>CM019822.1:176666543-176842365 GCA_009763385.1 Coix lacryma-jobi var. lacryma-jobi
CCATGGTCCATCGATCTTGACCTCACTTGCTCTTCACCATTGCTTCGGTCCTTCGACGCCAAGTCTTTACTCAAGCCTCCCGACACTCGGTACCAACGGCTTCAAAGACTCCAACTTGCCCTTCACCTTCGCAATCGGTCCATCAAGCAAGGTCTTGTCTTGATCTTCACCATCTTAGCCACATGACTCCATGTCATGTCTCATATGCAATAAGCTCCTTCATTGCTCATCACATGTGAACTAATTTCCTGTGTATCTCACATAAGCACATATTAGTTCATCTAGGTTGTCACTCAATTACCAAAACCAAACTAGGACCTTTCAATCTCCCCCTTTTTGGTAATTGATGACAACTCTACAAAGATATGGAATTTAAGCTTATTCCAAGTTAGCACTTTACAAGAATGTAAATTACTAACTTGGTTTGGATTCTATGTTACTTATCCAATATTAGACCACATATGAAGATTTGGATAAGTACCATACAACCCGACTTGGTAGTGTTAACTCCCCCTACATGTGTGCTCAAATGGTTTGGTTTCAAGCTTGCACACATGCATAAATATGAAATTTGTGGGAGTGTTAGCACTACTAAGTGATGCTAAGGTATACAAGATGGAAATGTACCTTTGAAGCGTGTATACCACATTTTAATTCATCCTTAGCATCAACCTTGCTAGAACAAGTGAAACTAGATACCACATGAGATCAACATTATAAACAAGGTTCTAGTTACCACTTGCTACACTAAGACTAAGCTCAAAATACCACTTGCTACACTAAGACTAAGCTCAAATACCATAGAAGGAAAACAATCATCATCCAAGTCTTAGCTCTAGCAATCATTGCACACAAGCATATATATCAAATGTAAGACATATGCATTATGCAAGCAAGTCATATGAATATGCACATATCAAAATGCAATCAACCAAGTTCATGAGCTTGCTCCCCCTACTTGTGTGCTCTCGTTTGTCCAAGAGTTTTGATCCTTTTCCATTGTTCAATCTTGGTCCCTATTGATCCATGTCCATCTTCTTTTCTCCCCCTTTGTCCTTGACATATCACAATTGACATATCTTTCCATAACTTCTCCCCCCTTTGTCATCAATGACCATAAAAGGTGTGCTTCTCTCGATACAAAGGGTTGCACTAGGGTAGATGGTTTACACTTGAGTCTTGAATTTTGATGGACACTACCATATATGTTGGAATGACACTACTTGTAGATACCTCGTGAAGATGCATGAAAGCCACTTGTAAGATCTTTGACCTTGATACCAATCGGTGGGGCACCTTCTCTTTTAGCATGAGTCATTCACTTGATAAACTTGAGCTCTTATTGGTGAGGGATCTTTGCTTGATTTGATCACTTAAAGTTGAGGATCACTTGAAGTCTTGTAGGATACCACTTGAATGAAAATTTAACTTGATATCCATTTGCATTATTATCTTCTTCTTGAACTCTTGTCATCTTCATGAGCTTCTCATTTGTGACTTGAACTAGGCAATATTGCACAAGATATCTAACTCGGTTTGCTCTAGAGTAAGCTTCTTCACACATATTTCAATTATCTTACTCATGTTGAATTAGACATTGAACACTTGAATGTTCATCTTCTAGATCAAGTACTTGGGTTCACTAGCTCATGAACAAACTCATATACTAACCACTAGATCATATAATCAAACAAGCAATAGTGGTAGACTATGAATTTAAACTTTTCAATTGTTATGCATGATCCTATTGAGCATGTACTATATGCACTAACCGCATACTAGTGAGGAATGAAATGATCATGCACATTACAATGATACCTTTGCTATCTTGGAGTAGAGGATAGTCATTAGATTCTAATTAAGCTCCACAATAGCAATGTGAAGTCCATTTCAAAGCTTGGTGAAAATCAATATATACCAAATATGAATTCCATCTTCACCCATATGAATTTAGAACCATTAAAGATCAAGTCACTATCTTGTTGTGGTTGGCTTGCTTCTTTATTTGATCATAGCTTGCATATATGAATACCACTCATGATTTGCTTCTCTATCTTGGGTGTTGCTTGCTTTCTTTCTTGATCAATCTCTTGATTTCTCCAACTAAGCATCTCCAATGATACTCTAGATCACCACTTCCATGTTAGCCTTCCAAGCCTCGTGCTCGGTTAACCTACAAAAGGCGGCAAGCCCCTACAAAAGGGAGAAGTGACCTCTCTCCAAAGAATCATCCTTGATACTCACTTGAATTGACTTTGTTTGATTGATCTATTTGAACTCTTCTTGAAAATGTGATTTGAATCCTTCTTTGAGTTCTTTTCTTTCTTCCTAATGATCTTCAATTGATACTAGAATTTGATCTTCATCTTTATCTTGATATTGGTCTTGATCTCCAATTTGAGTACCAAATGTGTGCTAAATACACTCATCTTTCAAATGAACTTGTACTCATCTTTGTCATGCTTCTAGCTCAGCTCAAACCAAACATAGGTCCCTCAACCACTTATAACATGATTCCAACTTGAGGGCCTTTCAATCAAAGTGACTTGTGATCAATCCAATAAATATCACTTATATGGCAGATTCTGTCATCTTCAATGAAATAATCATATATCACAATATATTGATCCAATTGCCATGAAATTTGGTGGAGATGTGCCTCACTAAGTGTTCTAGTATCCATAAGAATTTTAGATTCATTAGACTTCTAGATTGCTACCAGATTTCAATCATTCCACACTACTACATGCTGAAAACTGCTGCACTTGTGTTGATAAGATCCACTCCAAAATCAAAGTTTCACTTATCCAACCATCATGAAATTTTTACAGCAACTAATACCATATGTAGAGCATGTGTACCACCAATTTCAAGCCAATCCAAATATGTTTGATCATTCAAACATGGCTATCATCACAGCTAGATCAAATTTCAGATTTTGGACAGATTCTATATTTGAGCTATAGTTCTCCAAATTGAATCAAACTTGAGATAAACTTGCTTGAACATCAACACAAGACATATATCCATGCAAATCCACTTACTAAAGGCCATCTTGTGAACATATCCAATCAAACTAACTCAAACTTGATTACTAAGCAATTTATCCATTCAATCATCTTATAGCAAGCAACATATGCATATATATATCCAATTCAAACAACTCATATGCACCCAATGAATATGATCAACTAGAGATATACCTTGGTAGCTCATGATCATCCAATAGCAAGCCTCTTCATCCATCATTTGCAAGCCTTCGAATAATTCCAAGAAACCACCACAACTAGAATATGACACTTGTATGTTGTAGCACTTGGACTTCACTCTTTTGTCTTGGCATTGGGTTTGGATAGCATTAAGCTTCTTTACTTGACTCAATAATATGATGAACAATATGGAATCAATTGAATCAAGTCTCCAATGCCATGGTACCTACACACATTCATCCACCTTTTGATGGTACCCAAACTAGTTTGGGTCCTCTCAAGTTAGGTGCAACATACTTAGGCAATGCCTTAGTATGAGTAGCGGGATGTTTTGCAATAGAAACCAATGAGGTACCATTGTCATCCTTTCTAAGCACAAGATTATCATCAATTGAAATAGGCTTAGAAGTGTTACCTAGGGGACATGAATTAGCCATGTGTCCCCTTTCCCGACATGAGTAGCAAACTCTCTTTGATTGAGCCTTTTCTTCCTTGCTCATGTGTTGCTCCTCATTGCCTTGCCTCTTCTCTTTTGCTTGAATCTTCTTCTCAAGCTTGGTAGGACACTCCGAGGCAAAGTGTCCCATGTCACCACACTTGTAGCACTTGATGTGAGCCAAATCTTTCTTCTTTTCTTCATTCTTGCTCATCATCATCTTGGCATCATGGATATGAGTTGGATGCCTTGCTCTTCCGCCCCTTCTTGTTTTCTTCCTTCTTCATCAAGTCACCATCATGATGGTTGTTCTTGATTTGAACTTGGGGCTTCTTTTCTTGCTCAACTTGTGGCTTTGGTTGAGGCTCATCTTGTTGCTTCACCAATTTCTTGGTTGGGCACATAGAGGTGAGATGTCCTCTAGTGCGGCACTTGAAGCATTTGACACGCTTGAGCCTCTCTTCTTCCTTCTTCAACTTGAGCTTTTCTCCATTGGGGCAAGCATTTGCAAGATGTCCCATCTCATGGCATTTGAAGCACATGAAATGAGCTAGCTTCTTTTGTTCTTGCTTTTTCATCTTCTTCAATCTTTTTCTCTCCCCCTTGGACATGCTCTTGTTGAAACCAATGCCACTCTTGTCACCGTAGCTCTTTTGATTCTTCAACATATGCTCAAAGGTGACTTTGGAGTTGTAGCACCTCTCTAATTGTTGCTCAAATTCTTCACTTCACTTTTGAGCTCATTGTTCTCCTTCAAAAGGTTAGTCTCACAAGACAAAGAAGTAGAACAAGCATCTATATGTGAAGAACATGGCATAGCTAATAAATCATCACAAGAGGTGGATACATTCTTCTTGCCTACATCACATGGGTTAGCATCATTTTGCAATTGATCATTTGATCCATGTAATGAGCTCTCATTGTTTTAAGTTCCTTCGAAAAGCTTTAATGAGAGAGCCATATTTTTCAACTAATTCATCATGTGAAGCTCTAAGAACATCAAGTAAGTGCTTATGTTCTTCACATGAGTTCTTTAGAAATGAGTTTTCATTTGCTAATTTCATTGTTTATATTTCTCATTTTCTAAAGACATGGTCATGCTAGCAAGTCTACTAACAAGCTCATCATATGAATCAACATGATCAACCACATTAGCATTAGATACCTTGGTGTCACCTTGTGACATGAAGCAATGTGGTGATGGGCTTGTAGTAGTATCACAATCATCACCCGACCATGAGCCATCAACATCATCAAGTGTGCTTGGATTAGAATCATTACTTGCAACACTTGAATCATCACCATCAACCTTGTCAAGTGAGCTTGTTGTAGATCGATCATCATCATCATCATCACTTGACCATGAGGTGGAGCAATCTTCCACAACCACCAAGTTGTGGTCATGCTCAACATCCTCATGTGCCTCCTCCTTGGGCTCATCAACATTATCATCAGAGATCGCCCCATATTTCTCATTGAGATAAATCCAAATATCATGGGAGGACTTCAAGTCCATGATCTCACCAATATGTTATCCTCCATAGATTGATAGAAAATGTTAGTAGCTTAGCAATCGAGATGTAGGCATTTCTTTTGTGCTTGAGTTGCATTCTTTCTATCCAACACAAGAGAAAGGCCCACATCTATGATCCACCACATTTGAGGACTAATAAACTTAAAATTGCATATCATCCAATTTTTTCCACCGTGCAAAGTGTGTGCCATCAAAAATGTGTGGACACTCAACATCTAGCCCATAAGTCGCCATCCTCTCGGGTCTGTGAAGACCACAAATGAGAGACCTCTACTCTGATACCAATTGAAGGGTCGAGATGGCGGACTAGAGGGGGGGTGAATAGTCCTTTCTAAATTAATCGCACCGGCTAACCGAAACAAATGCGGAATTAAAACTATCGGTCTAGCCAAGACTACACCCTCTACTTATACTCTATGACACCATATAAATCCTAACAATGCAATAAGGTGTCGGGCTAGCTAGAGCTCACCTAAACAATTCTAGCTTGCAAGGTTACACAAACCTAAGCAACTAGTACTCAATCAACCAGGGAGCTCCTACACATGCCACTAAGCAAAAGCACAAGCCTAAACTCACTAGCAATTCTCAATAACAAGGCTACACAATCCAAATTAGAGAGCTCAACTTAGCTACACAAACTAAGCAATGTGACTAGCAAGACTACAAGTCAACTAGTCACTCATGGGATCAACTCTATGCTACACAAGCAAAGAATGTAACTAGCAAGCTGCACAAGCTAACTAATCATAAGCAACTATACTAGCATATGTATATGAACAAGTAAGTACAAGCTAGTGAATGGAGTTTGCAAACCACCGAGAAGATGAACACGAAGTTGACACGGTGATTTTTCTCCCGAGGTTCACTTGGTTGCCACCAAGCTAGTCCCCGTTGTGTCGACCACACACTTTGGTAGTTCGGCGGCTAATAGGCACCACACCTTGCTCGACACTCGAGCGCCGCAAGAACTCGCCCACAAGTGAGGGTAACTCAATGACACGCTCTACTAGAGTTGCTCTTCGCGATCCCCGCGGGGCGAGCACAATGCCCCTCACAATCCTTCTCCGGAGCCACGCACAATCTTCACGCGGGCTTCACGACGGAGACTCGATCACCAAGCCGTCTAGGAGGTGGCAACCTCCAAGAGTAACAAGCACCACCGGCTTGCAACACGAACACCTAGTGCCACTCGATGCAACTCTCAATGCAACGCACTAGCGATCACTCACTCGCAATTGATTCGCACACTAGCAAGCACAAGTGAGTTAGAGGGCTTCCTAGCACTCCCCAAGCATGGACACCAAGTCCCAAGGGTGCTAAGCACCAGCCAAGGCCGGCCACCATCTCCTTTTATAGCCCCAAGGGCTCAACTAGCCGTTACTCCCTTCACTGGGCACTTTTCATACTGACCGGACGCGTCCGGTCATTTGCTTCAGTAGCGTCCGGTCGATGTTTCAGTAGCGACGGACTCTTGTTTCACTAGCGTCCGGTCAGTGTTTCACTCAGCGTCCGGTCAAACACAGAGAGGTTCCAGAGAGGTTTTTCATCGACCGGACACGTCCGGTCACTATTGACCGGACTCTCTATGCGTCCGATCACTACAATTCATTCGTTGCCTCTCGTGAACAGTGTTAGAGGCGTCGGTCCGTTTGTTTCATCAGAGTCCGGTCGCTGTTTCACTAGTGACCGGACGCACGTTTCAATAGCGTCCGGTCGCTGTTCCAGCGTCCGGTCAAGCCTGAAAACCACGTTTTCAACTCCGGTTTCTTCTCCTTTGCAAATGTGCCAACACCACCAAGTGTACATCACCTTGTGCAAGTGTGTTAGCATTTTCCAAACATTTTTCAAAGGATTAGAGGTTGCACTCACCACGCCACTCAATCCTAGCAACATCGCAATGTTAGATCACTCAAGTGGCACTAGATGACCGATATGCACAACAAGTTTGCCTCCTCTTGATAGTCGGCGGCCATCTATCCTACCCGGTCATAAACTTCTCTACACACCCGACCGGTGAAACGAAATGCCCTACAAGTATACCTTTGCCTTGCGCATTCCATTTCATCTCCTCCGGTGTTGATGCAACACATGCACCAACCTCTTCATCAAATGATATGATCCACTTCATATCATCACATGGCCTCCATGGTCCATCGATCTTGACCTCACTTGCTCTTCACCATTGCTTCGGTCCTTCGACGCCAAGTCTTTGCTCAACCCTCCCGACACTCGTACCAACGGCTTCAAAGCCTCTAAATTGCCCTTCACCTTCGCATTGAGAACATATATGATGAATGATTGACTTTGATGAGGAAGGTTTGAGGCCTTTACCCGGTTGAGTCAATATCTAGCTATGCGCTTATTGTTTATGACTACCGGTGGCGTGAGTTGTGTTGTGTTTATGTGTTTGGCGTGTGTGTGCAACATGTGTCTCTTGGCTGTGTTGATGTGCAGGTGTGGAGCTCGGAGACAGTGGTCTATGGCGAGGTGAAGGTCAAGTAGAGACGTGCCATGCCGACGGACCGGGTGTGGTGAAGGATGGGCGTGCCGTGCGGCGGACGTGCCATGCTGAGGTACCGAGCGGTGAAGGCGGACGTGAGGCTTGGACTGACGGACCAGGGGCCAGAGGACCAGCTGTGGTAGCTGGCACGTGGCATCGGCAAGCGAGAGCACATGGGGATGTGCGGTGCATCGGCCGAGTCGGGAGGAAGACGATGGCGTCGTGGCACTTGGCGGGAGGTCGGACACGGCTTGCGTGCGGCGCAAGTGCCGTCGGCCGAGTCAAGAAGGAAGGCGAAGGCGTTGTGCCCGGCGTGGAGGCTGGACATGCATCGGCATCGGTGCCGGTGGTCGGGGTGTGCAACCACATCCCGTCTACGGTGCGGGTTCGGTAGCTGAGCCTCAAAAAGCTGCCATCGACGGTTTTCCAGGTTTGGGCCTCAAAACCTGGCGCGCGGGTTTCCGAGTTTGGGCCTCAAAACTCGGGATGGACGGTTTCCAGGTTTGGGCCTCAAAACCTGGGCTTGCGGGTTTCTGAGTTTGGGCCTCAAAACTCGGGGTGGACGGTTTTCCCGGTTTGGGCCTCAAAACCGGGGGTGGTCCTAAAGGACGGTCGACGCGTGGCGGCGTGGGAGGCTGGCGCGGCAGCGAAGCTATCCACGAGGAAGGCGCGGTGGTCGACGGTGGCAGCACGTGGCGGCATCAGGGAGGTCGCGTCGAGGCGAAGCTACCGATGTGCGGGCGTGGCTGTCGGATGAAGATCGTCAGGATTGGATGGTTGTACCCCTGGGGGGTATTTAGGTCGAGTGCTTAATGTAAGGGCGTTTTGGTCTTCGGACGTGCGCCTATATATATATATATGAGGGGGCTGCTAGGGCAGCCGCTATCCTTGGGGGGTATCCTTGGACGGTGTCACTCTCATTTTGCGTTGTGTGAGAGGAGGCTAGGTTTAGGGAGAGACAGGCTCTTGTTCTTGAGTTTTTCGCCATCCAGCTTTGATCTGCTGGAGTGGCTTGTAGCCCGACACCGAGTGCTTAATGAATCATCCATTCCTCTGAATCCAAGGGTCAAATTCGTGGTGGAATTCGCGTCTTGAATTTGTTCTTCGTGTTCTTCGCGTTCTCCTTTTTCTCCATGATTTTCTCTCCTCCCGATCTCCCTCTACGCTGCGTCTTTTGCGATTCTGTTTGAATCAACTTGTTCTTTGATGTGAGGGGAAAATTTCGACCGAAGGAACTCATCCCTACCCTCACGAACAAGTAGATCGAGCCGAAATCGTTTTCGTTCTTCGTTCTTCCCCTTTTACGGTGTTCTTCGGATTTCTCATGGTTGAGTTTGGGTTGAAGCGATGATATCCTAGGATTAGCTTCCCAACACGTAGAAAGAACACTTGGGTGAAGTTTGGTCGCAGCCCCGTTCGATTTGGTGAAGATCCAATCGATTTTGGTTTTGACCCGAGCAGTTTTTGTGCTTTCTGGAGGTCGCAGACAGTCCGCCGTGGGGTTCCCGGACAGTCCGCCCGTAGGCGCGGACAGTCCACCACAGTGGCCGCGGACAGTCCGGCCATCGGGGTTTCAGCCAAGCAGTGGTTGGTGGCCTCGGCTTTTTCCCCTCGGGAGACCGGCGGACAGTCCGCCGTTGACAGGCGCGGACAGTCCGCGAGTCGTGCTGAGCGAGTCCAGCAGCGTTGCTATTTTTGCAAGTTGACCGCGGACAGTCCGCCGTTCAAGCCCGGACAGTCCGGGAGTTGCACAGGGAGGGTTAAACAGCTTTGCGGTTTTTGCTGTTTAGCCGGCGGACAGTCCGCCGTTGGTAGGCGCGGACAGTCCGCGAGTTGAGCAGAGGCTGTTCAGCACGTTTGCTATTTTGGGACTTTGATCGGCGGACAGTCCGGGGTCCCAGGCGCGGACAGTCCGCCCTTGACCGGACAGTCCGGCACCCCTAGCCCGGACAGTCCGCGAATCGGCTGTAGGTTCCGGTCTAGTGCGTTTGCTCTCCCGGCTTTTCCGCTTCGCTTCCGGACTTCTCGTTTGCTCCTAGAGTTCACCTAGAACCTCTCTACATATCTTTGCTACTTGTTAGCATCGGTATTTGGAGGAATCCCGACGTAGCCGTCTATCTACGTTGGGAGTGGTCTTTTTAGGTCCGAACTTGACTTGGAGTTTTTGGGGGTTTTGGTTTGCTCCCTTGTGTAGTGCCTCGCTGTGATCCTAGGGATCATCCCCCTCTTTCTAGGGTCATAGGCATCGCGTTTGAGTCCGAAGCTTTTGGGGTTGATTTTGTTGGGACAGAGGCCGTAATTTCGAGAAGAAATTTTGGGCTCCCATTCACCCCCCCCTCTGGTCGCCTTGCTATAGCATTTTCGGTCCTTCAATTGGTATCGGAGCCAGTTAGGGATCTCTCTACCTTAACCGGTTCCGGATCCGCGAAGCGACCTTTTAGACTGTTTTTTCCTCCGGCGTGGTTTGCCGAGGTGTTAAGCTTTTGTTTGGCTAACACTAACGGTGCTTTTGAGATGGCACCAAGTTCTTCTTCCAGTGTGTCTTTGTCCTTAGGTTTGAGTCTTGGACATGTGATCGAGGATGACACTTTGGCAAGAAGGAGGAGTACGGCTCTTGAGGCGGAACACGAGGTGGATGCTTTGCTGGGCTTCCTAGAGATGATGAGCATTCGACGGAGGATCGCATACGCGAACTTGGCAAAGCCAAGAAAGGTATTCTTGCTGCTTGTCTTGGGACCTTTCCCAACAATTTGAAGCTTGTTGTGATGATAACTTGAGATATGATGCTTTTTTGCGATACCTTGCATAGAAAGATCAAGAAGTTGAAATGCTCCATTGATAGGTTAAAATGTGGCCTTTTTCATTGGAAGTCTAGTGCATCTTTACCTTGCACCTCTTGTAGTGACATGTTAGGAAGAATGATGAGCTATGCTTTTCTCTTGCTAGCTTAAAGTCTGAGAATGAAATGTTGATATCTAATGCTTCCAAACCATGTTTAGTTTGCACTGACTTAAGCAAGGACCTTGATTGTGCTAAAACTAAAATAGCCTTGCTAAAGTCGGATGCTTTGTTACCATGTGTTTCATGTGAGCCTTTGCTTGCTGAAATCAATACTTAAAATTGACTCACTCCACATGTGTAGATGAACTTGAGCATGCTAGGGCTGAAATTGTAAAGATAAATGCTAGGCCTTGTAGCTTGTGCTCTTTGAATAAAGATGCTTGCCTTACTTCTTGTGCTAATCATGATTCGTTGCTTGATGTGAATGGTGATGTTTCTTCCACCGATTTCATTTGCACATCATGCATTGATTTGGAAAAAGAAGTTTTGGTTTTGAAGCAAATGCGCGATGATATGAGCGCCAAGTTGGTTGAGCACAATGATATGAGTGCCAACCTTGAAAAGGAGATTGAGCTCTTGCGTACCACATATGCCGAGTGCATTCAGAAGGAGATGGAAAACTTGAGAAACACTCCTTGTGGTACTTGTGACCGCCTCATGTTTGAGAATGAGGTTTTAGCCAAAGTGCAAGAGCCTTTGTGCTAAGTCGTTTTGAGTCACGCATTTCTTCCAACTCCGATGTTGATGTTTCCAAGTCTGCATCTTTGCAACCGAGTTGAGTTCTTGTGTTGCGCGTGAGTCTGTTGACGATAGCACTAGTGTCAAGGTTTGGATAGCTCTTTCATAGCTACTCCTAACCTTGCTGCTTCTTCGAGTGATGTCCAGGGACTTCTCTTGACAAGGGTGCTTCTCATATTTTTGGGACTCGTCCTCCCAATCCGGTTTTTCATTGCACCTTTTGCAAGAAGGAGGACGTTCGCTCGATTTTTGTTTTCACCGTGTCAAGCATGAACGGCGAATTCGAGCTAAGGCTTTTAGGAAGCCGCGTAGCCTTTCCCATGGCACGTGTGCTCCTAGCATTGGCACCAAGTTGGTGGTTGATGCTTCTTGTTCTAAGCCCCAAGGGACTTCTCACTTGTCGGAGAATGGTGTGCCTTCCAGTAGGCCTTTGTACCATTGCTCTTTTTGTGAGAAAGATGGGCATCAAGAAAGCTTTTGCTATCGTCGCGTGCCAAATGCTTGCGCCAAGCTCGCTCTTCTAGGAGATGGTGGTTCATAGCCCTTCTCATGGCATGAACGCTTGTGTTCCTAGTAAGAACCCCATTTTGTTGATGGTTTTTATGACTCCTTTTCTAGTGGGAAAGGTCATGGTCGTGGACATGTTTCCACTGCCTCTTCTCTTGGTCCACGTCATGCTTCTCATGGTGCTTCTATTGGTTCTTCTACAAAAACCCTGGAAGATGTTTGCCTCTTTTCCCATGGTTCGACTCGTTCTTCTCCTCGAGTTGTCCTTTTGAGGAATGCTTCCAAGGGTGTTTCAAAATTGCTTTTGAACCAACATTTGCATCATGCTAACCCACATGAGAAGTTGAGATTTGTGACCAAGTCCTGGATTCCCAAGTACATGCTTGCTAACCCTTCGGGATCCAAGGCTCGGGTTACTTTGTTCTCTTGTGTGTAGATATGAGGACGCGGGGTGGAGGCATGCGTCGAATGGAGCTTGATCTTTTAGATGTGATCAAGATTTGATGGTTCTCTACACCCCGCCTAGATTTGCCTCTAAAGAGGCTTTTGCTACTCGGTGAGCATTCTTTTACACTCATACCTTGTACATCCATGTTCTATGCCTTGTGGTATGAGATGGTCTTTTATGTCTCACTTGTATAGTTGTTACATGTACATTTTCTTTTGTATCATGTTTTGTGCTTTAGTCTAGCATGTGCTATCTTGTATATCATGTCATGCTAGCTTTGTGTACAGTTTTGGTGGTTAATCCACTTTTCATGCTAGTCTGTGATCCTCATGAACATTATGCCATGCTTTACCTGATTTCTCCATGAGCTTTACTTGTAGAGGTATGATGTTCATTAGGTGTCACTTGTCAGGTGCTAGTTTTGGTTAGCTACATGTACCCTGTTGACATGTTTAGTTTGAGCACTAGTCTTTCCTCGATTTTATCATGTTACATGCTTTTGGATCTATTGCTATCATTATCTTGCTTTGTAGCATGTGTTGAGGTTTAGGCTGTGTTGGGTTGATCATGTCTCTAGGTTGCATTTTGCTCCATAGTGTTGTATCCTGTTGCATGGTAGTCTTGTCTAGGTTGAGTTCAGATCTCCTTGCGGTACCATTCATAGGTAGATCTCTTTTTGTTGAGAGTTCACCTTATGCTTATTATGTGACTAACCGTTTTCGTGGAGACCTTGAGGTCACACTAGACGAGACAATGCCTTGTGTTTTTTTCTTCTGCTTTTGAGTGTGCAGGAGAACAGGAGCTTGGAGAAAGCTTTTCGGCTCATGGACCCGATTCCACTTCTTCCATGTTTGGGTTCCGTTCGAGCAGCTCTCCAGCGAGCACTAGCAGCACCTGGGGAGCGACAGCATCAGGCAAGGGGAGACGACTTTGGCGAGGCATGTCCCCGAGTTTCAGCAAGTTCAGGCGTCCCCTCGGGTATCACACCAGCAGGCGGTCATGCGCTTCATAAGGTACCTCCAACACACTTCTGAGTTCGGTTTTGGTACTCTTCTTCTTTGACCTCTCTTTGCTGTG
This sequence comes from Coix lacryma-jobi var. lacryma-jobi, assembly GCA_009763385.1. Lineage (NCBI taxonomy): Eukaryota > Viridiplantae > Streptophyta > Magnoliopsida > Poales > Poaceae > Coix > Coix lacryma-jobi. The sequence continues at coordinate 176,679,837 of CM019822.1, forward strand.
TGGTCATTTGATGTGGATTTTGCTGGCTATCGCTTGAGCATTTCTTGCTCTTTATTTGTGTCTTTGGTGCGTGTTTCCCTTTTAGTTGGGGAAGCATTTTGCTTGTTGTATCTTAGTTGGTCTTCTTCGATACCCTTTGTTTTGGTTTTTCCTTATAGGCTAGCTTTGCATGCATTTCATCATGTATATCTTGCATTTTAGAGCTTCATGTATATAAACATGAAGAATGAGATTGTGCTCTTTTTGGTTATGCCCTGCTTATTCATGATGATGCTTGTAGCTTAGGCTCTTTTTGATCACTTGATACATGTTATGAGCTAACTATTTTTTGCAAATGGTGAATTGATTAATCCAACTATGAAACCTTTAATTTGTTCACCATTGAGATTGGCAACTAGCATGGGAGATGTGTTGAGATCACTGTGCTATCTTTTGTATGCTAGGTTGCTAGTATGTCTCTTGCACTGAGTCATTCACTTGCTTGGATTGTTCATATGTACATTGTGCTTAAAATTTTGATCCAAGTATTAGTGAAATGAAAAGATCGAGATGGGATTGCATGTGTCAGCACATCACGGTATCGAGACTGTTTCTCATTGCACATTTGAGTTAAACTTGAGCCATGTAGTGTAAGACCGAAACCGGTGCTTTAAGCTTCTGATTGCTTTTCTTGCATAGGCTTAGCCCGGTTGAAAAGTTAGGCAATGACCATGCTTTCAACCTCTCGCAATCACATGCTTTTAATTGAACTTGTGTTAATACCGCTGCAAATTCCGATAAAAAAATTTGAAAATAACACAAGTCTATGCTTCATTCTATTGCATGATGATTGAACTTTGCTAGGGGTAGTTCACCTTTTATACTCGAGTTAGCACTTGATTGATTTCCTGTCTATTCATGCTAAGTGCTATTTTAGTGGTGAACTCCTTTTCAAATGGCTTAAAACTGCTTATATGCTTAATTGTTCATATTTCGTATTCATTTGATCAGTTTGAGCCTTTGCTAGCATTTGTATTGATCATTATACTTTCAGGGCAGCACCCTTTTGAGCATCTTTTCATTCTGACTGCTATACACTTGAAGCTGTTGCATTGTGCATTCATGCATTTTTAGCTTAGTGTACATACCCCCAGCTCCGATACACTTCATGGTTACCTTCATTTGGTATCACTACCCTCATTTGCTTTTGGTTGATGACTTGTCTTGTGTTTGTGTCAATTTTATGAAAATGTTAAAACCCCTCAGCATGTTCCCTTTTGTCAAGGGGAGAAGTTGTTTGCAAAGGGGAGCTTGAGTGTTGGCACAAATGGGAGAGTCTTGCATTTTGGGGAGAGCTTGGAGATAGGGGGAGTTTAGCTCTTTTGGTTTCTTCTTCATTTGGTATCTTCACTCGGTATAGCTTTTTTGTGTTCCAATTGGTATCCATCTTTTGGTATGGATTGTATTTGGTGTCATGAGCTTTGTTGCACAGTCCTTGTGTATAGGCTTGCTTTCAGGGGGAGTCGCTTTTGTCTTGCTGCTTCTCCGCGTGCTCCGAGTGATTGTGCTCCATTTCGCTTTGAGCCTTTTCTTTGGCTTTTTCAATTGATATCGAACCTTCTTTGTGTTCCTTCTATTGGTTCGTTTCGATTGATTTTCATTTGGTGTGGAGCATGTTTGGCCGTAAGGCATTGGTATCGAGTCTGCTAGTCGTGTTGAGCCGCTTTGCCTCTATCCTGAGGGACTAGCAGTTTTTGCTTGGTATTTTCAATTGGTTTGGAGCCTTCAGCTAGTTGTGTTGAGCCGCTTTGCCTCTGTCTTGAGGAACTAGCTGTTTTCACCAAATTGTGGCTGTTTTTGATTGGTATCAAGTCTTCTGCTAGTTGTGTTGAGCCTTTGTGCTTCTATCTTGAGGGACTAGCAGTTTTGCTTCTTATGCGCTGTTCAGCCTCAATTGGTGTCGAGCCTTGAGCTAGTGGTGTTGAGCCTTTTTATGCCTCTTCTTGAGGACTAGCTCATTTTTGACTTGGTTGCGTCGAGCCGTTGCCCATGTCTTTGGGAACCAAGTCTTTTGCTCTTTGTGATCGAGTTTTGCTCTTTATTGAGTTGTTGCTCCGATCCTTTGCTTGGTTGCGTTGAGCCGTTGCCCATGTCTTTGGGGACCAAGTTTTTCCGGTTTTGGTATCTCAAACCATCTCTTGTGCCTAGTTTTTGTCAATTCAATCATCAAGGGGGAGAAATTTAGAAACCCAAGTGACTTAATCATCAAGGGGGAGATAAAGGGGAGAAATTGACCCAAGTGAATCCAAGTGGATAAGTACCTTGGTTTCTTTTGTGATGATTGTTTGACAATTTTTGAGATTGGTTTTCGAGTGCCTTTTGGGATTCATGAAACTCTTGTCTTCTCTTGACTCTTCGGTTGTGTGGAGGCTTTGCCCGCTTTCCCATTTCTTTGGGACCGAGAGCTTTTATTTGGAGTTTTCATGATCCTTCCTCATCTCAAGTAGCCTTGTGTTCGCTTTTGTTTGGCTTTTGGGCACTTGGATGAGGTTTGCCTTCAAACTCTTCCTTTTGGTTTATTTTTAAGAAAATGCATTCATCAAGGGGGAGATTGAGAACATATATGATGAATGATTGACTTTGATGAGGAAGGTTTGAGGCTTTTACCCGGTTGAGTCAATATCTAGCTATGCGCTTATTGTTTATGACTAACCGGTGGCTTGAGTTGTGTTGTGTTTATGTGTTGGCGTGTGTGTGCAACATGTGTCTCTTGGCTGTGTTGATGTGCAGGTGTGGAGCTCGGAGACAGTGGTCTATGGCGAGGTGAAGGTCAAGTAGAGACGTGTCGTGCCGACGGACCGGGTGCGGTGAAGGATGGGCGTGCCGTGCGGCGGACGTGCCATGCCGAGGTACCGAGCGGTGAAGGGCGGACGTGAGGCTTGGAATGACGGACCAGGGGCCAGGGGACCAGCTGTGGTAGCTGGCACGTGGCATCGGCAAGCGAGAGCACATGGGGATGTGCGGTGCATCGGCCGAGTCGGGAGGAAGACGATGGCGTCGTGGCACTTGGCGGGAGGTCGGACACGGGCTTGCGTGCGGCGCAAGTGCCGTCGGCCGAGTCAAGAAGGAAGGCGAAGGCATTGTGCCCGGCGTGGAGGCTGGACATGCATCGGCATCGGTGCCGGTGGTCGGGGTGTGCGAACCACATCCCGTCTACGGTGCGGGTTCAGTAGCTGAGCCTCAAAAAGCTGCCATCGACGGTTTCCAGGTTTGGGCCTCAAAAACCTGGGCGCGCGGGGTTTCCGAGTTTGGGCCTCAAAACTCGGGATGGACGGTTTCCAGGTTGGGCCTCAAAACCTGGGCTTGCGGTTTCCGAGTTTGGGCCTCAAAACTCGGGGGGACGGTTTCCGGTTTGGGCCTCAAAACCGGGGGTGGTCCGAAAGGACGGTCGACGCGTGGCGGCGTGGAGAGGCTGGCGCAGTGGCGAAGCTATCCACGAGGAAGGCGCGGTGGTCGACGGTGGCGGCACGTGGCGGCATCAGGGAGGTCGCGTCGAGGCGAAGCTACCGGATGTGCGGGCGTGGCTGTCGGATGAAGATCGTCAGGATTGGACGGTTGTACCCCTGGGGGGTATTTAGGTCGAGTGCTTAATGTAAGGGCGTTTTGGTCTTCGGACGTGCGCCTATATATTATATGAGGGGCTGTTAGGGCAGCCGCTATCCTTGGGGGGTATCCTTGGACGGTGTCACTCTCATTTTGCGTTTTGTGTGAGAGGAGGCTAGGGTTAGGGAGAGACAGGCTCTTGTTCTTGAGTTTTTCGCCATCCAAGCTTTGATCTGCTGGAGTGGCTTGTAGCCCGACACCGAGTGCTTAATGAATCATCCATTCCTCTGAATCCAAGGGTCAAATTCGTGGTGGAATTCGCGTCTTGAATTTGTTCTTCGTGTTCTTCGCGTTCTCCTTTTTCTCCACGATTTTCTCCTCCCCCGATCTCCCTCTACGCTGCGTCTTTTGCGATTCCGTTTGAATCAACTTGTTCTTTGATGTGAGGGGAAAATTTCGACCGGAGGAATTCATCCCTACCCTCACGAACAAGTAGATCGAGCCGAAATCGTTTTTCGTTCTTCGTTCTTCCTTTTTTACGGTGTTCTTCGGATTTCTCATGGTTGAGTTGGGTTGAAGCGATGATATCCTAGGATTAGCTTCCCAACACGTAGAAGAACACTTGGGTGAAGTTTGGTCGCAGCCCCGTTCGATTTGGTGAAGATCCAATCGATTTTGGTTTTGACCCGAGCAGTTTTTGTGCTTTCTGGAGGTCGCAGACAGTCCGCGTGGGGTTCCCGGACAGTCCGCCGTAGGCGCGGACAGTCCGCCACAGTGGCCGCGGACAGTCCGGCCATCGGGGTTTCAGCCGAGCAGTGGCTGTTGGCCTCGGGCTTTTTCCCCTCGGAGACGGGTGGAGAGTCCGCCGTTGACAGGCGCGGACAGTCTGCGAGTCGTGCTGAGCGAGTCCAGCAGCGTTGCTATTTTTGCAAGTTGACCGGCGGACAGTCCGCCGTTCAAAAGCCCGGACAGTCGGCAGTTGCACAGGGAGGGTTCAGCAGCTTTGCGCGTTTTTGCTGTTTAGCCGGCGGACAGTCCGCCGTTGGTAGGCCGCGGACAGTTCGACGAATTGCAGAGGCTGTTCAGCACGTTTGCTGTTTTGGGACTTTGACGGCGGGACACGGCCGGGGTCCCAGGCGCGGACAGTCCGCCCTTGACCGGACAGTCCGGCACCCAGCCCGGACAGTCCGCGAATCGGCGTAGGTTCCGGTCTAGTGCGTTTGCTCTCCGGCTTTTCCGCTTCGCTTCCGGACTTCTCGTTTGCTCCTAGAGTTCACCTAGGAACCTCTCTACATATCTTTGCTACTTGTTAGCATTGGTATTTGGAGGAATCCCGACGTAGCCGTCTATCTACGTTTGGGAGTGGTCTTTTAGGTCCGAACTTGACTTGGAGTTTTTGGGGGTTTTGGTTTGCCCTTGTGTAGTGCCTCGCTGTGATCCTAGGGATCATCCACCCTCTTTCTAGGGTCGTAGGCATCGCGTTTGAGTCCGAAGCTTTTGGAGTTGATTTTGTTGGGACAGAGGCCGTAATTTCGAGAAGAAATTTTAGGCTCCCATTCACCCCCCCTCTGGTCGCCTTGCTATAGCATTTTCGGTCCTTCAGCAATCGGTCCATCAAGCAAGGTCTTGTCTGATCTTCACCATCTTAGCCACATGACTCCATGTCATGTCTCTATGCAAAAGCTCTTCTCCTTCATTGCTCAATCACATGTGAACTAATTTCCTGTGTATCTCACATAAGCACATATTAGTCATCTGGTTGTACTCAATACCAAAACCACTAGGACTAGCTCCTTTCAACAGTGCTGCTCGGGGATGCTAGGGTTTTCACTATTCATGTGAACCGCGGACAGTCCGGCGTTCAATCCGCGGACTGTCCGGGACTCGTCCAGGGCTGGTGCAGAACAGTGTTTTGGGCCCTTTTGCCGGCGGACAGTTCGGACCCCTTGTGGCGGACAGTCTGACCTTCACCGGACAGTCCGGGAGCCTATCGGCGGACTGTCCGGGATTCTGCAGTTTGTGCAGTTTTGCTTTAGGGCTTTGGCAGTTGGTTTTGGGTTTTTCTCCGGGGTTTCGCTGTACCACTAGAGGATCTCCTAGGGTATCCACCTACTCATAGGTCGTGAACTCACCGGTCGTTTTGAGTCTTCGCTTTTGGGTGATTTTCTGGGACAAGGGTCATTCAATTAACGAGTTGAGTTTGAGGCTCCCATTCACCCCCCTCTGGTCGCAAATCTGGTCCTTCAATTGGTATCAGAGCAGGCTAAGGATCTTCTCTACCTTAATCGGTTTCGGATCCTAAGGGCGACATGGATCAAGGGAATGGCAAGGCTCCTTGGTTCGATTGGACGAACTATCCCTATTGGAAGATTCGGATGCGTGCTTATCTCAATAGCATCAGATCTTCTGTTTGGGAGATATGTGAGAACGCTGAGTACGAAGTCCTTGCGGCTCGTGTGGGTCAGATCTAGATTGACCAACACGAGGCCAACTCTAAGGCTCGTAACGCTCTTTTGGCCAACATCTCCCTTCCTGAGTTCGAGCGTGTCTCTGAGCTTGAGACGACACGAGAGATCTGGGTGAAGCTTCAGAGCTATCACGAGGGGACCGCTCAGGTCAAGACCAGACTCTTCGAGACGTACAAGCGTGAGTACGAGAACTTTGTTCAGTTGGAGGGAGAGATGATTGATGCCATGTTCGCTCATTTCCAAACGATTGTGAACAAGATGCGTGCCAATCGGGCCAACCTACCCTATGACGATCATGAGAGGGCTCTCAAGTTGCTATACGTCCTAGATCAGAGGGTATGGGAGGTGAAGGTGTCGACTATCATTGAGTCTCCTGCTTACGACACCCTCACCGTGGATGAGCTTTTCAGCAAGCTCAAGTCCACTGAGATCGATCACTTGACTCAGGCCAAGCTGAAGAACCAATCTTCACATTCCATGCTTTGGTCTCAGGCAAGGGTGGATCGATTTTCTCTACTGACGCTTCACCTCCTCTCTTTGCTTTGTCTTCTTTGCTTGCAGTCACTGAGGAGCGGTTGGAGGCATTGGGAGACGACGAGCTCGCCCTCATCATCACCCGGTTCTCGCGGTTTCACAACAACCGCTTGAATCGCCGCATGGTGGCGCACGTGAGGGCTACTACGAGTGCGGCGACCCAGATCACTTCATCGCGAACAGCCCCAAGCGCAACAAGAAATCTTCTGGCAAGAATCGCAACTCCAGGCGTAGGGCATGCCTGAGAACAAGACCGAGAAGAAGAAGGGTAGCTATCATCGGGAGGACGTGGAGAGGGCTTTCAACGCCGGTCGGCGTGCCCTTCTCGCCTCCATGAGCGATGGAGACAAGACTCCGACGGTGACTCCAGCGACGACGGGTCCGAGCACAAGACAGAAGAACGCTTCAATGGACTCTGCTTCTTTGGCAACTCCTCCAAGGGCTTCTGCACCATGGCCTTGGACGAAGAGGACCGCAAGTGCCAGGCAAAGGATGCCAACGCTGACGATGACGACGACAACGCTTCCGAGGTATCAACCTCTCTCTTGTCGATCGTCTTACCGGTGAGCGCGATTCCCTTATCGACGTAGTTTTCGCTCAGGAGAAGCAACTCAAGCGTGCTATCCGTGAGCGCAATGAGTTTAAGGGCAAGATGAATGAGAGGCGCATAAGGAGCTTGAGTTCGCTAAGTCCGAGGGAGAGTGACCGATGAGGAGGAGTGTGAGGAGTGCACGATGCATATGACCAACTTTGCCACCCTGCAAACCAAGTATGCCTCCTTGATTGAGGTGTATGATGAGCTAAAGAGTAGGCTAGACTTGGTGGGTGATTGCAAGGAGTGTCCCTCCCTGAAGAAGAGCTGGAGGAGATGAAGGCGAGGCCTTCTTTGCTAGGTGCGTGCAAGCTTTGTCCTAGCTTGCGAATTGAGTTGGCAGGAGTTAATGCCAAGCTTGCTGAAGCCTTGAAGGCCAGCTCAGTTAACCTTGTTCGCTCCTTGTGAGGGATGCGTGGGGATGGAGCTTGAGATTGCCAACTGTCGGCATGACAGGATGCAAACCGAGGAGGAAAACACATACCTTCGGTCCATCCTGAGTTGGGTGTCATGCAGTGAGCCACAGTTGGGCATGATGATCAGTCAGTTCAAGAGGGGAACTAATTGCTCGGGAGTAGGCTTTGCTTCAGGTGAGAAGGGCGCTAGCATCTTTGGCAAGATCGGTGAGTTTAGCGGAGTGAGTCCTAGTGAGAAAGCCATCTTGCTATCCCTAAGCTTACCAAAATCACTCCACCTGAGCCTCCCAAGCCTATCACAAGGATGGCATCCTTGATATAAACCTCCCAAGGCTCACCTCGCCAAGCAAGTGGGTTTCCAAACCTAACCATTCTTAAGGACACACTTGACACCATCCTGACGTCTCTAGTGATTCCTTCCGAGAGTGAGAACACAAGTTGATATGTGCCCTTGTGGTTCCCTTCCTAAGTGAATGAGTGACGATCAACGGGCAACATGTCTCTTGGCTGTGTTGATGTGCAGGTGCAGAGCTCGGACAGTGGTCGAAGGTGAGGTGAAGGTCAAGTAGGGACGTGCCGTGCCGACGGAACGCGGAGCGGTGAAGGGCGGACGTGGAGCTTGGACCGACGGACCGGAGACCTGAGACCAGCTGTGGTAGCTGGCACGTCGGCGTTGACAAGCAAGAGCACATGGGGATGTGCGGTGCATCGGCCGAGTCGGGAGGAAGGTGATGGCATCGTGACACTTGGCGGGAGGCCGAGAAGGATGGCGAATGCACTGTGCCCGGCGGTGGGAGGCAGATACACATGCTCCGACATCGGTGCGGAAACTCGGGGTGTGCGAACCACATCCCGTCTACGACACGGGTTTGGTAGTTAGCCTCGAAAAACTACCCTCGACGGTTTTCGAGTTGGGCCTCAAAACTGGGGTGGCCGGTTTCGAGTTTGGGCCTCAAAAACTCGGTGTGGACGGTTTCCAGGTTTGGGCCTCAAAACCTGGGCGCGCGGGTTTCTGAGTTTGGGCCACAAACACAAAACAGCAGAGACAGGTTTCCCGGTTTCAGCCTCAAAACTGGGGGAAGGCCCAGGTTTCCCAGTTTCGGCCTCAAAACCGGGGGGAGGTCCGCGAAAAGGACGGTCGACGCGTGGCGGCGTGTAGAGGCTGGTGCGGGCGTGCAGCTATTCGTGAGGTAGGCGCGGCGGTCGACGGGGCGACACGTGGCGCATCACTGAGGCTTGCGTCGAGGCGAGCTAAGGATTGAGATGGGCGCCGTGGCCGTCGATCATCGAGAAGCAGAGTTGGACCGGGATACCCCTAGGGTTGGCCGCTTCGCTCTTGTATCTAGGAGTAGAAGGGGATTATTGTTTTAGGCTATAAATAAGAGAGGCACCGCCCTCTCTCTCTATCCTAGCAGTCATTTGTTCCTAAGCTCTCTCTCTCTAGCCCCCGCTTAGGTTCTAATCATACCTCTGCTAGCGATCCGCAGGGAAGACTCAATCATGTCTCTGTGTTTGGGAAGTTCAGGAAGTGAGACCGTAATCTCACGATTGTCTCGTGTGGTAGCCACACGGCTGAAATTCTGGATCGATTCGCGTTTTGAGTTAGTGTTCTTCGCGTTTCGGTTTTCATCTCCCGGAGATTTGCTTCGTTCTTCCCTCTTCGTGAGATGATTTCGATTCCACTTGAATCATTTGTTCTTGTCGTGACCCTTCTTTCAACCGAAGGAATTCTCTCTAACCTCACGAATCCATAGATCGGGTTGATTTCGCGTTCGTTCTTCGTTCTTTCCCCTTTTTCGGTGATCCTCAGATTTCTCTTGATATACTTGGTTTGGTGCGATGATTTCTTAGGATTAGCACCCCAATACATAGGAACAGTCGGAGGAGTTTGATCGAAGTCCCTTTTGTTTGGTTGAGATCAAATCGAATTTGGTTTTATCCGTGCAGTTTTGTGTTCTCTGTGCAGTCGCGGACAGTCGCGACCTGTACGGCGGACAGTCCGCGCGTCGGGTTTTGGACGAGTCAGTCAGGCGCAGCCCCCTGACTGTTCACTGTCGGGTGAACGGCGGACAGTCCGCGGTACAAACCCGCGGACAGTCCGGACTCGACCAAAAACTGTTTCAGAACAGGTCATTTTCTGGTCTGTGGCCGGCGGACAGTCGGACCCCCAGTCGCGGACAGTCCGGCAGTCACCAGACAGTCCGGGACTCTGACCCCGGACAGTCCGGGAATCTGCTTGTGCAGTTTTTCTCCGGGGGTTCCGCTATACTAGGACATCTCCTAAAGATTACGACGATTCTCACCAGAGAAAAAGGAAGCAATGAAGAAGGAAATAGCCAAATTACTAGCGGCCGGGTTCATCAGAGAAATTCTCCACCCTGAGTGGCTGGCCAACCCAGTGCTAGTAAAAAGAAGAATTCTGCAGAATGGCGCATGCGTGTCGACTACACAGACCTCAACAAACACTGTCCAAAGGATCCTTTTGGATTACCAAGATAGATCAAATAGTTGATGCCACTGCAGGTTCCGCACTATTATCCTTTCTAGATTTTTACTCGGGGTATCATCAAATTGCCCTCAAAGAAGAAGACCAGCCCAAGACATCGTTTATAACTCCTTTCGGTGCCTACTGTTATAAAACCATGTCCTTCGGGTTGAAGAATGCAGGAGCCACTTATCAACGAGATATCCAAGATTGCTTGGGCGACCAAATTGGCCGCAACATGGAAGCTTACGTCGACGATGTGGTCATAAAGACAAAGGACCCGACTACCCTCATAATAGACCTAGAGGAAACTTTTACCCGCTTACGCCTACAAGTGGAGGCTAAATCCTACAAAATGCGTATTCGGAGTACCCTCAGGACAGTTACTCGGATTCTTGGTTGTCATCGAGTATCGAGGCTAGCCAAAAGCAGATTAAGGCTATCACCGGTATGAAACCGCCAACTTCAGTCAAGGACGTTCAGAAGCTCACTAGGTGCTTGGCAGCACTTAACAGGTTTATGTCAAGGCTAGGACAAAAGGATTACCTTTCTTCAAGTTACTCAAAGCCGGTGATAAATTTCAGTGGACGGAGGAGGCTGACAGGGCCTTTGAATAGCTCAAGGGATACCTAACCAACCCTCCTATCCTATCGCCTCCAGAACCAGGGAACCAATGATGCTATACATCACAGCGACCATACATGTTGTGAGCCACAACAATAGTGGTGGAGCGCAGATGAGAAGCACGTCTACAATATCCAATGACTAGTCTACTACATCAGTGAGGTACTTTCCGACTCAAAGGTCAGGTACCCACAAGTTCAAAAGTTGTTGTATGCTTTACTTATTTCATCAAGGAAGCTGCGACATTACTTCGAAGCACACAAAATCACAGTTATTACAGATTTTCCGTTGGGCGAAATCCTCCACAATCGTGATGCTACGGGTAGAATTTCTAAGTGGGCAGTCAAGCTAGGCGCCCTCAGTATCAAATTCACTCCAAAGAAGGTCATCAAATCTCAAATCCTAGCTAATTTCGTCGCTGAATGGACAGAATTCCAGCAGGCTCGAGATGGTCCTATTCAGAACATTGGAAGATGTATTTTGACGGGTCTTTGAAACTCGGCGGTGCATGCGCCGGAGTCTTACTTATATCACCCGCAGGAGAACAACTCAAGTACGTTCTGCAAATCATGTGGCCAACTACCAATAGTGAAGCAAAATATGAGCATTACTACACGGGTTAAGATTAGCAGTCACACTAGGTATCAAGCGACTATTAGTCTATGGTGATTCTTCCGTGGTGATTCATCAAATGAAAGGACCTAGACGCCTAAGAGGGGGGGGGGGGGGTGAATTAGGCAACTAAAAACTTTTTACTCTAACTAAGGCCTCTAATTACCACCTAGTCAAAACCTATGCAAGAATGTAAACCATCTATATGTGCAACTAAGGTTTTGCTAGGTGTGTTGCTATCTCTACTGCAAAAGAGTTTTGCAACCTATGATCCAAACCTATTCAACTAGCCTATAACTAAGCTAGGAAAGGTAAAGTACACAACAAGGAAGCAAAGTAGATGCGGAAGCTAAAAGAGTGAGGTAGAGATGCAAACTCCCATCGACGACTCTGGTATTTTTACCGAGGTATCGAGAAGCACGCAAGCTTCCCCCTAGTCCTCGTTGGAGCCCCTCGCAAGGAATCCCTCGCAAGGGCCAAGCTCCCGGTCGGGCAACTCCGTGGATAGCTCCGGCCCTTCCCCACGCGCAAGTGGGTCTCTGGTTAAGCCACTCGTGGCAAAGCCTCTCCCGGATGCTCCCCACCGTCTTCACTATCAAGCTTCCGGCCGAAGCGCGTGGCCCTTTCCCTTTGGTACACGGTGGGCGGCCACACCACAAACGCGGTTGGTGTGGTCTCGCAAGACTACAAGCCCTCCGATGTACAACACGGTGCGCGCAAGCACCGGTAGATAAGAGGTGTTCAAACCTCACTAAACACTAGGCCTAACACCTAGAGCAAGCGCAAAGCGGGGTCTAACTAGCTTAAGCACTTCGCAAAGCACCTACACTAATCACCTTGTATATCCTTTGAGCACTTTGGTGGCTAGAGCAACTAAATATCTGTATAAGCACTTGGTACACTTCCTTGAGCTCCAACGCATGTGTTTTGGCCGGCCATGGGGTATATATAGAGCCCAAGCAAATAGAGCCGTTGGAGAAAGTCATGGACTACACAGCGTGGCATCGGACGCTGGAGTCGTGACCATCAGACGCGTCCGATGCTCCTTCAACGGCTAGATGTCGACTGGCACTGTGCCGCAACGGCTAGTCAGCGTCCAATGCCTCATCACCAGATGCGTCTGATGCCGCCAGAGCCTCTTTGGAACCTTTCTATGCAGGCATCGGACGCAGGGTCCTGTAGCGTCCGATGTTGCATCGGTGTGTCCGATGTTCGTTGTGCAGTCGCACAGTGTCACAGTCGCGTCGATGCCTTTGGTCTTCAGCGTCCGATGCTCCTGCTGGCGCTGACACGAGCTAGGGTTTGCCATCAGCGCGTCCGATGCCTGGGCAGGCAGCGTCGATGCAGTGTACGATGTCCCTTTCTTCTCCATTTCTTTGCGTTTTCTTGCGCCGTCTTGGTTCCATTCTTGTGCCTTGGACTTTGCTTGATCTTGAGAGTCTTCTACTGAGCTTTTAACGTCTTGCTAGAGGTGTTGATCATCGGATCACCACGTCTCCTTAGTCCAAGTCACATTTGCACCCTATTGGACTACAAACATACACTTGCAAACACATTACTCCAATTTGGTTATGTTGTCATCAAACACCAAAATTCAAAGTTAAGTGGCAGAGGTCCATTTTCCTTACAATCAAGTCAACAAAGATTGGGATTGCCACAAGGGAATAATGGACGCCTATTGTGCTGAAGTCCGCAAACTAGAGAAAAATTTCTCAGGGCTGGAACTCAATCATATTACGCGAGACCTCTATGGTCCGCCGATGTTTTAGCAAAATTGGGATCCGACAGAGCCTCTATCTCAAGCGGCATCTTTGTTGTACATGAGCTATCCAAGCCCTCTATCCAGCAAAAAGAAGAGCTTACCCTGACACCCTCCACACAGATCTTAACGTTATCACCCGACTGGAACAGGTTTCATTGACTACTTCAAAGAGCACAAGCTGCCAAGTGACAAAACCATAGCAGAGCAAGTCACCAGATGTAGCAAGAACTACGTTCTAGTGGGATAAGTTATACCGACGTGGCGCCTCATCAGTCCTACTAAAGTGTATTTCTCTAGAAGAAGGCAAAGAAATATTGGACGAAGTTCACTCTGGTGTTGCGGTAATCATGCAGCATCAAGGACCTTAGTTGGAAAATTTCAAATCTGGGTTCTACTAGCCCTCTGCTCTGAAAGAGCCGAAGACTTAGTTCGCCGCTGTCAATCATGCCAGTTCTTCGCCAACAATAGCATGTCCCTGCCCAAGAGTGATTTGCATCCCTCCATCATGGCCATTTTCATGCTGGGGACTGCGAACACAAGGTTGATATGTGCCTTGTGGTTCCCTTCCAGAGTGATGAGTGATCGGTCAACGGGCAACATGTCTCTTGGTTGTGTTGATGTGCAGGTGCAGAGCTCGAAAGAGAGTGGTCGAAGGTGAGGTGAAAGTCAGTAGAGACGTGTCGTGCCGACGGACTGGGAGCGGTGAAGGGCGACGTGAGGCTTGGACCAACGGACCGGGAGACCTGAGGACCAGCTGTGGTAGCTGGCACGTGGCATCGGCAAGCAAGAGCACATGGGGATGTGCGTGTGCATCGGCCGAGTCGGGAGGAAGGTGATGGCGTCGTGACACCTGGCGGGAGGCTGAGAGGATGGCGAATGCACTGTGCCCGGCGTGAAGGCTGGACATGCTCCGACATCGGTGCTGGAACTCGGGGTGTGCAAACCACATCCCGTCTACGGCGCGGGTTCGGTAGCTGAGCCTCAAAAAGCTACCCTCGACGGTTTCCGAGTTGGGCCTCAAACTCAGGGTGGCCAGTTTCTGAGTTTGGGCCTCAAAACTCGGCGAGGACGGTTTCCAGGTTTGGGCCTCAAACCTGGGCTCGCGGGTTTCTGAGTTTGGGCCACAAAACTCAACCGGAGGACAGGTTTCCCGGTTACAGCCTCAAAACCGGGGAAGGTCCAAGAAGGACGGTCATCGCGTGGCGGCGTGGAGAGGCTGGTGCGGTGGCGAAGCTATCCACGAGAAAGGCGTGGCGTTCGACAGGATGGCACACGGCATCCTGAGGCTTGCGTCGAGGCGAAGCTAAGGATGAGGAAGGCACGTGGCCATCGGACCGTCAACAGCAGAGTTGGACCGGGATACCCCTAGGGTTGGTCGTTCTCTCTTGTATCAAGGGTAGAAGGAGACTATTGTAGTAAGGCTATAAATAAGAGAGGCGCCCCTCCTCTCTCCCTATCCTTGCAGCCATTACTCCCTGAGCCTTCTCTCTTAGCCTTGGCTTAGGTTCTAATCATACCTCGCTGCCTGTGATCCACAGAGAGACTCCAATCATACCTCTGTGATTTTGGATTTTGAGGAAGTGAGACCGTAATCTCATGATTGTCTCATGTGGTAGACACATGGTTGAAATCCCGGATCAATTCGCGTTTTTTCTTTGAGTTCTTCGCGTTTTGGTTTTTCCTTCCCGGAGATTTGCTTCGTTCTCCCTCTCTGAGGAACAGTTTTTTATTCCACTTGAACAAACTAGTGCTAGATCATGAGGTGCATCTTTTCACCGAAGGAATTCATCTCTAACCTCACGAGCTTGTAGATCGGTCGGTTTTTGTGTTGGATCGGTTTTCCTCTCCGTTTCCCCCAAATCTCTTCGATTCACCGATTGGAGTTAGGTTCGAGCCATGATCTCTTAGGAGTAGCTCACTAACATGCTATGATCTCTCAGATCGAATCTTGGACCTAGAGCTTTTGATTCGGAGGAGATCGAGTTGAATCATTGAAAAACTGTGCAGTTTTTGGGGGCATCGAACGCTGGTGTTCTTGGCATCGGATGTTGACCCGAGTAGCATCGGACGCACCGTTGCCACCTGTCAGTTTCTGTGTTTTTGAGTGAGCATCGGACGCAGGGCATCGGACGCTCCGTTGTCCATCGGACGCATCGGGGCCTGAGCATCGGACACTTTGTTGTTACTGTAGCAGCGTCCGATGGTCATGCAGTAAGGTTCCAGAACTGCTCTATTCACATCAGACGCGTCCGCCACTGAGGATCGGACGCTGCTAGCGTCCGATGCAGTGACTTGTTCACTATTTCATCCACAGTTCATTCGTCCGACTTCGGGTTTGGTTTCCGTCTTTTGCATTGGGCTTCTTGGGTTGTTTAGTATCCCGCTGTGCTTCCGGGAAGCATCAACCCTACATCTAGGGTTGTGGATACTAACAAGCTCGTGTCTTGCTTTTGGGGTGACTTTCTGGGACAAGGGCCATCTATTTCTCAAGAAGAAATTTGAGGCTCCCATTCACCCCCTCTGGTCGCCAATCTGGTCCTTCAGGGACTCGACATGGGTGGCCCTCTAAAGAGCACACCAGGCAGATTCAAATACATCTACGTGGCAATTGACAAATTTACCAAGTGGTCGAGTACACGCCATTGGTTAAATTCAACGCATCAAAGTCAGTACAATTCATGCAGAGCATCTTTCATCGCTTCAGGATGCCACGTAGAATTATCACTGATCTTGGCTCTCCCTTCATGGCAATCGAATTCAAATCATGGGCCAGTGACTAAGGGTAAAGATAGATTATGCATCAGTAGCTTACCCGCAGTCAAACGGCCAAGTCCAAAGAGCAAATGCCCTCATCCTAGCCGGCCTAAAGCCAAGACTGTTCGATCTTCTAAAAGACCACGATGGGAAGTGGGTGGAAGAATTACCCAAGGTAGTCTGGGGGCTACAGACACAGCGAAGCAGAGCAACAGGACAGACTCCTTTCTTCCTGGTCTATGGTACGGAAGCAATCCTCCCAGCAGACTTAATCTGGAATTCTCCAAGAACAGAACAGTATAATGAAGGAGAGGCTGATGATACAAGGCGACTAGAAGTCGATAGCCTTGAAGAGGCTCGATTAGCTATGCTATTTCAATCAGCAAGATATCTACAAGGGATGAGGCTACTACGACAAGAACGTCCATCACCGTACTTTCCAAGTAGGCGACATGGTCCTGAAGAAAATCAGAACACCGCAGGACGCCACAAGCTTATGAGCCCATGGGAAGGACCATACATAGTATCTAAAGTAACAAGACCCGGGTCATTCGAGCTAGTCACAGAGGATGGTTCTCAAGTGCCAAATTCATGGAATATTGAGCATCTGAAAAAATACTACACCTAAGACTATGCTACATATACGACTCAAGGCAACTTGTATTCCTTTATACCATATTAATAAAGATTGTTTTTTATCGAAAAAAGAGCATCATGGGTCTTCCTTTTTCAACAGTTATATTTATCATGACTATTAGTCGGATAAAATTTCGGAGAAAGCATACAATAGGCCTTAACCATTGTATTCCACTATTCCACCGACTAATATTTATTATTATTCGGATGGACCTCTTGGTTAGAGGAAGCCATACTTGAGTTACGAGCTCCGAGCTCAATACAACTCGCCTGTTAGTATGGCTTAAAAACCCAGCTACCAACCTATAGAGAATACAGTATCTTAAAAGAAGTATTGGTTCCTATAAAGTACAACAAGGGGAGTAGCACTCACCCTGTTGCATACTAATCAGATAAAGGTCCGTCCGACTCCGCACTCAAGCTGTGATTACCAAGAGGATTTGATTCACCCTACAGGAACCATCGCATTGGTCCTTAAGAGGTGCTTGATCATACTTATCCCTGGAAACAAAGTACTAAGAATAGTACTCGGGCAGACTAAGTTCTCTGATAAGTCGTCGAAGACTAAAAGAGAAACAAAGTCGTACGACCCAACTTAAAGTGTTGAAAACGCACTCGGATAGACCCGTCCAGAGAGACGCCTGGTGATACGTCCACCACAAACAGACCCATTGACAAGAAATTTCTTGCAATGATGAGTCGACAGTATAAAAACATATGCAGCCAACAGATTCAAAGTAAATCATACTTTGTTTCTATAACCATCATAATTTCTTATTTACAGGAGATACAAATTCTGGCCAAAGACTAAGAAGGACTACTACTCTACAAGATCTAATATTTGAGAGTACTCTTCCGCAATGGTCTTGACCTCCTCCTGCATCGCCGCATGATCTTCATCACTCTTGCCTCAGGCAAACTCATGATAGAGGATAGATCAAAGGATGGCAGATGAAGTCGCAGAGTAGCAAGGAGACCGCACACCACCGAAGTAGCCAAATCCTTGATGTATTGAGTAAGCCGCCCAGGCGCGGCCTTAGCTTGATCAATCAAGGATTCTTTGACTCCTTCGGGGCGTGGTACCAAGTCAAGCACCGGCTTCACGGCCTGCTCCAACGCCTTCAAAGAGTCTTGAGAAGTCTTCAGAGACTCATGGGACTCCTTTAACACCGCCTGAACCACCTCCAGAGCTTCCCGTGACTCCTTTGTCGACTTCAAAGCCTGCAGCAGGTCTCGATCAGCACCTTCACGAATCAATTTGGCTTCTTGTAGAGTATTCTGCACATTAGCAAATACCTCCTCAAGTTCCGTCGTCTTGCGGGTTGAAGGCATTTTGCCATCCGGCTACAAGGTCTGCAATTCTGAAGAACAAGACATAAAAAACCGGAGTTGCTTCTAGGAAGACTTCATAGCCTCCTTGTGCTTTTGCTCAGCGGTAGCATGTCTGGAAAGAAGATCAATTTCCACTGATTGGCTGCATCCCGTTCATCAACAGCAGTCTTGAGTTTCTGCTGAAGCTCGTTGATGCGGTTGTGCAGAACCTGGGTGGCCACCTTCTAGCTAATTTGCTCTTGGGCTATATACTCTTTCAATGCCTGGTTCTCAACGGAAAGTTCCTAACAGATCCAAGTAATCTATTCAGTTACCTTCACGTCCAAACCCTACACAAAAAAGATGTTTTAAGCACTCGAAGCAATGATGCTACATCAAAGGAAATTCAAGGAATTACCGCAATAAATTCTTTGAGCGCCAAAGTTGGCGCCATCACTTGATCGCCTAGCTCCTTCAGATGGACAAGGTTGGGTTGTACCCCACAACTTCAAGTTTCGTCCCTTGACGAGAGGACTCAGGGGCATCACCAGACTCCTTTTGCGGAGGAACCGAGGCTTCGATCTCCCCACTCGCACTAGTACTGGTTTGGATCATCTCCAGGGTTGGCTCACCAGGCTGACGGCTACGAAAGAACCAATCATTCATCACCCGGTCAAGTTCCAACTGAGCGAGAGAACGAAAGATGGAATATGGAACACCAATCTGAGGCAAGGGAAAAACTTCCACTTGAGGAACCTTGTCGACTAGAGCACCAAATGGAGAGGGGTCTGGCACAGTATTCACCTGACTGCTGATAGGAGGGATACTTGATCTAGCTTCCCCCTACGCCTCCGACTCCTCCCTTTTTGTGATTCAGTCGCCTCTCCTGGAGAAGCTTCATCAGTCTTCACCTTCCTGTAGAAGATGAGTGCTCATATTAACCAAACAATTATGAAAAATAGCACACAACTTACATTTCCAGCTTACTTGGCTAGATACAGGTTCAGAGGTAGCTTCAGACTCCGCTTCTTGGCTGCTGATCCGGGAGGAAAGTTTCTTCTATAGCAGTGCCACCGGCAGAAGATCCTGGGCCGCCTCAATATCTGTATCAAATAAAGCTATAAGTCGCAGACCTGTAAAGTTCCAAACAGATGGTCAACCAAAATACTTGGGTTCCCTTACCAGGAGCACCCGGATTACAGTGTTTTCAGCCAACACTTTTGAAGAAAGAATTTACGGCAAGCACAACGATTACCAGTGCGAGCCTTCTTTAGGATAAGCTCCCGGCTTCTTAGAGTGGACTCGGAGACCGCTTCCGCTACCCTCAACACCGGGATCTAGGATCACGACATCAAAGTCAGTTGATTCTAAGTCTAATCCATCAAGATCACCAAGGGAGCTTGATTCATTATGAAGATCCTCACTTCGGATGGGACCCTCATGAACGATGCCTCCTCCCTCTTCCGTTGTTGGGGGCAGCGGCGGGCAATCGTTATTGTTCCGCCCTTGACTATATCAACAACAAGAGAAGAAAAAACGATATTTAGTCGGCATGATATCCACTAAGAATTCAAATGACGGATATTAAGTTTTCTACCTCCAACCAGATGACCAAAGCGAGTGTGGAAAAGGGGCGCATCGGCACAGGTGTTCACGGCTGCATTCAACCGTTTCATCCTTCTCAGGATCTTCTCAATTTGAAAGTTAATCGGCGAATGCCGACTCGGGTCTTTCACACCAAGGTATTCGAAGCAAAATTGGCTTGTTGCTGTAGTGGATGGACTCGGCGTGCAATGAAGTCTTGGACGACGGTGTACCTAGTCAATCCACTTAACTTCAAAGCAGCAATTACATCGATCAAAGGTTGAATCGCCTCCATCTCTTTGGAAGAAATCTTCTCCTTCCATCGAAGGTTCTTCTGAGGCGGCCATCCATCATGACGACGAAGCGCCCGCGGCGGGGTTGGCTATATAGAACCACCCGCTAGCCCATTCTCGGACTGACTCCGACAACTCTACAGGGTATATTGACTAGTAACTTCTAGCCTAAGTTGAATGCTAGCTCCCCCGACTACTTCTACCTTTGAATCACTTGGTTGGCACTTTACCCAAAAGAAATAACAGAAAAGGGCGAAGGAGGGACATATCCCTAGGAATGGCTCACAGAGGTGGGAGAAGATAGCAATGTGAAAAATAGCATTCGGAGAAATATGATTGAGGGTCAAACCATAATAATGGAGCAATCCCTCAGAAAATCGGACGCCGGGAGACCCAACCCACGCTCGACGAAGTACTTGAAGATCACGATCTCTGTTGCATTGGGGACTGGAGCACGATGATCAATCAGCACCTTCCACCCGTCCATCGGCTGCGAACGAAGCAACCCCTGCTGTACCAGATGTACCAACTCCACCTCCCTGGTGTCGGGAGCCTTCCAGGCAAGAACATCAGTGGGAGGGAACAGGTGGCGCGGCTTTCCGCTGGTGGTCTCTTCTTATTCTCTCCCGAGATTGCTTCTTCGGACCCATATGGACTACAAGGGTCTTTCTGCGCATCAACTAAGGGATCAACTATGATGAATAGTGATCTAAAAAGCTATGGCTCTATGGATGAGTGAAGAAATCGTGAAGCAATGGTGGCTTATTATAGATCTGTTATGGGCAACGTTTAGTTTTCCCAAACGGCGTTATAGAATCGTCAGAAACCCTAACGATTACAAAGAATGATCTAAACAGCGTAAGAAAGGAAAATAGGCAGTCCTGTAAACAGAAGTTATCACTTTTTTCACAAGAGATATTAGTACTCAGAATCAAAGATAAAGGACTCAGAAAACCTTCCAAGTACCCGGATCTTAACAATTACTACTCAGAATTACACAGAGATACACGGTTACATCTTGAGATGAAGCAGATGCTTACAAGCAGTTTCAAGTACAAGCTCAACCAGGATGTAAAACACTACTCTAGTGTAATCAAGGTACAAAGTCTTGATGCGCAGTGCATCAAGGCCTGGGTTCAGTGAGTCGGAGAGCAAAGCAGGCAAAACCTTGGGTAGATACTATCTTTTTAGTGCATCCCAAGGTGGGTTCAAGGCTCTATCCTAGTACACAAGGAACTCGATAGTCAGCCCAAACCCTAACGCCTTTGACAACCTGTGACCCCGAGGTTGCCAGCAATGCGGGAGTCACAAGAGTTCTTCTAGGCGCACCTCTACATCCCTCTGCTCACGACCACTTGGAAACCATCATGATGAATGGTCCCTTCACAAGAGTTCTTCTGGGCACTTCAACTATCCTACATAAGGAAGACACCCGGGGGCTCGGACATCTCTTGGGTACGGATATTATGAGGCTCAACAAAGTAAAGGAAGTCATGCACTAAGAGGTGTGGCATCCTTGCTTCCCAGGCAGGGTATTTATAGGCGACTGCTATTGGTTCATGGACTCAGTCTACAAACACATTCAAGCAGAGCTCAATAAGTGCACCCACATGCGTACTGTTACTCACATGAAATCTGACACCACAGAAGGATTATCTTTTCATGTGCAAGCTTCAAGGGGTAACCGACAAAGGCGTTGCAGTTGCACAAGACGACAAGGAATCATTAAAGCAGACAGGTGATACAGTCACTAGCCAATTATTGTTGTCCTTCATAGTAATTTTTATTGAGTGGGGGTGAAAAGGGATGTTTGATGAAAACATTACCCACCTGAAGCTGAATAATTATCATTCGGATGGATTACATTAAAGCAGTGTCATGTATTAACTTCATACTAATCTCAAGGATTACTCGGATGATATATTCAAGACCCTGAATACCGACTCTTCCAGTACTCGGAACTCAGGCTCGGGGGCTGCAGAGTATATATCATCAGAGAAAAGTTTTTGAGAGTACTAAGATTAACTAGGAAAAAGGCTCAAAGACCCTCAAAGTTATCTTTTAAATAACAAGAGGCTCGAGGGCTACACCCTGGGTGCACTTTTTCTAGAAAAGTGCACACCATTGGAGTTTTCTTCTACAGAGCACTTCAAGATTTCTCAAGACATTACTCGGGTGATTCTTGAAAGAAACCGAAAGATAACGTTTTAGAGAAATATTGAAGAGCTCGGGGGCTTGATGGACCAGAATGTCAGAGATTTCATCCAAAGATGGTTACTCGGACTACGTCCTGGGAAGTCGAAGAAAAGATCTGAAGACATGATACGAAGTGTACATGGATTAGGACTTGCATTGTAACTTAGTCGCGCTACTGAGGGAAGTCTTGTAATTAGAATCGGACTCCTCCGTTGTATCCGACTAGGACTCGGTATATGTCGTGCTTCACCCGATTATATAAGGGGAAGCAGGCGCATACCCCTATCATTGAATCTTAGATCATAACACAAGGCACACGCCTCCACTGGACGTAAGGTATTACGCTAATAAGCGGCCTAAACCAGTATAAATCGTTGTCCCTGTGTACTCACCGAGTTCTACGAACGTCGATCCCCACCAAACAAATCGTCTAGGAATCCCCATGACGAGTTGCCGGTTAACAAACACTGACATCTGGGTAAATATCTTTTAGGTGCTTTGTATAGTATATTGAATAAGGTATCCCAATGCTTGATGGAAAATAAAGATATCCCAACAATAACTAGCCCTTGGTGGCTCCTCCAACTCTGGCTCAATCTTCATCTCCACAAATTGACAGTCCCAGATTTGAAGACTCTGTCTTTCCCCTCATCGGCGTACTCAGAGAGTCAAGAGAAACAGTTAGCCGATAGGGATAGAACAGAAGATGTACTTCATTTGGGAAGCTGCAGCCATGGTGACTATTGATAAACCAGTCAGCTATTTCTTTAAGATTTCTACTAGGGCTCCCTGCTGCTATTTGATTGGTTCCAATATCCAGATATCCCAGAGCTTGAAAATCCATATTCTTTCAGATTTCAAACCGAATGTGACAATGAAAGCCTGAAGATTCTATGTCACTTGGTGAAACCTTGCCTTCTGCCACTGAAGTAAGGCATGGCAGAGAAAGACCTCCAACTTCTTATGAGTTTCACTATCCTGCCATAGCAGCTAGGCAGATGGGTTTTGGTCTAGTGCCCCTAGCTGTATTCTTTGCTGATAAATTAAAACCAAGGGAGGCAGTAGATTCAACACTGGAATATGATAGAATTTTCCAATTGGAGAAATCTATCTCTCTGGAGATTGTCAGAGAATGGAACTGTCAGCCCTTCACCTTTTCTTCCTTCAATGACTGGTGGCACCAATGGAGCCTTCATCTTTTTAATGAGGCTGCTTCCACTTACTGCTTTAGTTTGGATTCAGACTTTCTCCCCAAGTGAATTATAATGTATGGTGTCCAAATCCAAGAATTGGTTGGATGCTCCTACTATAAGAACAATAATGAAGAGGAAAGCTGTTGAGATCCCCGATGACCAACCCCTCAGTACCTTTATAAAGGAGGCTGGTCCTTCTAAGGCCAAGAAGCCCAAAACCAAGAAGTCCAAAACCACATCCATGAAGAATAAAATTTCTAGAGAAAGCCAACCACCACCAATCAAAGACATAACCATAGAAGTAGGAAGATTGCTTTCTCTCTTTTTACATTCAAACTTCTGATTCTGATTTCTTCTTTCCCTATTTCAGGAGCAAGACACATTGGAGATTGAAACTCATAATGTAGAATACGCCCAAGGTGGTAGATTAGCGGGGAAGGCATGTGGAACGACGATCCGGATGTGACATAGACGAAACTAGAAACTAGATGAACACCAGAGTTTATCCAGGTTCGGGCCGCTAGCTTTAGTGTAATACCCTACGTCCTACGTCGAGTTATCTACTCTGTATATGATGAACGTGTTTTTTGGGGGGGTCCTTGCTCGCCTTATATAGCTGCGGGGAGCAGGGTTACAGATCCTAGATGATTGGATCTTACAGTAGGATAAGGAAACCTAGTCGATTACATATCATATCGTGAAGGACACGATATCTTTCCTAACCGACTATGCTTCTTGCTTTCCAATCCTGAGAAGGCTTCCATGCCGCCATCCGACAAGCTAAGCCGCCAGACCGACCGCGGGGCCTTGACGCCACAAACCTTCATAGCGAGTTGGGCCGACCTCCATAAAGCCAGCCAAGTCTAGCTGTGAGGGTACATGGGTTTATACCCCCACAGCTAGTCCCGAGCACACTGAATCTTCGAGCGGTGAAAAAGATCTTGGCAACGTCTGAGCAGCTGTCCAAACTTACAGCTTCACTACTCTCTCCGACTAGGTTGTAATTTATCATTTGCCATTTCATGAACCCACAAGATATGATGTGCTCTTAAAAAGAAAAAATGTCTTCTGTGAGTCTGGTGAAGTGTGCCCGCTTTGTGCTTACGGCGGCGCAAATACTAACCTATTCTTTAGGTTAACCATATTAGAATACACCAGCGTACTCACCGACCAGGTGAAGTGTGCCCACTTAGTCCATGAGCTTGGCAATAGATGACTCGGTCATGTGATGCCAAGGTCAAGAGATAGAAAAATAATATATACATGCGTGAACAAGCGTCATGTATACACGGTAGTCCCCGAGCTTGGCAATAGATGACTTGGTCATGTGATGCCAAGGTCAAGAGATAGAAAAATAAATATGTACATGTGTGAACAAGCGCCATGTATACATGGTAGTCCCCGAGCTTGGCAATAGATGACTCAGTCATGTAATGCCAAGGTCTAAAAATGGAACTGTAGACTCGTGATAAAGTAGCAGCACAACGCGCCATCGTGTGCAGACAAAGGCATCAACTTTAAACTATCTCTTCTACTTTAAAGCATAGCTCCGTCGTCCTTTCAGCAACTTTCACTGTGTGCCTTTGCAGAAAGTGACTTTGAGTCTGTGGAGTCCGTGACTTAGTGTGAGCTTCTTTTCACGGTGTAGACACAGTCTATGAACCAAGGCAACCCAACTATAAATATACCATCTTGGAACCCTTATTACCGAGCATTCCTGATACCAACACTTCAAACTTCCTGAGAACCGAAGATGAGCATTGTCGAGCTAGTCAATCCACCTGGGTCAAATTTTATATGTATAGTGCAAAGTTCCTGGTAGGATTCTTGTGAGAGGATAGTTTGTTAGGACTCTTCCCAATTGGTTCTCAATAGATAGGAATGGCGGGAGTTCCTGGGAGGATTCTTGCGATGCCGACAATAACTCTAAGCCGTGTTGTCATGTACTGGGTCCTCCAAGGTTTGCCGAATTCGAACTGTTACCCGGGCAGTGTTCCCAGTTTCTAGGGAAGCTTGAAGCTGCCCGGGTGATAGTCTTGCCGGTGACGAACCGCAGGAGCGGCGCTGGTAATGCGTTTAAATATCCTTTATTATACATAAATATAATAAAGCAAGAATGGCGGAACAGTCCCCAGTATGACTGGTGGAGCTGGTCTGGAAGCCACGCAACTTTGCCACGTGTGTGCCTATAACTGGTCGTCTGACCAGTCCCCAACTTTGCTGAGAAAGCTGGCGAAGAAGCCGACCAGTCCCTAGTATGCCTGGTGAGCTGGTCCTGAAGCTAACGCAACTCTGCCACGTGTGTGCCTGTAACTGGTCGTCTGACCAGTCCCAGCTTTGCTGAGAAGGCTGGCGAAGAAGCCGACCAGTCCCCAGTATGACTGGTGGAGCTGGCCCTAAAGCCAACGCAGCTCTGCCATGTGTGTGCCTGTAACTGGTCATCTGACCCATCCCCATCTTTGCTGAGAAGGCTGGCGAAGAAGTCGATCAGTCCCCAGTATGACTGGTGGAGCTGGTCCTGAAGCCAACGCAGCTCGGCCACGTGTGCCTGTAACTGGTCGTCTGACCAGTCCCCAGCTTTGCTGAGAAGGTTGGCGAAGAAGCCGACTAGTCCCCAGTATGACTGGTGGAGCTGGTCCTGAAGCCAACGCAGCTCTGCCACGTGTGTGCCTATAACTGGTCATCTGACCAGTCCCCAGCTTTGCTGAGAAGGCTGGCAAAGAAGCCGACCAGTCTCCAGTATGACTGGTTGGAGCTGGTCCTAAAGCCAACGTAGCTCTGCCACGTGTGTACCTGTAACTGGTCATCTGACCAGTCCCTAGCTTTGCTGAGAAGGATGACATTAAATTTATATTTAATTTATTTTAAAAAAAGGACTCTTTGTTTATTCTCCAAAAGTTGGATATTTGGGCCATCCAGATGGGCCATACGGCTTCCGAACATACAAAAGATCGAACGCGCGATTTCCAAATGACCGAAAACCCAAAAGGTCGCGCAGTAGGGCTATAGAGACAGGCATCGTCATATTTGCCACTTACCCCAACCGTTGTCATTCCCCATTTCCTCACCTATCGCTGAATCTTGCACTGTAGCCCTAGATCTTGAGAGAGTGCATTCCGCGGCGTGTTGCTCATCTCCGGCGAAACTAATGGCGCGGAAAGCGAAGAAGCCTGCGGCGGCGGCCGCCATTAGATTGGATCAGGAGTGGGCTCCATCAAAGAGTATGGAGGAAAGCATTGGCCGCCTCGTCTCCGATGGCCTTCTGCCCGGACAAGGTGACCGGCAGATGGAGAGCTCCCACGGGTGAGATCTATCCTCAACCCAATGCCGACGAAGTAGTTGTCTTTGAAGACTATTTATTAGGGGGATTGGTTTGCCTTGTCATGCTTTCCTTCAGAAGTTGCTTGATTCTGGGGGATTGGGCTTTGCATCTTGGCCCAAATTCTATCCTTTCTGTTTCTATCTTCATCCATTTGTGTGAGGCGTATCTTGGAATACAACCACACTTCAAACTATTTCGCTACTTTTTCCAACTGAAGAAGAATAGTCACGGGCCCGTATTACGGGAAGCGCTTATGTCCCACTGCGTGAGGGGATGACGTCTGAATATATCAACGTCCCTCTTCAAGTAACGTGAGCGGCTGGCAAGAGAAGTGGTTCTACATGACGCAGTGCCAGACGCCTACTTTGAACTGTGACGTAGGCAAGGTAGTTGAGTCGAGTTGGACCAGTCGGAGAGGCCTCTGCAAATGAATGGAGTAGGTCCAGGAGCTGCTTCGTTTAATGAAGAGAGATAACTGCTGACAGGATCCAGATTATGGCTAATTTTATGTACCGTCGGGTACTGCCATGTAAGGAGAGGGTGCGACCCGGTTATGAATATGCTGGATGACCCAACCCGACTCATGAGAGAGCCGAAGAGTTGGACACTAAAGAGCTGGAGAGGCGGTGTCATGTGGTGCTCCAGTTTTCAGAATGGAGGCCACCGAAGAAGGTCACACGGCCGTTCAGCTTGGCACGACCTGTGAAAGATGTGAGTTGTCTTTTGGTCCGTCTTGCGCCTTTTTAGGCTACTTCCTCGTCTTTGAGATACCAGATTGAACTGTGTTTTTTTGTAGGATCGCTTCAGCGTGTACGTCTTGGATGTGCCATCAGCCGACTGGTCGGAGGGGTCGACCCGAGACCTGGGGTTGGCCAATCTCCTCGTTCCTAGACTGGGGAGACAGCAGCCGAGAAAATAAGGAAGGGCAAGGGGGCCGCGGATGCGGCCGACCCGCAAGATGTAAAGGCTGCGAGTAAGTGTGTAGCTGCTGGTCGTGGAGCCACCACGAGGTCTCGTCAAGAACCATGCGAGTTGGTGGCTCGTTGAAGATCTCGGGCGACGCAGCTCCAAAAACATCTGGATCGATTCGCGATTGGGATGACGATGATGACGAAGATGAGTCGCCTACGTTCAAGCGTGCTCGTGTCAAGGAGCCGTCAGGACCAGTTTTGCCAGCGCAAAAGGCGAAAGGCCTCAAGAAGGGGTGGCCTACGCGTCAGCTAGTTGTGAGTATTCGACTTCTTCTTTGTGGTTTTGTATCCATGACAACAGTTTGATTTTAATTCAACTCTTATCAGGGATCCCGTACTTGAAGTTGACCCTGTCGTTAGTTGTGACAGAGACCCTGAGCCGACTAGGGCTCCAAATGTAGAGTCCGACCAGGTGCGATGATGAAGATACGAAGACGGAGCGTCGAGGCGGGAGGCGGGAGGTGACGCTCAAGCTGAAACCAATGGGCGCCCGACCTTGACCAGGGCTAGTACTGATGTGCAAGGCGCTGGATCTGGTGGGGGTGGATCCCCAACCAGCATTTGCCTGAGGGGCCCTGCCCCAATTCTCATGGGTCGACCGGTTCCACTCAGGTGCCCCCGGACGCGCCGCTTCCTCCTCCGGAGGCTACCTCACTCGGGGCTATTGGGCGTACTGTGGAGCCAGTCGATGCTGAGGAGGTGCATGCGACCCCAGAGGAGGAGGTTTTGGAGATCCCTCGACCGCCAAGATCTAGAGCAAATAGTGAGAGTAGCACGCCAACGGGCTGGCGAGTGGGTTTCCATGAGGAGAACGCCGATAGCCGCCCGATGAGGAACTTTGACCGGATGTTGAATCAATTCTGTAAATATGCACAGGTAACTTCCCGAGTATGTGACGTCATGTGATTGTGGTGTCCAGAAGCTGAGTTTGGTTATTGCATTAACTCGTAGGGTTGTCGGACTTGTCGGAGGAGCATCGCCGATGCTATGAATCCATTGGCCCCCTGGCGGAGGATGCAAAGGAGAAACTTGAAGAAGCGTGCGAGCGCTATGGAGTGGATCTGGACAATGCCCGCCGAGTTGAAGCTGAGCTGCGTGAAGCCACACAGGGGCAGACTTCAGAAATTAGCCGATTGCTTCGTGAAAATGAAGGTTCGGTTCTTTGATTTTGACTGCTGATGATTGGAGTTCCCAGTTTGACTTGTTCCCTTCTTTAAATTTTTTGGAAACAGAGCTTGCTTCACAAGTCGTGTTGAGAGGCTGAAAGCACAGAACGAGCGACGGCGACGGCGGTGAGGGAGAAACGCAGGCCGACGACCTCGAAAAGGAGCTTGAAGGTTACTTGTTGGACTTGTCGATTCCGTGCATATTGTTCTCTGATTGATTGTAATAGATGTTGTTGTTCTTGACTCAGGGAGGCATCGTTCGTGGCAAACCAAATTGCAATGGCTTGTCAAGATGCAAAAACTTGGGAGACACGGTGTCATGCCATAGTCGAGGGATGCCCCAGTCATAGACACGGTGTACGCAAGTGACCAGTCCAGAGAGCTTCCACCCCAACCAGCCGGTGTACTGGAACGATGTGTCGGATTGTGGCCAGCCATGAAGAAATTTTTGGCTGGGCCGTGAACAGGTTGCTTCATACGTCCTCGCGTGGCCCGAGCATTATACGGGGATGGATGTGAGGAGGTTGGGGATGTGGCTTCCCCAGGAACACTTCGGAGGCCCAGGTGTCCGAGCACTGCGAACAGTCGCGGGAGATGGCTATCATTCTTGTGAAGGACTTGGACCTGTGCGAGGAGCCTGGGGAACCCAGCGCTCCATAAGACCATAAACGTTCTGAATTAGTCTTTGTTGATGATGAAACGTTTTTTAAGTAAGGGAAAGTTATAGCGAATTTCCATTTGTTTTTGTTTTATTTGCTTGTGTGAATTGGTATGGGGGAAAATCAAAGGAGATTCAAATGATGGCGATAACTTTATTTATAGCATGCTATGAAAATACAAGGGTAGGTACATATCTTTTATTCCTTAAGTAGCTTATGAATAGAAACGCCGAAGCTGGTCGATGTGCCAAGAATTTGGGACATTAGTCCCATCGAGGTCGGTCAACCTGTATGAGGTTGGTCTTGTGACTTGCTTGACAAGATAGGGGCCCTCCCAGTGAGAGGAGAATTTGTGTAGTCCTGCGGTATTCTGGATTTTTCTCAGGACCAGGTCCCCTACGGCGAAAAACCTCTCTTTCACGTTGTGGTTGAAATATCTTCGGAGGCTCTCGATGTACTTTGCGGTTCGGACACACGAATCCAACCTTCGCTCCTCAATGCAGTTGACCTCTAGCTCTCTGGCCTAGTCGGACTTATCTTGGTCGTAGTGCTCCACCCTGGGCGACCTGAATGCGATGTCGGCTGGTAAGACTGCTTCGGCACCGAACACCATGTAGTACGGCAAAACGCCTGTGTTTCTGCTAGGTTGCGTCCGAAGGCCCCATACCACCGCTAGTAATTCTTTCAAGGCCAATTAACCAGCGGCTGGCCTTTGGATCCTTGTCGTTTGCCCTGTACAGCCTTTTCTTTAGTGCTTCGAGTATCATTCTGTTTGCTCGCTCCACTTGTCCGTTAGCTCTTGGATGGGCTACGGATACATATTTTACATCTATGTTTCTTTCGCAGAAATCCCAAAAATCCATGCCGGTAAAAGTGGAACCAAGGTCGGTAATGATACAATTAGGCAACCCAAAACGATGGATAATATCATCGAGCAGCTTTGCTGCCTTTTGAGCTGTGGATTTGACCAGCGGCTTATACTCGATCCACTTGGAGAATTTGTCAATTATGACATAAACGTACTTGAATCCACTTGGAGCTGTTTGGAATGGCCTAATCATGTCTAAACCCCAGCATGAGAAGGGCCAAGACGCTGGTATGGCCTGGAGGTCATGTGCCGGAACATGGGTTTGTTTGGCAAAGAATTGGCATCCTTCGCAATACTTGACCAACTTTTCTGCGTCCGCGACAGCAGATGGCTAATAAAAACCTGCTCGAAATGCTTTCCTGACTAGCGTCGAAGCGGCATGGTTACCACATATGCCGGCATGAATGTCTTCCAGGATGCGCATGCCTTCTTCTTGGGAAACACATTTTAGGAGTAACTCATCTTTTGCATTTTTGCGCATAAGTTTCCCATCTACCAGGACATATTGCTTACTGCGCTGAATAAGGCGTTCGGCCTCGATCTTGTCTTGAGGGACGTCTGTGTAGGTAAGGTATTTTATGAACTGCTCCCTCCAATCATTGCCTGTTTGTCGTATCGATGCGACCGTCTGGTCGGGCGGGGGCTGCTCGGCGGCCCCACATGGTCCTTCTTCAATAGATGGCTTGACCAAATCCTGGACAAACACACCATGTGGGATATGTGCCCTAGATGACCCTATTTTAGAAAGGGCGTCAGTGGCTTGATTATCTGCCCGCACTACATGCTGAAATTGTAGACTGTAAAACTTTCCCTCGAGCTTTCTTATCTGGGCAACATACGCGTCCATCTTTTCACTGGTGGCATCCCAATCCTTGTTGACATGATTTATAACTAACGCAGAGTCGCCGAAGACTTCCATCCTTTTAACTCCGAGTTCAACTGCAATTCGGAGGCCGTGCAGACAAGCTTCGTATTCTGTGGTATTGTTGGATGCTTTAAAATGAATTCGAAGGACATAGCTCAGCTTGTCTCCGGAAGGGGAGATGAAGTGCACCCTGGCCCCTACGCCTTCGAGATTTAACGATCCGTCAAAATACATCACCCAGTGCTCAGTACTGATCAGAGGGATTGGGGTCGTCATATCAGTCCATTCGACAATGAAGTCGGCCAGTTCCTAGGATTAATGGAAGTACGACTGTGGTACTCGAGGGAGAAGGGGCTCAACTCAAGAGCCCATTTTATTATACGACCATTGGCATCCTTGTTTCGTAAGATGTCGCCTAGTGGGTACTCAGTAACCACCGCAATTGGGAAATAATCAAAATAATCTCGCAACTTGCGAGACGTAATTAGTATTGCGTATATTAACTTTTGGACCAAAGGATACCTGGATTTTGAGTCGTTGAGTACTTCGCTGACGTAATAGATTGGACGTTGCACCTTGTAAACTTGTCCTTCTTCTTCTCGTTCTATGACCACGACTGTGCTTACCACCAGATCTGTTGCTGCAATGTATATTAGCAGGGTTTCACCATCTCTTGGGGCGGCTAGCAAAAGTGGTGTTGTGAGGAGCTGCTTGAGCTCTTGAAAGGCGGTTTCAGCCTCTTCCGACCACTCGAACTTCTCGGAAGCTTTGAGTAATCTAAAAAACGGGAGGCCTTTTTCTCCGAGGCGCGAAATATAACGACTTAAGGCGGCCATGCATCCTGTCAGTTTTTTAACGTCTTTTACGCATCTTGGAGGCTTCATTTTTAAAACAGCTTGGACTTTTTCAGGGTTCGGCCTCAGGCCATCTTTGCTTACCACGTTACCTAGTAGTATGCCAAACAGGACCCCAAAAGTACATTTTTTAGGGTTGAGCTTCCACCGGAATTTATTTAAGGCCTCAAAAGTTGCGCGTAGGTCGTCTACTAATGTAGGAGACAGCTTGGTTTTTACGACGATATTGTCGACGTAGGCGGCTACGAGCTCTGCTCGTATTTCCTCATCTAGGCACTTCTGTATCGCCCTTTGATACATGGCCCCTGCTTTCTTGAGCCCGAAGGTCATCGTAGTATAGCAATATGTCCCGAAAGGGGTGATAAAGGAGGTTTTGGCCTGGTCTTCTTCTCTTAGAGAGATGTGATGGTAGCCGGAATAGCAATCTAGAAAGGACAGAAGTTCGCACCCGGCTGTAGAGTCGACGAGTTCGTCGATTCGGGGTAAGGTGAAGGAGTCTTTAGGGCAGTGTTTGTTAAGATTGGTATAATCAACGCACATTCTCCATTCTTTATTCTTCTTTTGAACTAAAACCGGGTTGGCTAGCCACTCCGGATGATACACTTCTTTTATAAAACCGGTAGCTAAAAGTCGGGTGATTTCTACCCTAATGGCCTCCTTCTTGTCATGAGCGAACCATCATAGCTTCTGTTTGATTGGCTTAGCGGTCTTCGAAACTGTCCAAGGAGTGCTCGACCAGCTCCCGAGGTACACCGGGCATGTCCGCGGGTTTCCATGTGAAGACGCTTACGTTCTGCCTTAGGAAGCTGACGAGCACGCTTTCCTATTTGGGGTTGAGGTCGACACCGATGCACGCTGTCTTGCCTGAGTCTCCCTCGACCAACTCCACCTCCTTGAAGTCCTTGCTCCTGGTTGCCGCACGCTTGGTTTCCTTGACAGGGATGGTCTGCTCCTCTGGAGCAATTTACCGCGTCTACGCGTGTTTCTTCCATGCGGATTGAGAGGTCGTGTGCTTGGGCGGTTGCAAAGCTCTCCTTCTCGCATTCGTAAGCTGTAGAGATGCTCCCCTTATGCTCAAAATGCCATTCTCAGAAGGCATTTTCAATAGCAAGTAGGTGTAATGCGGAATCGTCATGAATTTTGTCAGGGCCGGGAGCCTAATAGTGCGTGATACAACCCCTTGAAATCTGCCACAACGAGTTGACGTAGCAAATGTGGTGGCACTCATTTGTGCCAAACTGATCTGCTAGAGTGATCTGACCTAGTGGTTGAGGGCCTAGGACGAAGAATTCCCTAGAAAGGGGCATCATATGGTTCCAAGTCATCAACCCTGTGAAAGCCCTAGTTTGGTTTTGGTTAATTGATGAAACCTATTTGGTCTAATTCTATTGCTAAGCATGTGTGTAGCTTATAAGAAAGGATTGTGACCAAGCCAAGTGGTGGAGCTAGCAACATGGCACCATGGAGGATGGTGATAGCCATATGCAACTCAAGTGATCAAGTGCTCTATCTTTGGTAAAACTCGAGAAGAAGAGAAGAGATGGAGCAAAGAGGCCCGAAGGCAAAGGTATAACCTATAGGGCTCTTGTTTTGGTGATCAAGACACTTAGCGAGTGTGATCACATTTAGGATACATAGCCGTACTATTAAGAGGAGATTATTCACGGCTTATGCGGTGTTCAAGTGCCACTAGGTGTTCTCTAACATATCGATGCTATAGACCTAGTGAGTGACTAACAAACCCTTGAAAATGCTTTGCAAAATGCTAACACACGTGCACAAGTGTTGAAACACTTTGGTGTTGGCGCATGGGAGCAACGGTAGAAGTTAGAAAGTCAAAGATGCTGAGTTAGGGGCATCGGACGTGGCTGGTGGCAGCATCGGACGCTGGGCCGAGCGTTCGATGGAAACCCTAACCACTGACTTTTGTTGAAGTAGCATCAGACGCTGGCAACGGACGCTGGGAAATCACTGTTGCAGAGTCCGATGCAGGTGACGTGGCGCGAGCTAGCTTTCCAGGGAGCATCGGACGCTGGCCTGCGTCCGATGCGGATCCATCGGACGCGTTCGATGTGATCTGGCCCTCTCTAGAACCTCTCTGCATGGTCATCGGACGCAGGGGTTGAGCGTCCGATGTAATTATGTCGGAGCGTCCGATGTCGCGCATAAATGTACTGAAAAGGAGCAGTGGCATCGGAGCGTCTGATGCCTGGCATCGGCGCGTCCGATGTCACTTTAACCGTGGCGTGAAGAGATTTGACCGTTGGGATCTAACGGGCTGAATTCATATCGAGGGGCACGTGGCTCATCTGGAGCATCGGACGCTAGGGCAGCGTCCGATGGTTGAGCATCGGCGCGTCCGATGCCCCCGTTTTCTATCCAACGGCTTGGCCGACTTGTGTGGGCTATATAAGGGGCTTGGCCGGCTTGCTAGGTTTCACTCTTGCACATTTTGATTCCTAAGCAGTCTAGTGAGCATTGGCAAGCCTCCCAACTCATCTCCCAAGTTGATTTGATCAAACCAAGTGAGATTGAGTGATCTAGTGCGTGATTTGAAAGAGTTCAATCTAGTGGCACTAGTTCTTCGCATCAGCATTGAGTTTTCTTGTTACTCTTGGCATTTGCCGGTGCCTAGACGGCTTGGAGGCGTTGAGGTGGTTTCGGCAAGAGAAGGAGATTGTTCTTGGCCACCACCGTTTGAGATTGTGAGAGGTTTTGGAGCCTCACCTCGCCGGAGCGGCAAGAGGCATCCTTAGTGGATTGCTCGTGTCATTGAGCTACCTCACTAGTGGTAGATTCTTGTGGCGCTCTTTGTGAGCTTGGCTTTGCGCCGATTAGCCACCGGGTCACCTAGTGTTGGTCGACACAACGGGGAGTAGCGTGCCGGCAAGCACGTGAACCTCGGGATAAATTTGGTGTCCCGTGTGCTTTGTGATTGATTTCATATCTTGGTGATTGGTCTTCATATTCACATCTTGGTGATTGGCTTCACAAGTGGATTTCACCGGTGATTGGTTCTCTACGTGGTGATCCCGAAGGCTCGGTGAAACCCCTCTATCTAGCTATTTACTTTGTGTATTTACTTTGAGCTATTCCTTTTGTAGATACTATCTCTTGTGTATATCTTTGGCATATACCCTTGTTAGTTAGTTGTGTTAGTTTGCTTAGTATATCTTTTGCACACACTTGTCATATACATTCTTGTATATCATATTTGTGCTAGAGCTAGATTGTTTTATTCCGCATTTGTTATTAGCTCTAGTTGTTTGTGTGACATAGAAATATTAGGTAGAATTGTTGGATAGGTGGCTTGCAACACACTATTAGGCTAGCGCAAAAAGCTTCGCCATTTGTTATACTAATAGTGTTTGCCTAAGTAATTTTGTAGATTTTTAATTAGGCTATTCACCCCCCTCTAGCCAATTTGGACCTTTCAAGTGGTATCGGAGCCGTGGTCACCGTTTGTTTGAGGCTTAACATCCTCCGGTGTTAAAATGGCTCAAATCAACTATATGGGGAAGCCACCACATTTTGACGGCACCAACTTTGATTGTTGGAAGAGGAAGATGTGTGCATTCACAAGAGGAATGAATAGAAAGATATGGGATGTGATTGAGCATGACTTTGCGGTAATTGATCCCGCAAGTACCACTCCTAGAGAAGAAGAGAAGCTTCAATGGAATGATGTGGCATCAACTTGTTCTATGAAGCTTTTGACACCAAAGTGTTTGAGCAAATCAAGAACCTTGAAAGAGCAAGTGAGATTTGGGAGAGATTAGAGGAGACCTATGAGGGCACCAAGGCGGTCAAGAGTGCCAAGCTATACATCCTCAAAGACAAGCTTGCCACCTTCAAGATGCAAGATGATGAAGCATACCGGAGATGTTTCACCGGTTGCAAGTGATTATCAATGACTTGAAGGCCTTGGGAGAGAAAGTGGAAGACAAAGGACTTTTCTCACAAGTTCTTGAGATGCTTACCACCAAGGTTTGATACTTTGGTGACCATCCTAGTGAGAGAAGGATTGGATACGGTGACCCCAAACCAAGTACTAGGTGATGTGGTCACACAAGACACATACCGTGTGGACAGGATGGGGGTGCCCAAGAGGAAGAGAAGAAGAAGAAGACCGTGGCATTCAAGGCTTCATCCTCCAAGAGCAAGAGCAAGGGCAAAACAAAGAAGGAAGAAAGTGATGATGAAGCAAGCACAAGCTTGAGTGAAATGGATGATGAAGAAATGGCTCTCTTTGTGAAGGTTTGGCAAGTTCATGAAGAAGAAGGGCTATGGAGCAAGAAAGAGAAGAGATGCAACCAAGAGCACAACCAAGAGGTGCTATAGATGCAAGAGCAAGGATCACTTCATTGCGGATTGTCCATACTCTAGTGATGAAGATGATGATGACCGCAAGAAGAAAAGAAGAAGGACAAGAAGGAAAGAAAGAAAAGAAAGAGAAGAAGAAGGAGAAGAAGAAGGGTGGATCCTATGTTGTGACATGGGATAGTGATGCTTCCTCAAGCGATGATGATGATTCTAGTGATGATGAGAGGAAGACCACCAAGAAGAAGGCTATGGCTAGTCTTGCTATCAAGCAAGCCTTCTATCTTCAACACTCCATCGACATGCTTCATGGCTAAGGCCACTAAGGTATCATCCGATGAGAGTGATAGTGATGATGATGAGGAGTACTCAAAGGAGGACCTCATGAGCATGCTACAAGATGCTCACTCTTACATTGAGACTAAGAGGAAGGAGTGCAAAGAATTGCGCAAGGCCAACAAGGCTCTTGAGCAATCCTTTGATGAGCTCAAGTCTACTCATGAGAGGCTAGAGGAAGCCCATGAGAAGCTTGATCAAGCTCACACTAGGCTTAAGGAAGCCCACTCCTCCCTCCTTGATCAAAGTAAGATTGAGGATGTTGTAGAGACTTGCAACGTAGGAGTTACATGTGATATACTTGATGAATCATTTTATGCTCCTATTATTGTTGCTCCCACAAATGCATCATCATCATCTAGCTCAACTAAAATGCTTACTTCTACTACTTGTGATTCATCATTAAGGTAGAAAATGAGAACCTTAAGAACAAGGTTGTTGAGCTCACTCATGCTTTAGGCAATGCCTATGGTGGAGATGCCCGCTTGCTTAAGTGCTTGGGTAGCCAAAGGTGTCCACTCAACAAGGAGGGACTTGGCTATACCCCCAAGAAGGGCAAGGCGCCTTTGCTCCTCACAAGACTAGTTTTGTGAAGAGCAATGGTCGGTATTGCCATAATTGCAAGCAATCCGGCATATAGAGCAAAATTGCTTTAACAAGAACAAGAATAAGAACAATGCTCATGTTTCATCCATTAGACTTGATTCTTGTTATGCTTACAAAGGGGACTAATGGTGTGAAGGCTAAGTATATTGGTGCACCCATGGTTGGCCCAAAGAAGAAGGCAATTTGGGTGCCCAAGAGCTTGGTGACTAACCTTGGAGGACCCAAAAAGGTTGGGTACCTAAAAAGAATTGATCTCTTTTGTAGGTGAACTATAAAGCGGGAGGAAGGCATTGGGTGCTTGATAGTGGGTGCACTCAACACATGACCGGAGATGGTAGAATGTTCAAATCAATCAACACTAGTGGCAATGATCATGCGGATGCTATCACATTTGGTGACAACAAGAAAGGCAAGGTCAAAGGCTTGGGCAAGATTGCAATATCCAATGACTTGAGCATCTCCAATGTGCTATTAGTGGAATCTCTCAACTTCAATCTTTTGTCCGTGGCACAATTGTGTGATTTGGGGTTCAAATGCATATTTGGGGTTGATGATGTGGAGATAGTTAGTGTTGATGGAAGTGACTTGGTCTTCAAGGGATTTAGATATGAGAACCTTTATTTGGTGGACTTTGATGCAAGTGAAGCTCAATTGACAACATGCTTATTCACCAAATCAAGTATGGGTTGGCTATGGCATAGGCGCTTGGGACATGTTGGAATGAAGCAACTAAAGAGGCTAGTGAAGCATGACATGGTGAGAGGACTTAAGGATGTTCACTTTGAAAGGACAAGCTTTGTAGTGCATGCCAAATGGGAAGCAAGTTGGAAACACTCATCCCAACAAAGGAATGATGAGCACTACACATGCACTTGAGTTTTGCACATGGACTTGTTTGGACCAACTACATATGCAAGTATTGGGGGAAACAAGTATGGCTTTGTGATAGTGGATGACTATACAAGATACACATGGGTCTTCTTTCTAGTTGACAAAGTGAAGTGTTTGGCATATTCAAAACCTTTGTCAAGAGAAGTCAAAATGAGTTTGATAGAAGAATCAAGAAAGTGAGAAGTGACAATGGAAGTGAGTTTAGAAACACAAGAGTTGATGAGCTATGTGATGAATTTGGAATCAAACATCAATTCTCGGCCAAGTACACACCTCAATCCAATGGGATAGTTGAAAGGAAGAATAGGACACTCATTGATATGTCAAGATCCATGCTTAGTGAATACAATGTGAGTGATTCCTTTTGGGCCGAAGCAATCAACACGGCATGCTATTATAGCAACCGGCTCTATTGTCACCCTCTATTGAAGAAGACACCATATGAGCTCCTCAATGATAGAAAGCCCAACATTGCTTATTTCGGGGTCTTTGGGTGCAAATGCTACATTTGAAGAAGGGCACAAGACTTGGCAAGTTTGAGAAGAAATGTGATGAAGGGTTCTACTTGGTTACTCCACTACAAGCAAAGCATATAGAGTGTGGAACAACACAACAAGAATAGTTGAAGAAGTCCATGATGTTGAGTTTGATGAAACCAATGGCTCTCATGAAGAACAAGAATCTAGATGATGTGAGAGGAACACAATTGGTGGAAGCTATGAAGAACATGGACATTGGTGATATAAGGCCAAAGCAAGTGATTGACATAGAAGATGACAAAGATCAAGTGCTCTCTCCTCCAACCATGCATGGCAATGATGTTGCAAGCTCTAGTGGTTCTCATGATCAACAAGATGCTAGTAGCTCTCAAGTGGCTCATCCAAGTGCAAGTGCAAGTGCCCAACCGCAACAAGTGCTCCAACCAACACATATTGCAAGAGATCATCCTTTAGATCAAATTGTTGGTGACATAAGAAGAGGTGTGCAAACAAGATCAAGATTGGCTTCATTTTGTGAACACTACTCATTTGTATCATCTATTGAGCCAACAAAGATTGATGAAGCTTTGATGGATGTTGATTGGGTAAATGCAATGCATGAAGAGTTAAACAACTTTACCCGCAATGATGTTTGGGAGTTAGTGGAAAGACCAAAGAACACAAATGTTATTGGTACAAGATGGGTCTTCCGGAACAAGCAAGATGAAGATGGCATTGTTGTTAGAAACAAAGCAAGATTGGTTGCACAAGGATACACTCAAATGGAAGGCATTGACTTTGGAGAAACCTATGCACCGGTTGCTAGATTGGAGGCCATTAGAATCCTACTTGCATATGCTTGTTCTCACAACATCAAGCTCTATCAAATGGATGTCAAGAGTGCTTTTCTCAATGGATTCATCAATGAGCTAGTGTATGTTGAGCAACCTCCCGGATTTGAAGATTTGAAGAAGCCCAACCATGTGTACAAGCTCAAGAAGGCACTATATGGGTTGAAGCAAGCACCAAGAGCATGGTATGAAAGATTGAGGGATTTCTTGCTATCAAAAGGTTTCAAGATGGGAAAGGTTGACACCACTCTCTTCACCAAGAAGATTGGAAGTGACTTGTTTGTGTTGCAAATCTATGTGGATGACATTATATTTGGATCAACCAACCAAGACTTTTGTGAAGAGTTTGGAGAGATGATGGCTAAGGAATTTGAGATGTCTATGATTGGAGAGCTTAGTTACTTCCTTGGTTACAAATCAAGCAAATGAAGAAAGGCACATTTGTTAGTCAAGGCAAGTACATCAAGGACATGCTCAAGAAGTTTGGGTTAGATGAAGCAAAGCAATAACCACTCCAATGGGCACAAATGGACATTTGGATAGTGACTCTAGTGGTGACATGGTGGATCAAAAGTTATATCGGTCAATGATTGGAAGTTTACTCTATGTGACCGCATCAAGACCGGATGTCATGTTTAGTGTGTGCATGTGTGCAAGGTTCCAAGCTTCACCAAGAGAAAGTCATTTGAAGGCAACCAAAAGAATATTGAGATATTTGAAGCACACTCCAAATGTTGGACTATGGTATCCCAAGGGCTCTCAATTTGAATTGATTGGATACTCGGATTCCGATTATGCGGGATGCAAGGTGGATAGAAGAGCACATCAGGCACTTGTCAATTGCTTGGAAGATCACTTGTCTCATGGTCATCAAAGAAGCAAAATAGTGTTGCACTCTCTACCGCCGAAGCCGAATACATATCCGGGGTAGTTGTTGTGCACAATTGCTATGGATGAAAGCAACATTGCAAGATTATGGAGTCAAGTTTGGACAAGTCCCATTGCTATGTGATAATGAGAGCGCCGTCAAAATAGCCACCAACCCGGTTCAACATTCAAGGACAAAGCACATTGACATAAGGCATCACTTCATTAGAGATCATCAAGCAAAGAAAGACATATCTATTGAGAGTGTGGGCACCGATGATCAACTTGCCGATATCTTCACCAAGCCACTAGATGAAGAAGGTTTTGCAAGCTAAGGAATGAATTGAATATCCTAGACTTCTCCAACATGAGTTGAATGCACCCCCACTTATGACATGCCTCTCCTCCAAGAAAGCAAAGGTGAAATTGTTTGGCATGTGCATTCATTCTTATTAGGTTGTGATCTAGTTCATATAGCCATCACATTGCTTATTTAGGCTCATTCATGGTAAATCAAATGAATTTGAAGTATATATGGTACCACTATTGCTTCTATGTTTGACTTGATCTAGTGGTAGCATATAACTTGTTTGTGAGCTTGTAACTCTAGTGTTTGATCTAGTAAGTGAGCAATGGGTGTTTAACCAACGTGAGTAAGATAACCATTGTAAGATGTGTGAAGAAGCTTACTCTAGAGCAAACCGTGTTAAATATCCTATGCTCATGAGCTAGATTAAGCCATAACTTGACTTAGTTTGATCCCCACATTTGGATCTCTTAATGCAAAAATTGTCTCCTTTCATTAAAACTTGCTCCACTTTATGATAATTGTTGACAAAGGGGAGAAAATAATGACAAAGATAAATGCTAGATAAAAAGAGACATGCTAAGTAAACCTTCAAGTGGGATCGGAGCATACAAATAGGGGGAGCAAGCTCATAAACATGTATGTTGCATTTGAAATGTGCATATTCATATGTTTGATTGCAATGCATAAGCTATTTATTTGATATTCATGCTTATGTGGTGAATGCTAGTGTTAGAACATGATTGATGATATGACTCACTAGCATGAATAGAATGATAACTAGACATACTTGTATTTTTCGTATTTTCAAGTGGTTCAAGAGCCTTATTATAATGTTGATCTCACGGGGTTCTTGAGTTTTGATGTATGTCTAGTGACAAATGATGCTAAGGATGGTATAACATGTGCACTCCGATTGGTATCACGCTTCAAAGGTCCATTCTTATGCCTTAGCATCATCATTGGTAGTATTGCTCACCCACATTTCATATCCATACATATGTGCCAAATTTAGAACCAAACTCTATAGCACATATGTAGGGGGAGCTAATACTATCAATGTGGTTACTCAAATTTAAATCACATATCTTTGTATAGGTTGTCATCAATTACCAAAAAGGGGAGATTGAAAGCCCTAGTTTGGTTTTGGTTAATTGATGAAACCTATTTGGTCTAATCCTATTGCTAAGCATGTGTGTAGCTTATAAGAAAGGATTGTGACCAAGCCAAGTGGTGGAGCTAGCAAGGTGGCAACCATGGAGGATGGTGATGGCCACAAGCACTCAAGAGATCAAGTGCTCTACCTTTGGTGAAACTCGAGAAGAAGAGAAGAGATGGAGCAAAGAGGCCCGAAGGCAAAGGTATAACCTATAGGGCTCTTTGTTTTGGTGATCAAGACACTTAGCGAGTGTGATCACATTTAGGATACATAGCCGTACTATTAAGAGGAGATTATTCACGGCTTATGCGGTGTTCAAGTGCCACTAGGTGTTCTCTAACATATCGATGCTATAGACCTAGTGAGTGACTAACAAAACCCTTGGAAAATGCTTTGCAAAATGCTAACACACGTGCACAAGTGTTGAAACACTTTGGTGTTGGCGCATGGGAGCAAGGGTAGAAGTTAGAAAGTCAAAGATGCTGAGTTAGGGGCATCGGACGCTGTGGCGGCAGCATCGGACGCTGGGCGAGCGTCCGATGGCAAACCCTAACCACTGACTTTGTTGAAGTAGCATCGGACGCTGGCAACGGACGCTGGAAATCACTGTTGCAGAGTCCGATGCAGGTGACGTGGCGCGAGCAGCTTTCCAGGGAGCATCGGACGCTGGCCTGCGTCGATGCGGATCCATCGGACGCGTCCGATGTGATTAGCCCTCTCTGGAACCTCTCTGCATGGTCATCGGACGCAGGGGTTGAGCGTCCGTGAG
Source organism: Coix lacryma-jobi var. lacryma-jobi (assembly GCA_009763385.1). Lineage (NCBI taxonomy): Eukaryota > Viridiplantae > Streptophyta > Magnoliopsida > Poales > Poaceae > Coix > Coix lacryma-jobi. The sequence continues at coordinate 176,722,169 of CM019822.1, forward strand.
TGCCGGAGCGTCCGATGTGGCGCAGAAATGTACTGAAATGGAGCAGTGGCATCGGAGCGTCCGATGCCTGGCATCGGCGCGTCCGATGTCACTTTAACCGTGGCGGAAGAGTATGACCGTTGGGATCTAACGGGCTGAATTCATATCGGGGGGACACGTTGCTCCATCGGAGCATCGGACGCTGGGGCAGCGTCCGATGGTTAGCATCGGCGCGTCTGATGCCCTGTTTTCTGTCCAACGGCTAGGCCGACTTGTGTGGGCTATTTAAGGGGCTTGGCCGGCTTGCTAGGTTTCTCTTGCACATTTTGATTCCTAAGCATTCTAGTGAGCATTGGCAAGCCTCCCAACTCATCTCCCAAGTTGATTTGATCAAACCAAGTGAGATTGAGTGATCTAGTGCGTGATTTGAAAGAGTTCAATCTAGTGGCACTAGTTCTTCGCATCGGCATTGAGTTTTCTTGTTACTCTTGGCATTTGCCGGTGCCTAGACGGCTTGGAGGCGTTGAGGTGGTTTTGGCAAGAGAAGGAGATTGTTCTTGGCCACCACCGTTTGAGATTGTGAGAGGTTTTGGAGCCTCACCTCGCCGGAGCGGCAAGAGGCATCCTTAGTGGATTGCTCGTGTCATTGAGCTACCTCACTAGTGGTAGATTCTTGTGGCGCTCTTGTGAGCTTGGCTTTGCGCCGATTAGCCACCGGGTCACTAGTGTTGGTCGACACAACGGGGGAGTAGCGTGCCGGCAAGCACGTGAACCTCGGGATAATCTTGGTGTCCCGTGTGCTTATTGTGATTGATTTCATATCTTGGTGATTGGTCTTCATATTCACATCTTGGCGATTGGCTTCAGAAGTGGATTTCACCGGTGATTGGTTCTCTACGTGGCGATCCCGAAGGCTCGTTGAAACCCCCCTCTATCTAGCTTATTTACTTTGTGTATTTACTTTGAGCTATTCCTTTTGTAGATACTATCTCTTGTCGTATATCTTTTGTCATATACCCTTGTTTAGTTAGTTGTGTTTAGTTTGCTTAGTATATCTTTTGCACACACTTGTCTCATATACATTCTTTGTATATCATATTTGTGCTAGAGCTAGATTGTTTTTATTCCACATTTGTTATTAGCTCTAGTTGTTTGTGTGACATAGAAATATTAGGTAGAATTGTTGGATAGGTGGCTTGTAACACACTATTAGGCTAACGCAAAAGCTTCGCCATTTGTTATACTAATAGTGTTTGCCTAAGTAATTTTGTAGATTTTGAATTAGGCTATTCACCCCCCACCCTCTAGCCATTTGGATCTTTCACCTGATGCTGAGCTCCAGGAGTGCGTGCTTGAATAATATATCAAGGGCGCTGCCACCATCGACTAATACCTTCTTGAATCGTATCCCGTCAATAGTTGGGTCAATGACAAGCGGAAAACGACCGAGCTTAGGAACCTTGGCCCACTGATCAGCTCTGCTGAACAAGATCTCTTGGTGCGACCAGGCCAAATAATTTGGGTCCGCCATCCTCTCGTCAACTCTGTCGATGGAGTAGACTGCACGCTCAATTAGCTTGCGGACTCTCTTGTCAGCTACGACCGCCTTTCCGCCGAATATGGTTCGGACGGATTTCTCGGCTTCTTTGAAACCTCTGTGCTTCGGGTTCCTTCCTGGGTCCTCATCGTCCTCATCATCTTCCCAAGGGCTTTGCCTTCGCGATGCCTCGGTGGTCTGTCTTTAGTCTCCGGGCGTTGTTTTCTTCAAGCCATTATGGAATATGGCTTTATACCACCCTGCATTCCTCCATTGTGTGCCCTACGCCAGGGTGCACTGGACAATCTTGTTTCAGGATCTTGGTGTAGGCTGAGTCATATTTTGCGCTTGCCCCAGTCTTAGTGTTGTTGACCTCGTTACCTGGGCTCGGCCTCGGTTTGGCTGTCTTCTTCTCTTGTCTTGGTCGTCGTACCTTCGGTTGAAACGGCGGTCATCTCGGAACCCTTCTCTATGATCGTCATGACCCTCATCCCGCCGGTCGTCGTGGTGATCATTTCGGTGACGGTCATCGTGCCGAGGCCTTTGGTCCCGGCGGTCATCTGCGAGCTGTGTGTTATACTCTTCCGCCTGGGCCCAACTCTGAGCTATGTTGAGTAATTCCTCGACCGTCTTTGGTTCTTTACGCAACAACTTGTTTCTCAGTTCTTCGTGATGATGTAAGCCTCTGATGAAAGCTGAGATGGACTCGTCGTCTGTGACATTGGCTACCTGGATTCGAGCGTTAGAGAAACGACGGATGTATTCTCGTAGAAGTTCACTAGGGCGATCTTTGACGTGCTCTAGGTCATATTTGCTGGCAGGCTGCTGGCAAGTGGCTTTGAAGTTAGATACGAACGCCTTTTTCAGGTCGGACCAGCTGTCAAAGTATCAGACGGAAGGCTCAAAAGCCACTGGCTCGCCGCTTGATTGAGGACCACCAGCAGATAGTTGGCCATGACGTCTCCTCCTCCACCAGCTGCTCGTACGACCGTCTCATATAACATGATCCATTGACGAGGATCTGCCTTTCCGTCATACGACCTCAGGTCGTGAATCTTGAAATCTCTTGGCCAAATGACCGACCTGAGTCTTTTTGTGAACTGCCTTGGACAGTGAGGGTTTGATCCAGGAGACCGCGCTCGCGATCCCATTTGTTACGCCTCTCCATCTCCTGGCGAAGCCTTGTATCTTTGGAGTCCTCGATGTAGTTGCGTAGATCAGATCTTTCGGTGATGTGGTCGCGCAGGTCTCGGGGCCCGGCGCTTGGGTTATTTCTAGCACGCTAGTCGGCTCCACCGCCTTGGCCACCTCTACGACTATCGCGGTTGTTGTGGCGATCCTGATTGCTGCTAGACTCTGGGTGAGGGTCTGGATCCCTACGACTCCTTCTGGAGCCGGTTAGGGCGGCGTGGGATCGTCCTGCCACCTGGTCTTGGACTTGCACCAAAGACGCCTTCAGGTATGCGCCGAGCTGCTCTAGCTGTGGAGTCACTGGAAGGTTCTCGACCAGGTTCATTGCCATGGCAAGATTGGCTTGGGGGTCTTATGGACCTGGTGGTTGTCGCACATGTCAAATGCATTGGATAAATTGCGTTGTATGCACTATCCACCGGTAGCTTCGGTTGTTCTCCGAGCAGCCCTATCGGCGTTTCTGGCTAAGCGTTGGGCTTTAGCCTCTTCTGTTTCAACCGTCTACTGCTGGCTCATCATGGCTTACTGCGAACACTGAGCCCCCATAATGCGGGAGGGGCCTGAAACCCGGCGGGTAATCCGACGACTGATCTGGTGAGTTGGATCTGGTCGACCTGGCACTTAACGCCTAGGCAGTAGTTGCGACGGAAGTTAGAACCGCCATGTAGGCGCTGGGACCAGAGCGTTCAGGGCCCGATGATCGCTGGCCCGGAGCACGCTGGCACTTTGTATGATCTTGGAAGAGTTTTGTGACTCGTCCTTTATAAGTAGACGCCGAGTTTATCAATCCATGAGGAAAGAGACAGGAGCGGAGAAGCTCTGCTTCGTCCTACTCGGTCTAGATTCCTGGGGAGGGCAAAACAGGACAGAGCGTCCTGTTGGGGTGGAAATGATGACCAAGTCGGTCTGTGGCTGTGCATTGTTCCTGGCGCGAACCGGCCATCGGGGGTTGATGCCATCCTTCCTTATCGTCCTCATGCAGAAGCGACCGATCTCTGGTCAGATCTGCTAAAGCGAGGGCTTCGGCGATGCCTGCCGTGACTCGATCGATGGACTCGATCAAGTCAGAGTTGTCGATGCACCGCCCCTGGTAGCGGGGAAGCGCCGTCTTGCTCGAGGGCTTCGACGTCGATGCCCCCGGTGGTGGTGGTGGTGTTTGGGGCATCTTCATGCTTCCGACGGTTAGGTCACCTCCGGTGACCCATGAGAAAGACCCAATGGTGAACGTTAAGCCTGCCGGAAGATCCATGGAGGCTGGAAAGAAACCATCCGAGTCGTCATGACGTCCGCACGCACACTCCCCACGGTGGGCGCCAGCTGTCGACGAAATACGGTCGATAGCCCACATAGGGGTATGCCCAAGGTGGTAGATTAGCGGGGAAGGCGCGCGGAACGACGATCCGATGTGACACAGAGATGAAACTAGATGAACACCAGGGTTTATCCAGGTTCGGGCCACTAGCTTTAGCATAATACCCTACGTCCTGCGTCGAGTTGTCTACTCTGTATATTGATGAACGTGTTTTTTGAGGGGGGTCCCTGCTCGCCTTATATAGCCGCGGGAGCAGGGTTACAGATCCTAGAAGATCGGATCTTACAGTAGGATAAGGAAACCTAGTCGATTACAATATCATATCATGAAGGACACGATATCTTTCCTAACCGACTACGCTTTCTTGCTTTCCAATCCTGAGAAGGCTTCCGTGCCGCCATCCGACAGCTAAGCCGCCTGACCGGCCAGCTGGGCCTTGACGCCACAAACCTTCACAGCGAGTTGGGCTGGCCTCCATAAAGCAGCCCAAGTCTAGCCGTGAGGGTACCTGGGTTTATACCCCCACACCGATTTTGTGAACGCCCGAGGGGCGACACTGAAGGCGCGCCTCGAAGACATCGGGGTGCACATCAGGGAGCTGACCCTCCATGCCATCATCCATGCGCCACCTTCGCCCTAGCCGGAGCAAAGCTCAGCGAGGCCAACATCTCTAAGGAGGTGATTCCTCCTTCATTAACACCGGGACGAGGGAAGACTTCAGGGAGTTGGTGGAGGAGTTCTAGCCACTAGGGCTCGTCGTGGCAGAGGTGTCACACCTGGAGGACCTCCTCAACAAGCTCCATCTAGAATAGTTGTAATTTTATGTTTGTATAAGTTTGATCCTGGTCCATCTATACAATGGAACACCTGCAATCTGTCCCTGCATCGCCAGGCTTAACATTTGTGTGTAATATACATGCCTGCTGATGCCCTGTGACTTCTTCTGTTGGCCACTCTGAAATTTTTTTTGCCTTTTCTATACTCTGTTTTTTGTTCTAAAGGTGATGCTTCTTTTTACATCGGCTATCATTTGCTGCCAATTGTAATGCTAAAGGTGATACATTATGTATCGGCTATTTTATTCTGAAGGCGACACGTTTGTATCGGCTATCGGCTAGTTCAACAGGTCACAATAGATCAACCCAAACTTGCAAAATACTTCTTAAAATATTTTTCGTTAACTACCCTAAAGTATTTGACTCCTTCCAAAGTTTCATAAAAATAAGCATTGCCAGGAGCACATCTCGTGATTCGATAAGGTCCTTCCCAGTTTGGTGACCACTTGCCATATTTGCTATCTTTAGTTCCAATCGGCAAAATAACTTTCCAAACCAAGTCACCTTCATTGAATTTTTTTCTCTCTTACCTTCCGGTCATAATATTTGGCAATCCTGAGTTTATGAGCTTTGATATTTTCCAAAGCCTTTGGCCGATGAAAATTAAATAGTCAAGATTATCCATCATAAGATGCTTGTATTCATCAGCTTTCAAACTGTTTTGCTGTGATACTCTCCTGGATCCAATATTAATTTCCCAAGGTAAAACAGCTTCATGCCCATAAACTAACTCGTATGGTGAACACTTGGTTGAACCATGACAAGCCATCCTATAAGACCACAAAGTTTCATTGAGCACCGAGTGCCACTTCTTCGGATGCTCTCTGATTTTCTTCTTAATAATCTTGATCAGAATTTGATTAAAAGCTTCGACTTGTCCATTAGCTTGAGCATAATATAGGGATAATTAATCAATTTGAAACCTGTACTAGTAGCAAAATCCTCATACTCCTTCGATGTAAACATCTTCCCTTGATCTGTGGTGATGGATTGAGGAATACCAAATCTGTAAATAATATGTTCCTTGATAAACTCAATTACAGTAGCCGATGAAGCCTCTTTCAAGGAATGGCTCCGACCCCACTTGGTAAAATAATCAGTTTCCACTAACACGAATTTATGCCCTTTGCTTGATGATGGAAATATTTGGCCAATTAGATCTATTCCCCATCCTCTAAATGGCCATGGCTTCATAATTGGGTTCATAGCCGGCTGCTGGAGATTTTTGAACGTTACCAAATTTCTGGCACTCTTGACACCCTTTATAATATTTGAAACAATCTTCCAACATAGTCGGCCAAAATAACCTGCTCTCCTAATCATCCACTTCATCTTATGAGCAGACTGATGTGCACCACAAACTCCCTCATGGACAAGGCCGAGCTCGTCATCGTCCAACACCTCCTCTGTAATAGACAACAAAGAAGACATAGCAAAAGCAATGGAGAAAGTGTCAACGGAAAGAGTCGATCCACCTTGCCTGAGACCAAAGCCATGGTATGTGAAGATGGATTCTTCAACATGGCTTGAGTTAGGTGATTGATCTCGGTGGACTTGAGCTTGCTGAAAAGCTCGTCCACGTTGAGGGTGTCGTAGCTGGTTAACTCAATGATAGTCGACACCTTCACCTCTCATACCTTCCGATCTAGGGCTATAGAAGTTTGAGATCCCTCTCATGATCATCATAAGGTAGGTTGGCCCAATTGGCACACATCTTGTTCACAATCGTTTGGAAACAAGCGAACATAGCGCCAATCATCTCTCCCTCCAACTGTGTGAAGTTCTCATATTCCCGCTTGTAGGTCTCAAAGAGTCTAGTCTTGAACTGTGCGGTCCCTCGTGATAGCTTTGAAGCTTCACCCAGATCTCTCGAGCAGTCTCAAGCTTAGAAACACGCTCAAACTCAGGAAGGGAGATGTTGGCCAAAAGAGCATTGTGAGCCTTGTTGTTCGCAGTGTGTTGGTCAATTTGGTGCTGATCAACATGGGCTGCCAAGACCTCGTACTGCTCATCCTCGCAAATCTCCCACACGGAAGAATCGATGTTGTTGAGATAAGCACGCATCCAAATTTTCCAATAGGGTAATTGGTGCCATTGAAAAACAGAGCCTTGTCGTTCCCTCGATCCATGCTCGCCCATGGATCTGAAACAGATTAAGGTACGGAAGATCCTTAATCAGCTCCGATACCAATTGAAGGACCGGATTAGCGGCCAGAGGGTGGGTGAATGGGAGCCTTAAATTTCTTCTCAAGAAATAGATGGCCTCTGTCCCAGAAAATCACCCAAAGGAAAAGACTCGAGCAACTGGCTAGTTCACGACCTAACAAGTAGGTGGATACCCTAGGAGATGTCCTAGAGGTACAACGGAAGTACCGGAGAAAGCCGAAGACCAAGCACCAAACACATGAGGCAAAACTGCACAAACAGCAGGTTCCCGGACTGTCCGCCGTAGAGTGCCGTGAAAGGATCAAGATGCCCAAGAGGGGGGTGAATTGGGCTTTTCTAAACTTTTTGCAATAATTAATTCCTAGCAAGCCCAATTAACCCCTTTGTGCCTACAAGTGTGTTTCTCTAAACTCTACCACACAAAAGACTATCCCTATTCCATTCCTACTCTAGCCTGGCAATTCAAATATGATACAACAAGTAAATTTTGAAATTGAATTGCTCAAATGTAAATGCATAAGTAAAGGGAATAGAAATGACTTGGCGATCTTTTTTCCTGAGGTATCGAGGTGTCGGCACCCCTCTAGTCCACGTTGGAGCACCCGCGCAAGAGTATCGCTCCCCCTTGATCCGCGCAAGGATCAAGTGCTCACTATGTGCTGATTCTTCACCACGCTGGCCCGATGAATTGCTCACTACCGGTCACAACTCGACTCGGGTCATCCACAAAGCCTCCGGATGCACCAAGCTCAATGATCGCCACCAAGTCATCTAGGTGATGTCGATCACCAAGAGTAACAAGCTTGAACTCTCACTTGACCAAGCCAAGGCCAAAGAGATGGATGGATGCACACTTGCTATTCACTTTCACTATGAGGTCACTAATTATCTCAATTAGCAAATCTCTCAACCTCACTAGGGCTCTTGCTCTTTCTTGCTCACTCAAGGTGTATCTCAACAGATCAAATGGGCAAGAACACTCTAATGGAGATGGAGGAGTATAAATACTCTCCCAACCGACCATCCAAAAAGAGCACGAAATAGTACAGTTATGGGGGCATCAGACGCGCCAATGCCCCCGACCAACGGTCGACTGTACGATCTCTGACACGCAGGTTTATGTGACATCGGACGCTAGCAGTGTGCGATGCCTTTGCCTCGGACGCGTCCGATGCAGATTTGACCTCTCTAGAACCTCTCTGGACCTGCATCGGATGCTGGCCGTCAGCGTCCGATGCCAGCTGTCACACCTAATTTTCTGAAGAATACCAAGTGTCAACTATATGTGTGCCCAGGAAGTCCACAAGACACATATAGCAACAAATATGGAATTTTCCCAAAGACAATGTTTTATTACATAACAAAACATAGTTACAACAAGACTTACATCTATTACAAAGCAGAGCGGAAACTACTCTTCGGGACTCCAAATTCCACAGGGACGTTTGACTGGGGAACACCCGCCTAGAACTCTTGGAACATCTTTTGTAACTCTTCACTTGAATCCACCATCCGGTACCCATCCGAGATTTTTATGTGAACCAACAACAAGTGTCAGCTCACCATGCTCAGCAAGTACAACTATGGGGATGCAAGGCTCAAGAGGTTTGACTCGATTGACTACAGTCAGCATTTTAAGTTGATCATATTTTATGTTCACCTTATATACTAGATGTATTAACCCTGTTGTCCCATAGTAAGCGATAATCATCATGTTATAAAGAGGTAACCAACCAACCACCAACATACCCCACCATGGACTGCTTAAAAAGGATCTGAGCCGCTCGTATCCGTGAGCACGGCTGATATATCAGGTTTACACTCTCTGCAGAGGTTGTACACTTTCACCTTAGGCCATGATTCCCATATGCCGGGTTTGCAAGGCCCACATTACCTCCTCTCTATGGAAGTACGACAGGGTTTAGCCCTTCACTAGCTACCCTAACAAGTTGTAGCCGCAAGTTTCAGCATCTAGGCGAATGGAGGCTCCCTTCAAGATGGCACACCTGACAGCCGACCAGCACACATCTTGATAGGCAAGGAAGCCATTCTAAAGCCTAGGCTCCCCTCTAGCGCCTTTTGGTAACTACTACAAGCTAGAGAAAGTCTAGTTATATGACTAAGATCAGAGCCATATGATTCCCAAGGCTGCACGGGATCTCCCGGGTTGCCGCTTTAAAAGATAGTCCTTGGGGTGGGTCACTGAGCGAAAAACATGCTCCAGTGCCCTAAAGTGGTTAAAAAGCCTCTTTTAACATTGTTCCATAGTCATTAATTAATATTAAACATTTAGCAATTAATAGCGCATAACATTACTAACATATTATGCAAAACCCTTCCATAGGCACAAGGTAATAAGATCAAGTGAAACTAGGTTTGTCTTATGGTTCATCAAGTTATGACACATGCATAATGAATATTTAGTCTTGCAGTTAATAGGTAACAAGGAAATCATAGGTTATACTTGCCTTCCAAAAACTCGTGTTGACGGTCTCACTTCTTCAGAGATCTTCTTCCTGATAACCTTGACTTGAACTCTAAACGGGGTCAAAGGCACCACACAGACATCCATTCCATCATCACATGCAGATAAAATATACTTCTATTAGAACAGTACACCAAGCATCAAAAACAGGTAGAGTAACATATATAAAGCTATTCTACTCGTCGCTACGATCACATGAACGTAAAGATCACTCTAATCGGACTAAAAATGAGAAAGTTATAAAGAAAACAAGTTGTAGGGGCACTTTTGTAAATAAAAACTTTTTCCTGGGGGCTAACTCACGAAAACCGGGGACCCAAACACGATTAACCGTAGACCGCAGGGGCTAGCAAGCGAAACGACGTGGCTAGGACTGCGGGTTCTATATCTAAAGGTTCCAGGGGCTTAAACGAAAGAAAACAGGACCTAAAAGAAACTCTTTTGAACTGCGGTGGACTGCGGTTGATTTTCAAAAAGCTCGGGGGCCTATTTGCAAAACTGGCAGCGGTTGCGGGCCTGGCGCCGACAGGGCGCCACGCGGCAAGGCGCGATTGGGCGGGTCCACCAGCGTGGCTGTGGACCGCGCCAGGGTTGCTGGTCCACCGGCTCACGGGACCGGTGTATATACCCCCTCGGGGTATGCATCCAATCTCGACCGCTCAGCGCCGGATGAACGGCGCAGAGGGCTCGGGACGGAGCTGGGCGGTGGCGGGCAGTGACGAAGGAGCCGGAGCACGGCGGCGCTCCATTGGAGACGCTCGGGTGCACCGCTAGGAGGCGCTCTGGGCCTCGGCTGGCTGCGCAAGCGGTACCAGAGGGATGCAGAGGTGACGGCGAGCACGAAGAGGGGCACGACATCGGCGGAGGGCTCACCTATGGCGAGGTCAACGGCGGAGGAGATCTGCAAGGGAGAACATCTCCAGCGAGCTGGCTGCGCGGGCGTGCTGGGTCGCGGGATGGGCTGCGACGCGCGCTGGGAAGAAAGGAGGGGCGGGGGCGATCGCGGGCCGAGCGGGTCATCGCAGGCCAGGGAAGGAGGAGAGGAGGGAGGGGTGGCACGGGCCGCGGCTTGGGCGAGCCGGCGTGGAGTTGGGCCGAGGGCACGCGTGGGCGCGGGCCAGGCCAGGCCGGAGCGGGTGTGGGGAAAGGGGAGAGCGGGTTGGGCTGGTTTGCCGACTAGGCTAGAAGGGTGAGGGAGGGGAGAGAAGAAAAAGAAAGGTTTTTCCCTTTTGTTTCAAAGTAGAATTTGTTCAAATTCAAACCAAATTTGAATTTGAACCACTCAACACTATTCCTACACTCAAACAAAATATATGCACCAGCATGAATGCAACAAAAATGTTTCTAAGCCCCAACCTAATTTATTAATTCTCCAAAAATTATTATTTGACCTATATGTTTTATGGAAAATAAATAAACAAAGTCATTTTAAATTCTATTTCTCAAAAGCGATTTTCAGGGTGTCACACCAGCGTCCGATGTGCTCCTCAGGACACTCTCTCATGAACAGTGGCACCATAGTGTCCGATGTGACACCATCGGAGCGTCTGATGCCACGAACCAGATTTCTTCAAGTCTAAGTGACATTGGACGCGCGTCCGATGCCACCCAGGCCAGCGTCCGATGCCTATTTCAGGGCCAAAATGACTTTGTATCGCGACGATGCCTTAACGACTTTTCATCCTCATGATAAGGGCTCTCTCTGAGCTACCTAGGGCTATGAATAATAAGTGTGCACCACACTGTTGACGTTTGTTAACGCAAATAGAATATGAAAGATTCCGCAAGCGCACAGAACACCATTGAAGAATTTTACCGGGAGTATTCCAGGATCGTTATTTATATTTTACCACAGGGAAGCTAGGGTCAAGAATCTGATAACTCACTATCATGCATCTACTAACTCAAAGTACTACTTAGACTAAAGCAGGAGTAAATGAATATGATATAATAATGAAAGCACATCAAAGAGAATTCATGATAAATGTAAAGATACTATAGTGGGAGGACAACGGGAGAGATGAAGGTTCCTATGCACTTCTCTATTACTTGGGTTCTTAGGTAACAAGGATGAAAAGATATAGCAGTTATAAACATTGGCACTTTGGAGCAACAGTATCTTTCTGACTCTCGAAAAAGACTGGGAAGAGGTAGTCAGAGGAAGGCTGCCAAAAAGCTCTACGAAAACACCAATCCTAACGTGTGGGATTATAACAATCTACAAAGCTGTCACCCCTGTAGCTACCACAACTATCTGGAGGATTGGGCGCAAACTCAGGTAAACACTAGCCTAGACACCGCGTTTACACTAATGATTACTACTCTAATTACCATGAATAACTAGAGCACTCAATACGAGCGAAGATCCCATGCGAAGATATAACAACTATACTAATCATATAATAAAGCATAAAGTAAATAGAGAAGATAAATATATTAAAGCATAAGTCTTAACAAGAAAAGATACAAGACATACCAACTCTGAAGACTCCTCCGGAACCGGAGCGCAGCTCCACTCTCCCTAACTCCCGACTAGAGCTAAGCTATTACATTGGAAAATCTAAACCTAATTACATAGAGGAGAGAGGTTATCCATTCGAGGGACACCTCTACAACTCCATGATGATGTGTTGCCTCAGGGGGTCCTGGGTTTATTATATAGGGGCTCCTGGCCTCCCCTCCACCTTGGGCAAGCGATGTGGTACTAAATCCTTCGTCATATGCACTTGGGCCTAAATGGGCCAAAACGTGTTGGAGAGGTCGGTTGGAGTGCGTCACGCGAAGGGGAACGAATTTGGGCCCAGTACCAGACCGGTCGTCTAGCAGGGAGACCGGTCGGTCTGCCCCTATGACAGGTGGGCCCCACCTTCCGTGGGTCGCCTTCTCGTATCTTCTGAAATGTTCCGAATGTTCTAGAATCTTCCAAGTCGTATCCATCGAGGACTCTTGCTCCGGGACTCCAAATATAGCAAATCATATCTGTTTCGATTCGATCGTCTCGACGAGGTCTTCGCAATGGTGTGCTCTGTTTCATCACTTGAGATACTTTTATATGGTAAAAACATGGATGTCCTACAAAACAAGTGAGAGCACCAAAACTCGTGGAACTTGTTAGAATCAAACCCTACAACTATGCTTTATGGTTCATTTCATGTCATTCTATGCATTAGTTGATGGTATAATATTGACATTAAGGACCGTCAACAAGTTCCCCCCAGCTTACCCTTTGCTAGTCCCTTAGCAAAGCCAAATTCAACAATGGATCAGGAGTTGCTACAATATCTGCACTTTAACAAGTACACATGCATTCAAACAAAAGTTCTCATTTGGATTAGAAAAAGATATCATATTATTTATCATGGGGCTTAGTACTTTACCTTGAATCTTGAGTAATTGAACGATAGAAAGATCAAATCAAGCACCATGTCTCTAGTTTTTCACTTCACCATTATCCCGGAGTTTTTATGAATTTTCAAAAAGCTTAAAAACATATGTTGTCAAATTAAACAATGGATCCAAAGACAAAGTCAACCATACTATTGAATCGAGAAGTGCATGTGTATGGAGAATGGAGATGGATGCTCTTTTGAATATATCACTCTCTTTTGTCTATTAGAAACACATGGCTATCAAGCTGATTCTACTATCGGGCACGTGCCCATTTTTTCTAATATTCATATATTTTTTTCTATTCTCTTTTTTTTCTTTTTTTTCTTCGAGGTTCCGGACACTTGTCCCTTTTTATTTTCTCAGGATCTATCTTTTTGACGTTTCAGACACTTGTCCTTTTTTATTTCCTCGGAATTTTTTTTCTTTTCTCTTTTTTTTCAATAGCCACATGCTTCCAACAAACTTTTGAGAGGATAGCAATAGATAATCATAAGCATTTATGCGGAGGATGGATGAAATGTGTAAGTGATCTCAATTCAATAGCATGATAACTTCTCATAGGGTCAACAAAGCTTAATTTAACTCAATACCATTATTAGTCATATTAATATTGGAAACTCTCCGGAACTCTAGCGTTGTTTTAGAACAAGATAACAGTAGCTCAGATCATCACATATCATATCTGTCAATTACCTAGACTCTGGATCAAGCATTTGCTACCCATGTGTTTAATTTTATTTTAAAGCATCATTAATTTTTTTTAAACTTAGGAGAACTCATGCTTAAAGGCTAGATACTAGAAAGAAATACAATAGAGCAACTATTCATCATTTCCATTTTAAGAAATTAGAGAGAGAGTTCTTCAGATTAGACATGCTTATTTATTTAATCTAACACATACTATAACCTATTACTTTAAAAAACACTAAGATAATAGTAAGACATACCTGAATCACGAAGATAACGGGGGTGCTCCTCCCCAAGCTCGATGTTGTTGTAATAGTGTTGAGCCTTCATGTGCTCATATTTTTTCCTTTTTAATTAATAGTGAGCCTTCATGTGCCACACATTTTTTTTGTTTTGTTTTATATTTTATTTTCATTTATGTATAGAAGGAAAACTTAAAAGGATAAGGATACTTACCTAGATACACGGGGTGCTTTCCCCCAAGCTGAATGTTATCATAGTCGTTCAATCTTGCAATGTAGCGGGCTGGCAGTGAAAAAGTTTCTTCCTCTATCAGAGCATTGATTGATATTGATGGTTGTTGAATAGTGCTCCAACAGTGTTTGGAACTTCTACTTGCTTGTCAGCTTTTCTTGGTCATTCAATCCTATGAAACTCAAATAGACAACAAAACTTGTGGAATAGATTAAGCAGTAGTGGTTGGCCACTCAAGCCTTAGTTGTCCAGAGTTTCAGTAAGATCTCTTTCTCAACATTTTTATATTTTAATATTTTTATGATGCAAGAGAAAATGGAACAGGATGAATGTATGCATATTTATTTTTGTTTTATGCCACCATGGTGAATATTTCATGTGGATTTTTACACACCACAGAATTATTCACATGGGGCTTTAAGTTTTATGATGCAGTGCAAAAAGTAAAATATTTTCCTCTCTTTTTTTTTTGCAATGCTAATGCAGAAAAGATAAATATGGATAACTACCGATTTTACCTTTCGGCGAGGGTTCAATGTTTAAAGTCCTCTGAACAGGACTTCTCACCATGTTCATTCCTGAGGTGCGTCATTTGATCCTGATATGTAGACCTTGATAACTTCACCTCTCGATATGGTGTCACTCATGTTCTTCGTCCGTTCAGCAATTTGAAGTGAAGCATTAGTTGTTGAAGCTGGCGGCATTTTGCTCAGTGTGCATGTTCTTGTAGATCTAGGACCTTCACTCTGTAGAATTTGGGAGTTGACAAATTCCTCCATGTTTTGCTCAAGAGTGTGTCCTGCTCGTAAAGACAAGGTAGAGATCAAGTGCATGGGCTCTGTTGGTGGAAAAACACCAATAGAACCAAAAGTTTTGTTCATTCTAACCTTAGGCACATTGAACAAGATAAACTTGTTATTTATGTGTTCTATTCAAACTTAACATGAGTGATAAGATCAGAAGATGAGCATGAAAGTAGCATCGTAAAATATTTAACAGATCAGATTGCTTAACCCAAGGAAGATAATCTATGCATAATGTGTCGATCTTTTTCATGATTGGATCTTCCAAAGGTTAGATGCATATCATTTTAGCTCATTCGTTAAGATAGTGAGATTCAAGAGAGTAAAGCAAGGAACAAAGAGTAAAGAACTGAACATGTTAAGTTGATTAGTGTCGGTGGTACAAAAAGGGGTACCCCCAATCAACGCAAACACCCCCGAACGCTCCGTCTCCGCCTCGCCCGAGCCCTCCCAGCCAGGCCTCGGCGAACGCTCCATCTCCGTCTCGCCCGAGCCCTCCCAGCCAGGCCTCGGGCGACGCTCCATCTCCGTCTCGCCCGAGCCCTCCCAGCCAGGCCTCGGGCGAACGCTCCGTCTCCGTCTCGCCCGAGCCCCCCCAGCAAGGCCTCGGGCGAACGCTTCGTCTCCGTCTCGCCCGAGCCCTCCCAGCAAGGCCTCGGGCGAACGCTCCGTCTCCGTCTCGCCCAAGCCCTCCCAGCCAGGCCTGGGGCGAGCGCTCTATCGCCGTCTCGTCTGAGCCCTCCCAGCAAGGCCTCGGGCGAAAGCTCTATCTCCGTCTCGCCCGAGCCCTCCCAGCCAGGCCTCGGCGAACGCTCTGTCTCCGTCTCGCCCGAGCCCTCCCAGCGAGGCCTCGGGCGAGTACGATCGCTCTCCGTCTCGCTCGAGCCCTCCAGACCTCGGGCAAGCGCGCCCCCACACCTCGAGCCTTAACACACGGACCTCGAGCTGCACAGACAGCCGTACCAGCCCATACCACGCATTTAATGCCTTCACCTACTCCGGTCATGTCCATTAGTGCACGGCGTGTACCACAGTAACTCGGTGTAAAGGTCAAGTCTCGTTTTCACCACAAGCATGGGCAAAAGGGCACCAGTGCAGCACTGTTCGGCCATGTCAGGCACTGTAACCCCTCGAGGCCGGCTACGCGCCCCTCGAGCCAGGCACTGTAACCCCTCGAGGCCGGCTACGCGCCCCTCGAGCCCTGCACTGTAACACCTCGAGGCCGGCTCCGCGCCCCTCGAGCCCCCGTGGCACCACCTCGAAGCCGGCTCCGCGCCCTTCGAGCCCTAACTACTTTCGTGCTATTGGAGGACAGGTACCCCAAGACCGGAGGGACCCCGCCACGTACTGTACATTCCGGGATGGGTGCTGTACGGCTCCCGCCTTGTCGCGCCACCACGTCCGCACCCAGGATGGAAGCCACGACCCAAGGACGCCTCAACAGCGACAATCACATCGGCTCCAGTGGCCCCGACAAGACAGAGTTCCTACCCTTCTCCGTATGGGGCACCATACGCCCCGACACCTGTAATACTTTCATGTAACCCTGGCCTCCCCTTGCTCTATAAAAGGGGACGCTAGGGCCCTCATTCGGGACGACGGACACAACACACGAGTCCACGCACAGACACGAGTTCGGACTCCGGTCCACGCTCACTGAGCTTGTATTCTCCCCTGTACAAGCACTTAGGTGCAAGTAATACAAGAACATCCCCCCCCGCTGGACGTAGGGCCTTCTTTGCCCGAACCAGGATAAATCCTTGTGTCCCCTTGCGTCACCATCCAGGAAGAGAAGCACGCGATCATATTACTCGTTGGTGTGATACCCCGGGTACGAAACACACCGACAGTTGGCGCGCCAGGTAGGGGACTTCGCGTGTCCGAGCCGATTTCTCGTTGATTCCTGGATGGCTTCATCCCCTCTTCCGTTCTCGACTGGTGCCATCGTCTGGTTCGGGAGCCTCGAGTTCCTGGCCACAGGCGACGGCAACGAGCTGACTTTGCTCTCCACGGAGGGCCCGAGCGGAGTGCGTGTCACGCCGCCCCGCGCGGGGGGCGTGACGCGTCGCCCGCACCACCACACATCGCCACATCGCGAGCGGCGCCGTCGTCGTCGTCATCGCCGGGCGCAGGCGGTGCCCGCGGCAAACACCTACGCCCCCGTAGCCGGTGCAGGGGCCCCAAGGGGAACCCGCCCGGCGCGCGGCCGGAGACCTCCAGGCGCACTCACGCCCGTCTAACGACTTCGCGTTCGTCATGCGTACGGACCAGGAGCCAGGCCAGAGGCCTCCGAGCCGTGCGCCGTCGACACCGCTCAGCCTCCTCCCGCACAGGTCGCGCTGCGCTCGACGCCAGCGGTTCCCGGTCGGCCTCGACAACTCTGCGGCTGTATACGCCCACCGCCTCGACGAGCGCCATCAGGACCAGACGGTGGTGAACCGGGACAGCGTTCGGGCTCGGGTGCTGCGGCCATGGCCAGCGGCCATCCGTCATCCGTCTCTCCCCCGTGCGTCGACCGCGACTTCTTGCGGCCCTTCGCGCCACCTCGGCGAGCCACCGTCGGAGAATGGTACCGCGAGCTGCGGTCCCAGCATCGGCCAAGGCGGCGTGCCGTCAACAACTCCGACTCCGACGAATACGACTACCACGATCCCGACCTCTGGGATCCCACCAGGGAGTGCTTCCAACTCGAGGGAGTCGTATGCGATACCGGGACGAAGGCGACGACGACAGGCCGGCCCTCGACCTAGAGGGACCTAGCGACGTGGCCGCGGCAGGCGGATCACGCGTTCGGGAAGGGACGAACCTCCAGCACCGGCTGTGCCGCCTAAGCACGACGATGGCCGGGCGGCGCAACTCGCACAAGTGCAAGAGGCAATCACCAAAGCCGAGGAGGAACGGCGACACCTGCTGCAGCTCCGGCAAACCCTGATGCAGGAACCACCCAGCCCCGAGGAGCCGGAGCTCGAGGCCGGGCTCGAGAGGTCCACCGGCGGATCCTCGAGGACGGGGCACCAGCACGCCCTGAGGTATGTTTCCCGCGAGCTGGGCAGAACGTGGTGGCGGCGGCTATGATGCTCCGTGACCTGCCCGCCGTCTCCACCCCGATGCCAGGCGCATGCTCGGAGAAATGAAAACCCTCCTCGAGACAGCCGCGGTACAGCAGGCCGAGAGCTCGGCGTCACGCCGACGCGGGGCAGCCTCGGGAAACCGGCGGACACGCCCCACGACGCTCGCGAGGCATCCGTCCACCAGCCGGACGCCTCTCGAGCTAGGCCAGTCCGCGAACGGATCGTCGACAACCGGCCGCCTCGAGACCCCAACGACGCCCGCAACGACATCAACCGACGGCGCAAGGACAAGGGGGCCAAGAGCGTGGCTATAGCGCCCATCGAGGGGGGCGCTACGACAGCGACGAGGACCGGCAGGTCCTCGAGCCCCCGGGCCCCCGAGTCTTCAGCCGGGCCATCCGCAGCTCGACCCTCCCCGACCGCTTCCGACCGCCGACCAACATCGTGAAGTATGACGGGGAGGTCGAACCCAAGCTCTGGCTCTCGGACTTCCGCCTTGGCTGCCAACTGGGCGGAGCGAAGAACGACGACCGCGTAATCATACGTCAACTCCCACTTTACCTCTCGGACACCGCCCGCCGGTGGCTCGAGGGGCTCCCGCCGGATCGGATCCATGACTAGGCCGACCTAGTCAGGGTCTTCGACGGAAATTTCAAGGGGACCTGCGTGCGTCCAGGCAACCCCTGGGACCTACGGCGTTGCAGGCAGGCGGCGGACGAGCCCCTTCGCGACTTCGCTCGACGGTTCTCGAAGCAGCGTCTCGAGCTCCCCCACGTGCCTGACGAGGACGTCATCTCAGCGTTCCTCGCGGGCACAACATGCCAAGAGCTTGTTCATGAGCTAGGACGCTACCGTCCCGGGACGGTCGAGGACCTGATGGATCGCGTCACCAGCTTTGCTTCGGGCGACGAAGCAGTGGGGGCCTTCTTTGGCCGTACCACGGACAAAGGCAAGGCGGTGATCGCGCCGGAGGGCTCCAACAAGGGCAACGCGCCAAGAACGACAACATGACGGCAACAAAAGGAAAAAACAAACGCAAGGGCCAGAAGGCGAAGCGTGGCGCCGATGACGACGACGACAAAGAGGTGCTCGCGGGCGCCCTCGAGCCTAAGAAGCCCCGAGGCCCCCCCGATGGGGCTGTTTTCGACCAGATGCTCGAGGATCCCTGTACCTACCACAGGGGCCCCGTAAACCACAAGTTGAAAGACTGCCGACTGTTGAAGGGCTACTACTCCAAGCTTGGCGATAAGAGGGAAGACACGCCTAAGGGAAAGGATACCGATCGACGCGGTGGCAGAAACGCAGATGGCGACTTCCCCCGGTGCGCGACTGCTACATGATCTACGGGGGGCCGACCGTCGGCTCTCAGCTCGAGAAAGAAAGAAGGAGCGCTGGGAAATCTTTTCGCTTGACCACGACGCCCCCCGGTATCTTGACTGGTCCGATGCGCCAATCACGTTCGACCGTGACGACCATCCGGACCGTGTCATAAACCCGGGGCTCTTACCCCTCTTCGTCGTCCCCATCATAATCGACGTTCGGTTCTCCAAGGTGTTGATGGATGGGGCTTCGAGCCTCAACATCATATACCTCGAGACCCTTGACCTCCTGGGGATTTCAGAGGCCAGCTCCGACCCAGCGTCGGGGGTTCCACGGAGTGTACCAGGAAAGAAAGCCCACCCCCTTGGGCGCATCGACCTGCCGGTTTTGCTTCGGCACGCCGGCAAACTTCCGTCAGGAAACGCTCACCTTCGAGTGGTCGGCTTCCAAGGGACCTACCACGCCATCATCGGCCGGCCAGGCTACGCCAAGTTCATGGCGATTCCTAACTACACGTAATTGAAGCTCAAGATGCCGGGTGTAACACCCCGGTGTTAAGCAATCCCTAAATGCATAATTTGGCATGGCATAAGCATAGCATCTCATCATTTCATGTGCATATGTTTGTTGAAGGCTTAAGTCCTTGTTTGGTCTCTAGTGTAACCTTGTTATGCTTACTGTTTCTGACCAAGTGCCTTATAACAAAGTTGTAGATCTTGATGAGGGGAACAACTTTGCTTTAAAGCACTTTCTCAGAAAAAGCTTTTTAGTTAGGATTTCTTGCATTAGAAAAATGGTTTAGCACTAAATTTCTTTTAAACAACAGATTTGGACTGGAGCCTTAAGGATGATTTGTTCCTTACAAAATTCTAAGCAACTTTGCTGTTGGGACCTTTTCCTAGTTCGGTCTAGTTTAGAAGTTATAGAGCATCAAAGTTTGAAACAAAACCTCTTTAGTTTAATCTTGACCGTGGACCCCACCGGTCAGTCCCTCTCTTCCTCCCCGCGCGTGCGCCGCTCCCTCCGCGCCGACCGAGCCTGCCGCCGCCGCGAGACCGCCTCGCTGGCCGGCAAAACCACCGGCATCGCCGCCCGCGGTTTTGCGCCGCGTGCGCCATGTCACCCCCTCGCTCTCTGCAAACTCGCCACGACGCCCAGGAGCTCGGTGCATGCCCGCCGCGTGGAGCTCGACGCCTGACGCCGCCGCGTCCGGTCGGGAGTTCCCCCGACGGGAACTGGCCAGGTGTACGCACCCAGGCACTTGTTCCTTTTGCCTTGTCCGCCTTGAGCTTGCAAGCCAGAGAGCATTCGTTCACTCCACTCCAGCCACTCCACCATCTTCTCCAGTTAGCCCGAACCGCCATTGCCGCCGAACTCCGCGAGCGATTACTCGCTCCACCGCTCACCGCCGCTCGATTCCTCCCGCCAGTTTCTCTCCGCCGTGACCTCCTTTTTCTCTCTGGCAAAGGTTGGTTTCACCTCTCTTCCTCTCTAGCTGCCGGAACAGCGGACGCCGTCCGCAAGCTTCCGCCATGGCCGCCACCGTGACCTTCATGTGGACCGGTCATCTCCGGCCAAGCCATCCCAAACCGAGCCATGTTCTAGTCTTCTCTACCGCCGTAGTAGCTTAGAGTCAAATGGAGACCCCTCTCGCGCCCTGAGCTCGCCGGACCACGGGCCAGTCGCGCTGTGTCCGTCATGGACCGCCGCCGTGCATCGCGCCGGGCAATGCCGGGGATGCCGAAGCCTGGGAGTTGCTCCAATAGGTTGCTTAGGTCTTGCGTGGGCTAGTGCTAGCCTTGCCGAGTCGCAAGCCGCCGGGGAGAGTTCCGCCGCCGAGTCGCAGAGCCGCCGCTCCGCCATGGCCGCCGTCGAGCTTGCTCCGGTATCCCTCTGGCTCAGCCAGTTAGTCGGTCGTGTTCGTCTCGTAAACCCGCACCCAACGATGGTCTCAGTGTCGCCCGAAGTGTCGCCGTCGACGAGTTAGGGCCGGTCAACGACCACGGCGCCAAACTCCGCCGTTGACTGCCGAGCCTGGCCTCGCGCGGTAACGTGCCGAGCCTGGCCTCGGAAGCTTGGTCGCCCTGACCAGCGGGCCCCGACTAGCAGAAAAGGGAAGAGCCTGGTTGCCGTAGGCCTCGGTAAGTCGGATGAACCGAGCCTTCGCCTCGAGCCTCGATCGGGTCGGTTGTGTAAGCCTCAGTTGAGTCGAGCCAAGTCAGTAAGCCTCGTTGAGTCGAGCCAAGTCAGTAAGCCTCGGTGAGTCGAGCCAAGTCAGTAGTCTCGGTTGAGTCAGTAGCCTCGGCTGAATAGGAGCCTCGGGCCTCGGGCGAATCGAAAATTGTGTCTGAGCCTCGGGCCTCAGCCGAATCGCTGAACGTGCCGAAGCCTTCGTCTGAGCCTCGGGCGAATCGGAAAATTGTGTCTGAGCCTCGGGCCTCAGCCGAATCGCGCTGAACGTGCCGAAGCCTTCGTCTGAGCCTCGGGCGAGTCGCACCAGACGTGCCGAAGCCGTGTCTTGAGCCTCGGCCGAAGTCTGTAGCGTATAGGATTGAGTTTCCCTTTTTAGTGTGTTTTGCAGAATTCATGTAAAGGCTTCAAAATTCCCACAAGGCTCATTTTAAGTCCAAATCCTGTGAAACAAATTTTGTTGTGTTAAGCATGATTAGATCTACCTGTGAAGGATGTTAATTGCATTGTTGGTAATACTTTTATGTGTAGATTTATTTAAATTAGAAAAGTGCTGATAACTTGGAAAATGCATAACTAATCAAGTATGAGTCGGAAAAATGTGATTCCAGTTTTGTTAGGTTTGTATGGATGAGTAGCTTCAGAGAAAAATATAAGATGAGGTTGCTTGTGAAATACTTTAGCAGTAGTAACTAAAATGGTTAAATACTGTTTCCTTGTTTATTTTGTAACAATTAAAATATGAGGAATATGAACCTGAGAAATTAAGCACATTGCTCTTATGCTAGGAAGTTCAGTAGAAAAATAAGAAATCTGTGGTTTGACACTTGTTGCTAGGGTGAGTAGTTCAAAGCACCTGTTCATGATAGATTTTGTCTTTTTCATAGGGGATAGAGTCTAGGTCCAAATGGGATGAAATTTGGACAGAGGGTTAGATTAAGTACTATTAATCTCCAGTAATTTTTATAGATTTTTATGAAGCTGCCTAGGATAGGTTACTGCTATAGGCCTAATTAACTAGATTTAATTCTACAAATATTTAGAGGGTAATAAACCCGTTAAGCAACTCTGATGTGGTGACAACAAGACTTAGTAAGTAGTATGTTAAATTAAATAAGTGAGTAGCAGTAGATGACATGTGCTTATCTCCTGAGTTGTTACTCCATGTTGCATCACTGTGCGTCCCATGTGCATTCATGTTATTCATTCATGTACCGCATCATGCAGGGTCGGTAGTCGAAGCCCAAGACCCGCCGGAGGAGCAGCGTCAGGAGGAGACAACCGAGGAGGGGATCCCGAAGGAGACGCTGAGGACCTGCCGGAGTGCCGTGATCACCGCCCCGCCGACTTCGAGCGAGGCAAGCCCCGGAGCATTTTTCTCCTACGGTTTGCAAATTACCGTTCAAGTTAATAATGATTGTTGCATTAGTTATAGGAGTTGTGTGATACCGTTGCTGCATTGATTACTTATCCTTGTCCACCTGCAAATATTATCTTTGATCCCTGTTAGGTCTAGGCTCGATTATATGCTTAGCCCTGCTTAGACCGGTAAAAGTCGGGTGATTTCCTGTCTCCCGCATATAGGTGGATACTAAACATGTTTAGCCTGGTGCTATCATGGAGATAACCATGTGATAATTAATCTGAGACCGGGCGGGATGTAGGAGCAGCAGGACATGGGTTCTGTGTGCTAGTAGTCTCCCGTCTGTGTCGATTAGGACCCGACGAAGGCACACCTCAGTCATTTTGAACGCGTCAATCACTTAACGGAGTAGGTCGGAGTACCTCCCGTGAAGCCGAGTAAGGTGTTTCGAGCCGGTGACGGAGACGTTGACGCCTAACACCCAGGGCCTTACATGTACCGTGGGCAACTATTCTGATCGACCTGGCATGGTCCGAGGGCAGGCAGGGCCTGATCGACCTGGCATGACCGTGGGCAGTTAATAGCTTGAGCGACCTGGCATTGAGATAACCCTCGGTGTAGAAGGGTCCATGGCCGTCCCGCGATTTGGGTTCTCGAACCTCCTGAGTGGTCGCCAACGGCCGCCTGGCAGGGTGTGTCGGGCGAGTGTGCGACATTTTGTCCCAGCTGGTAGGAATCGATTATAATCGCCATCGCTCCTGGTTAGTGAGTAACTTGACTGAGCATGTGTTACCGTAGTAATATATGGAATTAATGATGGTTATGGTTGGTGAATCTGAAAGGCTATTGATGAAATAGTCACTCTTGCTTGAATAAATAGTCAAGTGTTTGCTCTAGATCAGGTGCAAATCTAGATAATCAGGCTGATTACATAAAAGTGACTGCTAATGCTCTAATGAGGACTATTTAATAATAAAATGCTTTTATGCAAAAAGGTAAGTGTGGCCAACCTCAGATACAGCCTTGCATAATCCTTGGTGTCAATTATTTCTGGTTTATGACGGGTAAGTCTAGCTGAGTACCTTCTCGTACTCAGGGTGCTATCCCTTGTTGTTGCAGATGGGCAGTGTTTCTTCGGCTACTGCGAGAACTGTCTGTATCCCGTCGAGGGCAGTGACTAGACCATGGGCATGGTCAATCCTTATCTTTCCTGATGCTTTTGTGGACAGATCAGGCATATGGCACCGTATTGTGAACTAAGGACTTGTGTTTCAAAACTATGTTGCTTCCGCTTGAATTCGAAACTATGGTTTGTAATAACTATCGAACTCCGATGTATTTGAACTATGTGCGAACTGAATGTACCTTGTGGGCATGTACGCTAATCTATTACGATCTTGGTTAAAGTTGAATGACTTGAAATCCTTCGAGATTTCCGGACTACCGGTTTTGTACGAGCTTAAGTACTTGTAGTCTCTGTGAAAGCAGCGATTCGGTGCTTAATCTGGTACAAATTGGTCGGTTCTGTTACAGCTGGTATCGGAGCGTGGTTAGCGTTACTGTTCACAAGTGTATTTGAAAAACCGTATTTTCAATTAAAAATTGCCTATTTGACAAGAACTTATAGCTATATTAGGATTTGAAAAACCTTTTTGACCAAGAGTAAGGTGTGCCATTGATCAAGTCCTTATGCCCAATAGGAACTTAGGTGGCTATTTAAGTACTAACTTTGGGGGTCGTGCATCATACTTATTTTCTGTTTATTCTGTCGTCCATACGGCAAGGGTGAAATTGTATGGATGCTATTCCTTGGAATAGTAATGTATGGATCAATTGCCTCTACGCTAAAGGTAATGAGAGTTGTGAGAGCATGATTGGACAACCGCCAATCTAGGGAAAGTGCTTATATGATACTGACGCGTATACCTGTTCCACACAAGTATATGTGAAAGTATTGATTGTGGGAGTAATAATTTTATGATGGGTGCATATACTGCTTACGTGTATACCGGGTGTACACCTAAGAGAGTATTAGATTTAAATTTTCGCAGTGCATGCTATTCATACTGTGGGAAGGGCTGGAATGGTTTCTTCTGCAGGTACGCTAACTTGCGAACGTGTAGTACGTATAGTTAACGCTATGAGTGAACGCGTATGCCACCGTCTAGCCGATAGATTGTTAGGCAGTGAGGACGTATGTTACGCTCATGCATCATGATCATACAACTTTGCATTAATCTTACTTCCTTCCTTATGGTTTCCGTCCCGTTTTTTTCTAATAAAAGTTGTTTCAACTAATTAAAACCGTGTGGATAAACTTCTTACAGATGGCACGCACCAAGCGCACTGCTCGCAAGTCCACGGGAGGCAAGAGGCCTAACTACATGCTGGGGCCATGGACTGATGAGGGATCAGAGGACTTTCTAGAGGAGTTCGGGATGCCCACTATTCTTTGGAGAGTTCTGCACCTGGTGGGATATCAGGACGGCCAGGAGCCACAGTACGACTGGCACCGTGTGCAGTTGTCAGAGGATCGCCACGTGTACACGGTGGAGGTCGACGTGCCTAGCCGTGAGGACCAGGATCACGTCTGGTGCCGTCGGGTGTTTTGCCTTGCAGGGGAGGACCCCCTGGGATGCAGCCAACCAGGTTGCCTATACCGCTCTTCGGGACATCATGGAGGACCATCCGGAGGTGGTTGCCCAGGCTACTGCTAGTATCTTCCCGACGACAGACCCTTACCAGGCAGTGTGGCGTCAGTCAGGCGCTACCGTACTTGAGGCTAGCTCTCTTGAGAGGGAGCATTGTGCTGGACCAGCAGGGAGTGCTATGGCTGCTCTGATGGCTACTTATGGCTGTTTATCCCGCAGCTATGAGCAGTTGGACCATGTTCTTAGCGAGGAGATTGCAGCACAGCATCGCCGGCAGGAGGAGCACACTACGAGATAGACCTCCTCACTACACAGCTAGCTCAGTTGACAGTAGAGAGAGACCAGGCACTTCAGAGGGAGCAGGAGACTGCTCATCAGCTTGCCATCCAGCAGGGGTCGACTACTTTCTTGGCCTCGGTCATGAGGGAGACTGAGGAGGCGCTTCGAGGAGTTTGTGTTGAGGGCATTCGTGTTTCAGAGGAGAACAGGTTGCTGAGGTTGCGAGTGGGAGACCTGGAGCTCCAACTCCATCACTTGGAGGACTACAACGATCGTCTGCACGAGGAGATCCACCGTAGGGAGAATGAGAGGAACCCCATCTTTCCCCAGGAGGATCCGGAGCCGAGTAGTTCTTCTAGTAGTTCTTCAGATATGTCTAGTGAGGACGGTGACGTTGGTGAGATCGCTAGAGAGTAGTCTAGATCGTATGCTTAGCACCTAGAGATCTTTTGCGTATGTTGGCACGCCCGATCTTTTGTTGTTATGGGCTGGATGTAAGCATGAGTATGGACCTAGGTGATGTGGTGTAAGACCTTGAAAAGTCCCATATGTTTGGGCAAGACTATGGATGTTATGTTATCTATTGCATGATGTGTTAAGCGATCTTATTATGTGTTGATGCGATGTGGATCGAAATTTATTATACCTCTGTAATTGTTTGGTGAATTTGTTTCCGAATAATTCCAGTGGGTATGATTTATTGTTCTCTACAAGTTGCAACTTCGCCTAATGGTCGCTTACTATACTATATGCAGATGACGACAACTCGTAGTGGAGCGGGCGGTAGTGGTGGAAATGAGGACCCCAGGGAAAACCGCAATCCACCACCTCCTCCACCACCAACGGCTGAGCAGCTTTTTGCTCAATTTCTTGGAAGTCAGCGCAATATTGAAGCTTTGCTGAGGGAGAACTTGGCGCAAGGACACCAACGCCAAGAGCCAAACCAGTATAGTTCTTTCAAGGATTTCCTGGATACTAAACCGCCTATCTTCAAGGAAGCTATAGAACCGTTGGAGGCAGAAGAATGGCTGCATACTCTGGAGCAGAAGTTCCGTTTGCTTAGGCTCACAGAGGAGCTTAAAGCAGAATATGCCGCACACCAGTTGCAGGGACCAGCCGGGATTTGGTGGGGACATCATCGTACCACCTATCCTGCCAATGTTCCTATCACTTGGAGAGTGTTTACTGCTGCCGTTCGAGGTCATTTCATTCCGCCGGGCTTGACCCAGATGAAAGTGGCAGAGTTCATGAATCTGACTCAAGGGACTCGGTCTATCACAGAGTATCATCATCTGTTCAACTCGTTGGCTCGCTATATCCCAGACTTCGTTGACACAGATGCCAAGAAGATTGCTAGTTTCAAGAGAGGCTTGAACACTAAGATGGGAAAGTCAGTGGGTACGTCTTCTCGTACCAATTTCAATGACTTCTTAAGTGACTGTCTGATTCAAGAGAATCATAACAACAAGCATGCTGCTAGCAAGGCCCGGAAGAGAACCTTTGAATCAGGATCATCACAACCCAGAGGACCACCAGCTCAGCGAAATCAGTATCGACCACCAGCGCCGGGGGCACGTTTTAGGCCGCCACAGAAGAGGAATCAGCCACAAGCTCAGCGCAATCAGAAGCCATACAAGATAGCTGCTGCGCTCAGGCTCGTGGAGGTCAAGGCAGTTCTTCAGGAAATAAACCTATAGTTCGGGGACCATGCTACAACTGCAACCAAGAGGGGCACTTCGCAAGATATTGTCCCTACCCAAAGAAGCAACAGGCCAATTACCCCGCACGCCTGCACAACATGACCGCTGAAGAAGCTCGTGCTGGAGAGCCCGTGACTGCTGGTATGTGCCTTGTTAATCATCATCCTGCAGTCGTTTTGTTTGATACTGGATCATCGCATTCGTTCATGAGTAAAGCATTTGCACAAAAGCATGATCAAGAGGTGTCTGAAATGGATTATGGGTTTCGCGTAAGCTCTGTGGGGAGTAGTGTGTTGTCTAGGCAGATGGTACGTGATGCAACCATCGACATCGGAGGGCATAAGTTTGGGGCTAATTTAGTAGTTTTGCCAGGGCTCAGTATGGACGTAGTCCTAGGAATGAGTTGGATGAGTATGTGGAAAGCAGTGTTAGACACTGCAGATAGGACGCTTACCTTGACCGATCCAAGGAGGAACAACAAGTTACGTATCTCTCTTCCTCGAGGGGCTGATTTTGTTGATCTATCTTGCACCTTATCTATAGAGGACCTGTCAAAAATTCCAGTTGTTCGGGATTTCCCAGATGTCTTTCCAGATGAGTTGCCGGGTTTACCGCCCAAGCGGGCTGTAGAGTTTACCATTGAGTTGTTACCAGGGACTGCACCGATCTCGAGAAGACCTTATCGTATGCCGCCCAATGAATTAGCCGAACTCAAGACTCAGATTAAGGAACTTTTGGACAAGGGTTTCATTCAACCTAGTGTGTCAGAGTGGGGATGTCCAGCCTTGTTTGTTAAGAAGAAGGACAAATCCTTGAGAATGTGTGTGGATTATCGACCGCTTAATGCCGTGACTGTTAAGAATAAATATCCGTTGCCACGGATAGATATTTTGTTTGACCAGTTATCCAGAGCCAAAGTTTTCTCCAAGATCGATTTGAGATCCGGTTATCATCAAATTAGAATCCGACCACAAGATATCCCAAAGACTGCTTTTTCAACCAGATATGGCCTATACGAGTATTTAGTCATGTCTTTTGGATTGACAAATGCTCCGGCTTACTTTATGAGTTTGATGAACTCGGTATTCATGCCAGAACTAGATAAGTTTGTAGTGGTATTCATTGATGACATTTTGGTTTATTCGGAGAACCCGGACGACCATGCAAAACATTTGAGGATCGTTTTGACAAGGCTACGAGAGCATAAACTTTATGCTAAGTTTAGCAAATGTGAATTTGGATGAAGCAAGTACAATTCCTTGGTCACATCCTGTCGGAGAAAGGAATCTCTGTGGACCCTAGCAAGTACAAGAAGTAATGGACTGGGAAGCTCCAACTTCAGTTGGGGAGATTCGGAGTTTTCTCGGTTTAGCAGGGTATTACCGTCGTTTCATTCCAGATTTCTCCAAAATTGCCAAGCCCATGACAAGTTTGCTTCAGAAGGATCAGAAGTTTGAGTGGACAGAGAAGTGTGAAACAGCTTTCTGTACCTTGCGGAAACTGTTAACCACTGCCCCTGTCTTAGCTCAACCAGATATCGAGAAGCCGTTTGATGTCTTCTGCGACGCATCAAAAGTTGGTTTAGGGTGTGTTCTTATGCAAGAAGGCAGAGTGATTGCTTATGCTTCACGACAGTTGAGAAAACATGAGATAAATTATCCTACGCATGATTTGGAATAGCTGCTGTGGTGCACGCTCTGAAGATCTGGAGGCACTATTTGCTAGGAAATGTCTGCAATATGTACACTGATCATAAGAGTCTCAAGTATATCTTCACTCAACCGGAGTTGAATATGAGGCAGAGAAGATGGCTTGAATTGATTAAGGATTACAATTTGCAGATACATTATCACCCTGGAAAAGCAAATGTGGTTGCTGATGCTCTGAGTCGGAAGTCGCACGGTAATAACTTAAGGTTACAACCAGAGGACGAGTTTAGTCTCGTACACCCTGTGATCCTGCGTCACATCGAGCTGCAGAGCATCTTAGTTGACCAGATTCTAGAAGGGCAGAAAACAGACAAGGGAATCTACTATATCAAAGAAAAGCTAAGGGCTGCCACTGAACCCGTAAAACATTCCGAGTTGATGATAAGGGAGTGTTATGGTTTGATAATCGCCTAGTGGTACCCAAGAATAGGGAACTGAAAAATCAGATCATGGACGAGGCTCACCTTTCTAAATTGTCTATCCATCCCGGGAGCACTAAGATGTATCAAGATTTGCGTCCAAGATTTTGGTGGACCAAAATGAAGAAGGAAATTGCCGCATATGTAGCCAGATGCGACACGTGTTGTCGGGTGAAGGCTATTCACCTGAAGCCAGCCGGAACACTTCAACCTTTATCAATACCTGAATGGAAGTGGGAAGAAGTGAGTATGGACTTTATCACCGGTTTGCCTACCACTCAGAAGGGAAACGATTTGATTTGGGTAATTGTGGATCGTCTCACCAAGACCGCTCATTTCATACCAGTTAAATCTTGTTATCGAGCACCGGACTATGCAGAGATCTATGTCAATCAGATTGTACGATTACATGGTATACCCAAGGTCATAGTTTCGGATCGTGGAACGCAGTTTACTGCACCATTCTGGGAGAAACTGCAAAAAGAGTTAGGTACTAAGTTAATCCATAGCTCAGCTTACCATCCTCAGACATCAGGGCAAACGGAAAGGGTAAATCAGATTTTAGAGGATATGTTAAGAGCCTGTGTTTTATCAGCAAAGGTTCTTGGAGAAATGGTTGCCATTAGCAGAATTTGCTTACAACAATAGTTATCAAGAAAGCATTCAGATGGCACCTTTTGAAGCTCTGTATGGCAGAAGATGCAGAACACCAATAAGTTGGGTTGAATCAGGAGAAAGTCGTTACTATGGAAATGATTTTGTCAAGGAAGCAGAAGAACAAGTTAGAATAATCCAACAAAACATAGCCGCTGCCCAGTCTCGACAGAAGAGCTATGCCGATAAGCGAAGAAGGCCGCTTGAATTCAAAGTAGGTGACTATGTGTACTTGAAAGTATCACCCATGAAAGGAGTTAAACGTTTTGGCGTGAAAAGAAAGTTAGCGCCAAGGTTTGTGGGACCCTACAGGATAATGGAAAGGAGGGGAAAAGTGGCTTATCAACTACAGTTACCTGAACATTTGAAGGCTATATTCCCTGTATTCCATGTGTCGCAATTGAAGAGATGTCTTCGAGTTCCAGAAGAGGAAGTACAACCAGCCAACATCAAGTTACAATCCGACCTCACTTACTCAGTAGAGCCGCACCGAGTGCTTGATGAAAAAGAAAGGATAACTCGCGGAAGAATAGTGAAGCAGTACAAGGTATCTTGGAGTGAGCAAGATGATCGAGATGCCACTTGGGAAACAGAAGACTATCTAAGAGAAGTATATCCCCACTTCTTTAAGAAATGGTTAGTAACTTAAATCTCGGGACGAGATTCCTTTAAGGAGGGAGGGCTGTAACACCCCGGTGTTAAGCAATCCCTAAATGCATAATTTGGCATGGCATAAGCATAGCATCTCATCATTTCATGTGCATATGTTTGTTGAAGGCTTAAGTCCTTGTTTGGTCTCTAGTGTAACCTTGTTATGCTTACTGTTTCTGACCAAGTGCCTTATAACAAAGTTGTAGATCTTGATGAGGGGAACAACTTTGCTTTAAAGCACTTTCTCAGAAAAAGCTTTTTAGTTAGGATTTCTTGCATTAGAAAAATGGTTTAGCACTAAATTTCTTTTAACAACAGAATTTGGACTGGAGCCTTAAGGATGATTTGTTCCTTACAAAATTCTAAGCAACTTTGCTGTTGGGACCTTTTCCTAGTTCGGTCTAGTTTAGAAGTTATAGAGCATCAAAGTTTGAAACAAAACCTCTTTAGTTTAATCTTGACCGTGGACCCCACCGGTCAGTCCCTCTCTTCCTCCCCGCGCGTGCGCCGCTCCCTCCGCGCCGACCGAGCCTCCGCCGCCGCGCGAGACCGCCTCGCTGGCCGGCAAAACCACCGGCATCGCCGCCCGCGGTTTTGCGCCGCGTGCGCCATGTCACCCCCTCTCGCTCTCTGCAACTCGCCACGACCCCAGGAGCTCGGTGCATGCCCGCCGCGTGGAGCTCGACGCCTGACGCCGCCGCGTCCGGTCGGGAGTTCCCCCGACGGAACTGGCCAGGTGCGACGCACTCAGGCACTTGTTCCTTTTGCCTTCGTCCGCCTTGCGCTTGCAAGCCAGAGAGCATTCGTTCACCTGCGCGCCAGCCCCTCCACCATCTTCTCCAGTTAGCCCGAACCGCCATTGCCGCCGAACTCCGCGAGCGATTACTCGCTCCACCGCTCACCGCCGCTCGATTCCTCCCGCCAGTTTCTCCGCCGTGACCTCCTTTTTCTCCGGCAAAGGTTGGTTTCACCTCTCTTCCTCTCTAGCTGCCGGAACAGCGGACGCCGTCCGCAAGCTTCCGCCATGGCCGCCACCGTGACCTTCATGTGGACCGGTCATCTCCGGCCAAGCCATCCCAAACCGAGCCATGTTCTAGTCTTCTCTACCGCCGTAGTAGCTTAGAGTCAAATGGAGACCCCTCTCGCGCCCTGAGCTCGCCGACCACGGGCCAGTCGCGCTGTGTCCGTCATGGACCGCCGCCGTGCATCGCGCCGGGCAATGCTGGGGATGCCGAAGCCTGGGAGTTGCTCCAATAGGTTGCTTAGGTCTTGCGTGGGCTAGTGCTAGCCTTGCCGAGTCGCAAGCCGCCGGGGAGAGTTCCGCCGCCGAGTCGCAGAGCCGCCGCTCCGCCATGGCCGCCGTCGAGCTTGCTCCGGTATCCCTCTGGCTCAGCCAGTTAGTCGGTCGTGTTCGTCTCGTAAACCCGCACCCAACGATGGTCTCAGTGTCGCCCGAAGTGTCGCCGTCGACGAGTTAGGGCCGGTCAACGACCACGGCGCCAAACTCCGCCGTTGACTGCCGAGCCTGGCCTCGCGCGGTAACGTGCCGAGCCTGGCCTCGGAAGCTTGGTCGCCCTGACCAGCGGGCCCCGACTAGCAGAAAAGGGAAGAGCCTGGTTGCCGTAGGCCTCGGTAAGTCGGATGAACCGAGCCTTCGCCTCGAGCCTCGATCGGGTCGGTTGTGTAAGCCTCAGTTGAGTCGAGCCAAGTCAGTAAGCTCGGTTGAGTCGAGCCAAGTCAGTAAGCCTCGGTTTCGAGCCAAGTCAGTTAGTCTCGGTTGAGTCAGTAGCCTCGCTGAATAGGAGCCTCGGCCTCGGGCGAATCGGAAATTGTGTCTGAGCCTCGGGCCTCAGCCGAATCGCGCTGAACGTGCCGAAGCCTTCGTCTGAGCCTCGGGCGAATCGGAAATTGTGTCTGAGCCTCGGCCTCAGCCGAATCGCGCTGAACGTGCCGAAGCCTTCGTCTGAGCCTCGGGCGAGTCGCACCAGACGTGCCGAAGCCGTGTCTTGAGCCTCGGCCGAAGTCTGTAGCGTATAGGATTGAGTTTCCCTTTTTAGTGTGTTTTGCAGAATTCATGTAAAGGCTTCAAAATTCCCACAAGGCTCATTTTAAGTCCAAATCCTGTGAAACAAATTTTGTTGTGTTAAGCATGATTAGATCTACCTGTGAAGGATGTTAATGCATTGTTGGTAATACTTTTATGTGTAGATTTATTAAATTAGAAAAGTGCTGATAACTTGGAAAATGCATAACTAATCAAGTATGAGTCGGAAAAATGTGATTCCAGTTTTGTTAGGTTTGTATGGATGAGTAGCTTCAGAGAAAAATATAAGATGAGGTTGCTTGTGAAATACTTTAGCAGTAGTAACTAAAAAATGGTTAAATACTGTTTCCTTGTTTATTTTGTAACAATTAAAATATGAGGAATATGAACCTGAGAATTTAAGCACATTGCTCTTATGCTAGGAAGTTCAGTAGAAAAATAAGAAATCTGTGTTTGACACTTGTTGCTAGGGTGAGTAGTTCAAAGCACCTGTTCATGATAGATTTTGTCTTTTTCATAGGGATAGAGTCTAGGTCCAAATGGGATGAAATTTGGACAGAGGGTTAGATTAAGTACTATTAATCTCCAGTAATTTTTATAGATTTTTATGAAGCTGCTAGGATAGGTTACTGCTATAGGCCTAATTAACTAGATTTAATTCTACAAATATTTAGAGGGTAATAAACCCGTTAAGCAACTCTGATGTGGTGACAACAAGACTTAGTAAGTAGTATGTTAAATTAAATAAGTGAGTAGCAGTAGATGACATGTGCTTATCTCCTGAGTTGTTACTCCATGTTGCATCACTGTGCGTCCCATGTGCATTCATGTTATTCATTCATGTACCGCATCATGCAGGGTCGGTAGTCGAAGCCCAAGACCCGCCGGAGGAGCAGCGTCAGGAGGAGACAACCGAGGAGGGGATCCCAGAAGGAGACGCTGAGGACCTGCCGGAGTGCCGTGATCACCGCCCCGCCGACTTCGAGCGAGGCAAGCCCCGGAGCATACTAAGTCTCCTACCATCTTTTATAAATGCCATCGAGTCAATATAATGATTGTTGCTTATTATAGGAGTTGTGATACCGTTGATGCATTACTTACTTATCCTTGTCCCCTGCAATTACTACATTTTGATATCCTGTTATCTAGGCTCGATTATATGCTTAGCCCTGCTTAGACCGGTAAAAGTCGGTGATTTCCTGTCTCCCGCATATAGGTGGATACTAACATGTTTAGCCTTGTGCTATCATGGAGAAACCATGTGGAATTAATCTGAGACCGGGCGGATGTAGGAGCAGCAGGACATGGGTTTCTCTGTGTGCTAGTATCTCCCGTCTGGTCGATTAGGACCCCGAACGAAGGCACACCTAGTCATTTTGAACGCTTCAATCATTAACGGAGTAGGTCGAGTACCTCCCGTGAAGCGAGTAAAGGTGTTTCGAGCGGTGACGGAGACGTTGACGCCTAACACCCCAGGCCTTACATTTACCGTGGGTGTAAGGACCTGTGTGGCCTAGGGGGGGGGGTGAATAGGCCTGTCAAAAATCACAGCTTAAAAACAAATTAGATAGGCCCGGCACTACCGCCCTGTGCCCGGCACTGCCGCTCCCCGGCACTGCCGGCCTCAGCGCGGTACTGCCGCGCAGATGAAGACCAGAAGCTGCAATTCGAAATCTAACCACAATCTGCAGATTCTATATGAATAGGAATGTAACAATAGGCTATATGAACCAGCAGAAACAACTACTCCAAGCCAAATATGAAAGATAGAGTAGATCGAGCCAAACCCTAGAATATATCACAAGCTCATGAACATAGAGAATGAAACTAAGCAAGCACGCGAGACAAGTGATTTATCCCGTGGTTCAGCTCGCCACCAAGGCTTGCCTACCTCCACGTTGTTGAGGTTGACCACTTAGGTCATGAGCTTTGCAACTCAACCTCGTTCTCAAGTCAAGGAACCAAATCCTTGAGATGAGGGGTAATCTTACTAGCTGCACAAGTGATTACAAACCTCCCTAGGCCGCCACACAAGTTGGCAAGGCTCTAGGGCGACGCCTAGCCGGCTAGGGTTCCAAGAACCCAAGAGTAATAGAAGCAAATCCACCGGCTATGGCTCAAATCAAGTGCTCTAGGCAGTAGATCTCAGCTAGGGCTCCTCTTTGGTGAAGGTTTTAGCCTCTCAACCACTTGGAATCAATGGGAATGAAGATTTTGGTGGTTGGGAGCTTGGAGGGCCTTCAATGGAGAAGAGAGAGCTTGTCTGGAGGTAGGTGGAGTGTTCTGGTCGTGGATAACCGTTGGGGGGCAGAGGGGGTGATGTAAATACCCCTGCCATCCAACGGGCAAATCAAGTCGCGGCAGTGCCGGCCTTAGCCCGTAGTGCCGCGGCCCGGCACTGCCGCGCCTAGAGCGGCACTGCCGCGCCCACCAACAGACAGGAACAGATCTACAATGAGTGCAGCTGTCTTTGGTTGGAAATGTGGATGGTTTGAGTTGGTTTGAGCACATGTCATTCAGCCATATCAATGAATTTGCATTCCCCCTTTATAGTACGGCATTCCTAAACTCAAATAACCAAAATAGAATATCTTTGAAGCACTTTGAGTCCGGAACCGATGAAATGTAGTGTGAGGGGTCCACCAACGCATATACACCATCCTTTCTTAACATAACCTGCTTATCAACTTTATAAATCTCATTAGTCCTCTAATCGTGTGGTCATTATCACCAAAACCCACAAATAGGGCTTGATTGCACTTACAATCTCCCCCTTTTTGGTGATTGATGACAACACAATTAGAGCTTACAAGAGAAGGGTATAAACTGAGATTTTGAAGCTTAGGTGTGAAACCTCCCCCTAAATGTGTGAATGAGAGCTGAATTCTCAAATTGGCATAAAGGCCAACATTCACATATTAAAGTGGAATATAGGTTCAGTTTCACATCTGATAGCTTTGTGGGGTGCAATTAAACTGTGTCAATAATAAAACGTGATGCGAATGACAGTTTAAGCACATCAGAGGTGTTTGCTGTCTTTTGCCAGAGCGGCACTGCCGCTCTGGGCGCGGCACTGCCGGGGCCCGGCACTGCCGGCCCTGGAGCGGCACTGCCGCTCAGGCAACAGTCAGCAAACGCAGCGGACAAAATATAAAACCACAAAGCATATATCAAACTGATCTAAACAAGATAGCACAAACTAAATAAAGCAGGTAAATGATACATGTCCACATCCAAGCATACGAAGTAGTACGATAGAGTATATTACAGAAATAGAGTTTTAAACGGTCCAACTCTCTCATCTCACACTACACTAAAGAAGGGGACATGAAAAGGGACATGAAAAGCTGAAAAAGTGTTGTACCCCCTTCTCTTCACCTACTTCTCCCCCTTTGGCAACAAGTCACCAAAAAGAGCAAAGAGAGAAGAGAAGAGTGTCCAAGCACTCAATCATCATCCGAAGCTATCGTGTCCCACTGAACTTCTTCTTCTCTTCTCATCATCATCGTCGTCGTCGTCATCGGACTCTACCACGGCCTTGCCCTGACGGTGGGTGGTACTGGTAAGCGGGTCGAGGCGGAGGCACGTGAAGACCGACGAGGTGGCACTGGCACTATCTCCTCCTGCTCTCTCCTCCTCGTCATCATCATCTAAGTCGTCGGACTCAAGACTGGAGAGTCAAAGCGAGGTGGAGAGCGGGGTGGAGGTAACGGCGAACGTCCCGCCCGCTCTCGCTCTGCGCGCTGCTCAACAAGCGCCTGGTGTGCCGTCTCGGCTGCGTAGGTGCAGGTAGAAAAGATGGCCTTGATCCATCGTGCTAGCTTGCTCTTCTTCTTCCTCTGATAGGAAGGGCGAGAGCTCTCAGGCCTGTCACTAGCTGCTGCCCCTGCTGAACCTCCTGCTGCCGCCTTCTTCTTCTCAGCCCTGTACGGCTCATGCAACCCATCCTTAACAAAAGAATGTCCGGAGACCATCTCAATCATAAACATGATATAAGGTGCATATAGAACCGCCTTCCTAGCATCCTCTGCTGCAACCTGAAGCTCGGTCCAAATGAAGCTGGATATAGAAAAGGGAGTAGCCTGAGGGGCCATCCTAGCCAACATGTTCCTGCCATATCCATATAAATTGGAGTGCGAGCCACTCTTTGGGTTGAGCGTCTGTCTGAAAAGGTTGTGAGCATGTAGTAGAAAGGTTTCAGCCCCTTCACCAACCCATCAGCCTTGCTAGGATCATCATATAAGTGGGCAATCTCACTGTCTGTCAGCGTCCTCTCATCATGCAGGTTATCCAACTGCCTGTCATCGCTGCCCAAGCCAAGGATCCTACTAAAGGTCTCATAGGTGACCTTGTAGTGGCGACCCTCGTCATCCAGTGCATCTCCTCCAGCACATTATCAACATATAGAGTGGCATGAAACTGAGAAATGATCTCCACATTCCAGTTGTACTGGAAACCCATCAAATCATACATATTTCTTCTCTTGCATGCAGCTATCACCCTGTTGATCTCACTGTCAGTCTTGGCCTCAAGATGCTCCCAATCTACATATCTCATACTTAGAATCTTGGACTTTTTGGCATTGAACAGGACTGAACGGTAGAAATCTGAATGAAATTCATTCCAGAACCTGTAGTCAATCCCCATGTCCTTTGGAGCATTGTAGGGATTTTGCTGACGCTGTGCCTTCACTGACGAGAACTGCTGGTGGTAGGACACCACCTGTCTGGGCCTGGTGTCCTGTGGTGCCCTCTCCAAAACATCCTCCTCATAGGGCTGGATGTGGTCTCTGCTGCTGACCTCTGCTAGGTGCTCTGGAGTGGCAGGGTAAAGGTCTTCCCTGATCTGACGACCCTGCATCTGGAGACGGATCTCGTCTCGTATCTGCTGCCTAGCTGAACTGCCTCCTTGGGAGCGAGCACCACCACGAACGACTGGCTGCTTGCTCCTCCCCCTGAGCGGGTCCATCCTCCTCTTGGTCCTCCTCTCTTCATCGCTTCCTCCCGACATCTAAAACATGAACACTGTGTGTTAGAAGACCGTATAAGGACTGGTAGATCATAGAGAGGCGATAGAAATTGATGGAAGGTGTTGGCTGGATCAGAACTCTGCACATAGTCCGGCACTGCCGCTCTGGGAGCGGCACTGCCGGGGCCCGGCACAGCCGCGCTGGGCGCGGCACTGCCGCGCAGGCAGACCGATCTGAGCCAAACAACACCACATCCACCACCTCTACTACTCCCCTATCATCTACAAACCCTTCTACACAACCTCTAAGACAATATCCATGGCGCATTTTACAAATCGGGAAAAACTTAGGGTTAGGGATTTTGAACCTTCACCTTGAGAGGAAGGAGAGGGAAGGAGACCCTTGGAGAAGAGGAGAACGAGCAGCACCGACGAGGATCCCGAGCAGCACCTCCGGTGGCCGGAAGTGCCGGGACGGTCCGGTCGGTGAAGATGGCTGCGGTCGCCCGTTCACCCGAGAGAGAGAGAGATAGGAGAGAGAGTTACGGTGGTGAAAGTGAATGGATGAGGGAGAGAGAGAGGGGAAGTCACGGGTAGAATAGGAAAGAAACCTTTTCCCTGTGACCCCACTCGGTAACTCACCAATCAGACTGAATCGGTAAGCCGCGGCACTGCCGCGCCAGGCGCGGCACTGCCGGGGCCGGCACTTCCGCGCCTGGCCCGGCACTGCCGGCCTGTTACCAACAGAGAGAGTTATTCTCTATTATACTACAGCTTATTCTTGGAGTGGACAGGTACCTCTTGCATGATATGACCAGCAGCAAGTAATCAATACAGAACAATGGTCATACCAAGCAAGTTCCTTACAAAGATTTTGAAACACAATATGAAAGTTTTGAAATTTGTTTTACCTAGGTCAAACTAGTTGATCAATCAAGCATGCTAGGTTTCAAACTAAGTTACGAGAGTCAAGTATATTTAGTTCACTCCTTAAAGCACAAAACCTTGACTCATCTAGAGGCTTAGTGAAGATATCGGCTAGTTGTTTGTCGGTGCTCACATGTTTGATGGCGATATCTCCTTTGATTTCATGATCTCTCAAGAAGTGATGCCGGATGTCTATATGTTTGGTTCTTGAGTGACTCACTGGGTTGTTTGCAAGTTTTATGGCACTTTCATTGTCACACAAGAGTGGGATATGAGTAAATTGACATCCGAAATCACGAAGGGTTTGCCTCATCCAAAGTAGTTGCGCACAACATGCACCTGCTGCAACATACTCGGCCTCGGCTGTGGATAGGGCTACACAATTTTGCTTTTTAGAACTCCAAGACACTAAGGAGCGTCCAAGGAATTGACATGTCCCCGAAGTGCTTTTTCGATCTACCTTGCAACCGGCGTAATCGGAATCCGAATAGCCAAGTAGATCAAACTTGGAGCCCTTAGGATACCACAAGCCAAGGTTTGGAGTGTGAACTAGATATCTCAAGATTCTCTTAACGGCCACTAAGTGACACTCTTTCGGGTTAGCTTGAAATCTAGCACACATGCACACGCTAAGCATAATATCGGGCCTAGATGCGCATAAGTAAAGGAGGGAGCCAATCATGGAACGATATACCTTGATGTCCACAGCTTTTCCTTCCTTATCAAGATCAAGATGTCCATTAGTTGGCATGGGCGTTTTGATAGGCTTAGCGTTCACCATGTCAAACTTCTTTAACATATCATGGGTGTACTTGGTTTGGCAAAGAAAAGTCCCTTCCTTCAATTGCTTGATTTGAAACCCAAGGAAGAACTTGAGCTCACCCATCATAGACATCTCAAATCTTTTAGTCATGATCCTACTAAACTCATCACAAAAGGATTTGTTAGTACTACCAAATATTATGTCATCGACATATATTTGGCACACAAAGATATCTCCATTGACTTTATGAGTGAAGAGAGTAGGATCGGCTTTGCCTATTTCAAAGCCTTGTTTGAGCAAGAATTCCTTAAGGCATTCATACCATGCTCTAGGTGCTTGCTTAAGCCCATAGAGCGCCTTTCGGAGTTTGAAGACGTGGTTGGGAAACGTGGGATCTTCAAAGCCCGGTGGTTGCTCGACATATACCAACTCTTGTATAGGGCCATTGAGGAATGCACTCTTCACATCCATTTGATATAGCTTGAATTCATGATGGGCTGCATAGGCTAGAA
The DNA here is from genome assembly GCA_009763385.1 of Coix lacryma-jobi var. lacryma-jobi. Lineage (NCBI taxonomy): Eukaryota > Viridiplantae > Streptophyta > Magnoliopsida > Poales > Poaceae > Coix > Coix lacryma-jobi. Next base: position 176,762,250 of record CM019822.1, read on the forward strand.
GAATCCGAATGGCTTCAAGTCTTGCAACCGGTGCATATGTTTCTTCAAAGTCCAGGCCCTCTACTTGTGTGAACCCTTGAGCTACCAATCTTGCCTTGTTCCTTGTCACCACACCTTCTTCATCTTGCTTGTTGCGAAAGACCCATTTGGTTCCAATGACATTGGTATTTGGTCTTTCCACGAGTGACCATACTTGATTGCGCTCGAAGTTGTTGAGCTCTTCTTGCATGGCCATCACCCAATCCGGATCATCCAGGGCTTCTTCTACCTTGAGAGGTTCCAAAGAGAGACAAACGAGTAATATTGACAGAAATTTGCCAAATGAGAGCGTGTCGTTACCCCCTTTCGTAGACTCCCAAGAATATTATCAACGGGGTGATCTCGTTGAATAGTTTGCTTGAGTCTTGGATGATCGATGGGTTCTGGTTCATCTTCGGCTTCCTCTTCTTCATCTTGCTCGAAGATGGGTTGTAGGTTCACTCCATGAGGTGGAGTAGCTGCAGCTGCTCTGGGTGTGCCCGGCACTGCTTGGCTCCGCGCGGCACTGCCGGGGTCCGGCACTGCCGGGGACGAGCCCGGCACTGCCGGGGACTGTATCTGACCAGTCCCAGCAGAAGCTTCAGCTTGAGGACCTTCCTGACTGTAGCCTGCTGTTCCTGTGGTCTTATATCACCAATGGCTAGTGCTTGATTGCTTCACAAGGAGGTTCCTCATCACCTACAACCACTTCATCAACTTGCTCTACTTGAGAGCCATTAGTTTCATCAAACGTCACGTCTATCGCTATTTCAACCTTGCCGGAGGCCTTGTTGAAAACACGATAGGCATGCTCGTTTGATCCATAACCGAGAAGAAAACCATCATCTACTTTAGATGCAAACTTAGAGGCTTTGGGTTTCTTGTTCAAGATGAAACATTTGCACCCAAATACTCTAAAGTAAGACACCTTTGGCTTGTTACCGGTGAGCAGCTCATAGGATGTCTTCTTTCTTCTCTTGTGGAGGTAGAGGCGGTTGATTGCATGGCAAGCGGTGTTGACGGCTTCGGCCCAAAAGATGTCCGGCGTCTTGTACTCATCTAGCATTGTCCTTGCCATGTCAATGAGCGTTCTATTCTTCCTCTCCACCACACCATTTTGTTGAGGGTATAGGCACTGAGAACTCATGCTTGATGCCCTCTTCATCAAGTAACTCTTCCACTTGGGTGTTTCGGAATTCGGTTCCGTTGTCACTACGAACCTTCTTGATATTGAAACCGAATTCCCTTTGAGCTCTTCGTAACACATCTTCACCTTCTCTTGCACTACACTTTTATCATGCAAAAAGAATACCCAAGTGAAACGAGAAAGTCATCAACAATACAAGACCATGTTTGTTACCGCCGATGCTAAGGTAGGCAACCGGTCCAAAGAGATCCATGTGAATCAACTCCAATGGATGAGTAGTCGTGTCGTAGCTCTTTGGTGGGTGAGGTACGCCTACTTGCTTTCCGGCTTGGCAAGCTCCACATACTCTGTCTTTCTCAAAATGAACATTGGTTAGTCCTAGGATGTGGTTGTCCTTTTGAAGTTTGGCCAAATTCCTCATCCCAACATGAGCTAGTCGGCGTGCCATAACCAACCCATGCTAGATTTTGCCACTAACAAGTCTCAAGTTTGGCTTCACTTTTGTTGAAATCAACTAAGTAAAGCTTCCCTTTCAAACGACCTGTAAAGACAATAGAGGAATCCTCCCTTCTAAAGACTTCCACACCCTCATCCGTAAAGAGACAATTGAAACCCATTCCACACAATTGCGAAACGGACAACAAATGTAACTTAACGAATCAACATGTAAGACATTAGTAATTGAATGTTCAAGTGTGATAGCAACTTTACCAAGACCTAGCACATCCCCCTTGGAGTTATCACCAATATGATGTTCTCACTTGCATTTGTAGTTGGGGAATATGATGAGAACATACTCCTTTCTCCGGTCATATGATTTGTACATCCGCTATCAAGCACCCAACTTGATCCACCGGAGGAGTATGCCTGCAAAACAAGTTTAGTTCCTTGTTTAGGTCCCCAATTGATATTGGGGCCTTGCATGTTAGTCACAAGTATCTTAGGAACCAATAAACTTGTCGGCTGCCCTCTTGTCATTACCAACATACTTTGCAACAACTTACCACTTGTTTGTGTGTCCTAAAGTAACAAGAGGACATGCTCATTCTTGGAGCTTCTAATCTTGGTTGATGCATGAACTTGTTCTTGGTTACCCAAATAGACTCCTTGGTTTCTGAGACCCTTGCTTCTGATTTGGCATCTGCCTGGGCTGTGTGTGAGACCTGAGCGGAAGGGGAACTGGTAAGCCTTCCCTTTCTTGGGGGCGCGGCACTTGCCGGCCTGGGGGGGCGGCACTGCCGGGGCCCGGCACTGCGCCTTCTGGCGCGGCACTGCCGCGGTCTGTGCAGGCTGAACTGTACCAATGTAACCTTCTTCTCAAACCTCACACACTCATAGCCATTCACCTTCTTCCTTCCATTGTTTTGCCTCCCTTTACATGCCCCAACCCATCCTTTATGAAAGGACGTCTTCCGTTCTTGAACTTGGGCATGTTCTTGCTTTGGGTCTTCTCACTAGCACTTATAGTAGCCTTGACACAACCACTTGCAATAACACTTGTCAATCTTGCTATTTCTTTTCTCATGACCTCCATGTTTGCAAGGTTAGTGGAATAGACATTCAAATCAAGATTATAGCATTTTCCACAACCTTCACTAGTGGAGGGAATAGGAGTGACATTTGCCTTAGGGAGAGTTGAGTTGCTTTCCCAAAGAAGGTTATATTGCAGCTCAAGTTCCTTGTGCTTTACATCCAAGTCACAATACTTTTTCTTGAGTTCAACATGAGCCTTCTTTAGGGAAGCATGTTCATCTTGCTCTTTGGCCAAGGCCTCATGCAAGACATCCAACTCACTTCTCTCTAATGCAAGAGCTTCCTTGCAAGCAATATAGAGATCCTCTTGTTTGATAAGAGCATCCTCACTTATTTCTAGCTCGGCTTGTACACCCTCTAGTTCCTCCATTAGCTTAGTGATAAAGAGTTTGGTTTTCTTATCTAAGTTCTTTGTTATCATGTTTATCTCTTCATCACTAGAGCTATCATCACTAGAAGAGTCACTAAGTTCACTACTAGAGATGTCACTAAGTGGAAGAGAAGGTTTAGGAGTATGAGTCTTTTTCACCTTCTCTTTCTTGGCCATGAGACAAGTGTGGGAGTTGCCTTCATCATCATCGGACAAGTTGTTGAATAGCCTTGGTGAAGGAGATGACTTTTGGAATGCAATGGTTGCCATCTTCTCATCTTCTTCACTTGAGGTTTGTGCGGTTGAATCCCATTCATGTCCGATGTGAGCTTCTCCCATGTATCTCTTGTTGTGCTTCTTGTAAGTGGCTTTGTCATCTTTCTTGCCCTTGTTGTCTTTCTTCTCATTTGGGCAATGAGCAATGAAGTGCTCGGTGCTACCACAATTGTAGCAAGTTCTCTTTTCTTGTTAGGAAACTTCCTCTTTACAAATTTGTAACCTTCTTTCTTGAGCCCCTTGCGATATCTTCTCATGAATAGAGCTATATCATCAATCTTCTCAAACTCTTCACCATCACTCTCACTCTTGCAAGAGGATGATGTGCTGTCCTCAACCTCTATTTTCTTCTTTTGTTGCTTGGGCTTGCTTGTAGAGGCTTGCTTGCTTGAACTTGACTTGCTTGATGTTGCTTGTTTTGTTGGCTTGCTTGCCTTGAGTGCCACTTCCTTGATCTTCATCCCATCTAGCCTTGCTTGCAACTCTCCAAGCTTCCTTCTTTCATTAGCTTCCTCTCTTTGCATATCAAATGTGATAATCCTCCCAAGCACATCACTAGGTGTGAACTTCTCAAACTTCTTCTTGTCTCTAATCAATGTCACTACGGTCTCATTTCTTGGGTGAATAAGCTTCCAACATAATCTTCACAACCTTGTGATCATTGATTTCATTTCCACCTAGCCCTCTAATCTTGCCAACAATGACCATCAACCTATCAAACATCTCTTGAGGACCTTCACCATCACAAATCACAAACCGGTTGAGCTTGGCCATCAACAAATCAATCTTGGATTGCCTTACTTTATCAACCCCTTCATGAGCAATATGCAATGTGTCCCAAATCTCCTTTGCAACCTCAACTCCCATGACCTTGTTGTACTCATCACCATCCAAGGCACTAAGTAGCACACTAGTGGCTTGGGCATTGAGATGAATGTTGCGGAACTCATCTTGAGTGGGGTTCTTTGGATCAACCGGTGCTTCAAGTCCATTGTGCACAATCTCCCAAATACCTGGATGGAGACCAATAAGATAGGTCTTCATAATGTGCTTCCACTTGGCAAAGTTGGTCCCGTCGAAACGAGGCAACTTGCCCGCGGGTACATTAATGAGAGGCCTAGAATCATGGTTAGACATAGAAGAATAAGTGTAGGATACGGCTCCGTATGTCTTCTTGGTCTCCTCCTTCTTCTTCTTCTTGTCACCCTTGAGATGATAGGAGATGTCATCATCACCATCTTCGGTGCTACTTGAGTCTTCACTCAAGTGCACACTCTTCTTAGCTTTGAGCTCTTCCTTCTTCTTCTTTTCTTCTCTTCTCTTGGCTCTTTCTTCTCTTCTAATCTTTCTTTCTTCTCTTCTTTGAGCCTTGTCTTCCTTTGCTTTGAGAGCTGCTGCATCTTCTTTTGCTTTGGCTCTAGCTTCTCTTCTCAACCTTCTTTCTCCTTTCGTTTGCGAGCTCTCCTCTCCGGCCGACACAACCAATTGTGGAAGTGTCCTTCCGCTAGCTGTGGAGATACTCTCGCTGCTGCTAGTGGTGTGCACATCCGGATCTTCAAAGGGTTGGGTTGCACAACACTAGCGTTACCCGTTCCTCCGTCAGTGGCCATACTCTCGCACGGTTAAGTGCTGCTGAGAGACCAGGCTCGATACCACTTGTAAGGACCTGTGTGGCCTAGAGGGGGGGGTGAATAGGCCTGTCAAAAATCACAGCTTAAAAACAAATTAGATAGGCCCGGCACTACACCGCCCTGTGCCCGGCACTGCCGCTCCCCGGCACTGCCGGCCTCAGCGCGGTACTGCCGCGCAGATGAAGACCAGAAGCTGCAATTCGAAATCTAACCACAATCTGCAGATTCTATATGAATAGGAATGTAACAATAGGCTATATGAACCAGCAGAAACAACTACTCCAAGCCAAATATGAAAGATAGAGTAGATCGAGCCAAACCCTAGAATATATCACAAGCTCATGAACATAGAGAATGAAACTAAGCAAGCACGCGAGACAAGTGATTTATCCCGTGGTTCAGCTCGCCACCAAGGCTTGCCTACCTCCACGTTGTTGAGGTTGACCACTTAGGTCATGAGCTTTGCAACTCAACCTCGTTCTCAAGTCAAGGAACCAAATCCTTGAGGTGAGGGGTAATCTTACTAGCTGCACAAGTGATTACAAACCTCCCTAGGCCGCCACACAAGTTGGCAAGGCTCTAGGGCGACGCCTAGCCGGCTAGGGTTCCAAGAACCCAAGAGTAATAGAAGCAAATCCACCGGCTATGGCTCAAATCAAGTGCTCTAGGCAGTAGATCTCAGCTAGGGCTCCTCTTTGGTGAAGGTTTTAGCCTCTCAACCACTTGGAATCAATGGGAATGAAGATTTTGGTGGTTGGGAGCTTGGAGGGCCTTCAATGGAGAAGAGAGAGCTTGTCTGGAGGTAGGTGGAGTGTTCTGGTCGTGGATAACCGTTGGGGGGCAGAGGGGGTGATGTAAATACCCCCTGCCATCCAACGGGCAAATCAAGTCGCGGCAGTGCCGGCCTTAGCCCGGTAGTGCCGCGGCCCGGCACTGCCGCGCCTAGAGCGGCACTGCCGCGCCCACCAAACAGACAGGAACAGATCTACAATGAGTGCAGCTGTCTTTGGTTGGAAATGTGGATGGTTTGAGTTGGTTTGAGCACATGTCATTCAGCCATATCAATGAATTTGCATTCCCCCTTTATAGTACGGCATTCCTAAAACTCAAATAACCAAAATAGAATATCTTTGAAGCACTTTGAGTCCGGAACCGATGAAATGTAGTGTGAGGGGTCCACCAACGCATATACACCATCCTTTCTTAACATAACCTGCTTATCAACTTTATAAATCTCATTAGTCCTCTAATCGTGTGGTCATTATCACCAAAACCCACAATTAGGGCTTGATTGCACTTACAAGGGGCAACTTCCTGATCGGACCTGGCATGTCGAGGCAAGGCAGGCCCTGATCGACTGGCATGACCGTGGGCAGTTAATAGCTTGAGCGACCTTGCATTGAGATAACCCTCGTGTAGAAGGGTCCATGGCCGTCCCGCGATTTGGGTTCTCGAACCTCCTGAGTGGTCGCCAACGCCGCCTGGCAGGGTGTGTCGGGCGAGTGTGCGACATTTTGTCCCCAGCTGGTAGGAATCGATTATAATCGCCATCGCTCCTGGTTAGTGAGTAACTTGACTGAGCATGTGTTACCGTATAATATATGGAATTAATGATGGTTATGGTTGGTGAATCTGAAAGGCTATTGATGAAATAGTCACTCTTGCTTGAATAAATAGTCAAGTGTTTGCTCTAGATCAGGTGCAAATCTAGATAATCAGGCTGATTACATAAAAGTGACTGCTAATGCTCTAATGAGGACTATTTAAAATAATAAATGCTTTTATGCAAAAGGTAAGTGTGGCCAACCTCAGATACAGCCTTGCATAATCCTGGTGTCAATTATTTCTGGTTTATGACGGGTAAGTCTAGCTGAGTACCTTCTCGTACTCAGGTGCTATCCCTTGTTGTTGCAGATGGGCAGTGTTTTCTTCGGCTACTGCGAGAACTGTCTGTATCCCGTCGAGGGCAGTGACTAGACCATGGGCATGGTCAATCCTTATCTTTCCTGATGCTTTTGTGGACAGATCAGGCATATGGCCGGTATTGTGAACCAAGGACTTGTGTTTCAAAACTATGTTGCTTTCCGCTTGAATTCGAAACTATGGTTTGTAATAACTATCGAACTCCGATGTATTTGAACTATGTGCGAACTGAATGTACCTTGTGGGCATGTACGCTAATCTATTACGATCTTGGTTAAAGTTGAATGACTTGAAATCCTTCGAGATTTCCGGACTACCGGGTTTTGTACGAGCTTAAGTACTTGTAGTCTCTGTGAAAGCCGATTCGGTGCTAATCTGGTACAAATTGGTCGTTTCTTTACACCGGGCCAAAAGGGGGCATCACCGTTGACACCTCCTACGAGCACGCATACCACTGCGACGTGGAGTGCGTCGAGCGGGGGGAGGCCAATGTCCACATCGACTCGCTCGAGGCCTTGGCAGCTCTGGCCACCGAGGGGGCCCCAGAAGCAAAGCGTCACGCCGGCACCTTCGAGCCGGCCGATCACACCAAGCAATACCCGTCGACCCGACTTCGGCCAATGGCAAGACGCTGACCATCAGTACCAGCCTCGAGCCCAAATAGGAAGCAGTGCTCGTCGACTTTCCTCCACGCGAACATCGACATGTTTGCGTGGAACCCCTCGGACATGCCGGGCATACCGAGGGAAGTCGCCGAGCACGCCTTGGAGATCCAGGCCGGGTCCAGACCGGTGAAGCAACGCCTGCGCCGCTTCGACGAGAAAAGCGCAGGATCATCGGCGAGGAGGTGCACAAGCTTTTGGCGGCCGGATTCATCAAGGAGGTATTTACCCAGTGGCTAGCTAACCCTGTACTAGTTAGGAAAAAGAATGGAAAAATGCGGATGTGTGTAGATTACAACTGGTCTGAATAAACATGTCCAAAAGTTCCATTTCCTTTACCTAGATTGACCAGATCGTCGATTCCACACTGCTGGGTGCGAAGTGCTTTCGTTCCTTGAGCGGATGCGTATTCCGGCTACCACCAAATTAGGATGAGAAAATCCGATGAGCTCGCGACCTCTTTTATCACGCCATTTGGTATGTACTGCTATGTTACGATGCCCTTCGGCCTTCGAAACGCCGGGGCAACGTACCAACGATGTATGCAGCACATCTTTGGCGAGCACATAGGCAAGACCGTCGAGGCCTACGTCGATGACATCGTGGTTAAAACTAAAAAAGTAGGGAACCTCATCAGCAACCTCGAGACCACGTTCGAGTGCCTCCGGGCCAAGAATGTGAAGCTCAACCCCGAGAAGTGTGTCTTTGGTGTGCCTCGAGGCATGCTACTTGGCTACATCGTCTCGCAACGGGGGATCGAGGCAAACCCTGAAAAAATCTCAGCAGTCACGAGGATGGGCCCGATTCGTGACCTCAAGGGCGTACAGAAAGTAACAGGCTGCCTAGCCGCTCTCAGCAGATTCATCTCGAGGCTGGGGGAAAAAGCACTACCCCTCTACCGCCTACTAAAAAGACGGAACACTTTGCGTGGACCGCCGAAGCCGAGGAGGCCTTAACCAAGTTGAAGGGCTGCTGACTTCTGCACCAATTCTCGTGCCCCCGCGACCAGCCGAAGGTGACGGTTCCCCCGAGCCCCTCCTCCTCTATGTGGCCGCAACCACTCAGGTGGTTAGCGCGGTCATAGCCGTCGAGAGGCACGAGGAGGGTCATACATTGCCGGTCCAGCGGCCGGTATACTTCACCAGTGAGGTACTCTCCGAGGCCAAGGTCCGGTACCCGCACATCCAAAAGCTGCTCTACGGCATCATCGTCACAAGGCGCAAGCTCCAGCACTACTTCCTCGCTCATCCCGTAACGGTGGTGTCATCCTTCCCCCTCGGAGAGATCGTCAACAATCGGGAGGCCACGGGGCGCATCGCCAAGTGGTCCGCCGAACTGATGGGGGAGACCATCACCTATGCCCCGCGAAAGGCCATCAAATCGCAAGCGTTGGCGGACTTCGTTGCTGAATGGACCGACACTCAGCTCCCGCCGGCACAGATTCAGCCGAACTCTGGACCATGTACTTCGATGGATCCCTCACGAAGACGGGGGCGGGAGCAGGCCTGCTCTTCATCTCACCCCTCGGAGTACACATGCGCTACCTGCTACGCTTGCACTTCCCCGCCTCCAACAACGTCGCCGAGTACGAGGCCCTCGTCAATGGGCTGCGCATCGCCCTCGAGCTCGGGGTCCGACGCCTCGACGCCCGAGGAGACTCGCAGCTCGTCGTCAACCAGGTTATGAAGGCTTCAAGCTGCATCGATCCCAAGATGGAGGCATACTGCGGGGAGGTGCGCAAGCTGGAAGACAAGTTTTACGGCCTCGAGCTCAACCACATAGCTCGGAAGTACAACGAGGCCGCAGACGAGCTGGCAAAGTTGGCGTCCACGCGCGGCACGGTACCGCCAGACGTCTTCTCGAGGGACGTCTTCGAGCCATCCGTCGAAATCGACCCGGGGGCTGGCCCTCGACGCCACCCCTCGAGCAGGACACGGGGGCTCGACTCTCAACGCCACCCCTCGAGAAGGACCCCTCGACGTCCGCAGAGGCGATGCAGGTCGACGCACACGCCTCTTCGTCATCACGGCCCCTCGACTGGCGGACGCCCTACCTCGACTACCTGACGCGAGGCGAGCTACCAGAAGACAAGACGGAGGCCCGACGCATCGCTCGGAGGGCCAAGACCTACGTCATCTACGGCGACGAACGGGAGCTATACCGACGAAGTCCGACTGGGATCCTTCAACGCTGCATCCCACTCGAGGAAGGGCGCAAGCTCCTCGACGATATGCACTCGGGGGCTTGCGGCCACCACGCAGCGCCGAGGGCCCTGGTTGGCAACGCCTTCCGACAAGGCTTCTATTGGCCGACCGCCATTGGGGATGCCAAGCGTTTGGTCCAGCATGCCATGGGTGTCAATTCTACGCCAAGCAAACGCACCAGCCCGCACACGCCCTGCAGATGATCCCAATCACTTGGCCATTTGCCGTTTGGGGGCTCGACCTCGTGGGTCCCCTCAAAAGGACAAGTGGAGGGTACACACACATGCTCGTGGCCGTCGACAAGTTCACCAAGTGGATCGAGGCTAAGCCGATAGGAGACCCCACCTCCGAGAGGGCTGTCGAGTTCATCGCCAACATCATGTACCGGTTCGGGGTGCCTAATGTCATCATCACCGACAATGGCACCCAATTCACGGGCAAAAAGTTCACCAACTTCTGCGATGACAACAACATTCGCGTAACCTGGGCCTCGGTCGCATACCCCCAATGCAACGGGCAGGTCGAGCGCGCCAACGGCATGATACTCCATGGGCTGAAGCCGAGGCTGTTCAAGACCCTCAAGAATTTCGGAAAGGGGTGGGCTACAGAACTCCCCTCGGTGCTGTGGGGCCTCAGGACTACGCCGAGTCGAGCCACCGGGTTCACTCCGTTTTTCCTAACCTACGGCGCCGAGGCCGTCTTACCTACGGACCTCGAGTACGGCTCACCTCGACTTCGAGCCTACAACGAGCAAACCAGCGACGAAAGGCTCGCCAACGCCAAGGACCAGCTCGAGGAGGCCCGAGACGTGGCGCTCATCAACTCTGCACGCTACCAGCAAACACTTCGATGCTACCACGACAAGCACGTGCGCAAAAGGGACCTGGCGGTGGGGGACCTCGTGCTTCGACGGCTGCAAGACATACAGAACGAGCATCTCCCCCTCCGTGGGAAGCCCATACACCGTGGAAGCCAACAGTGCAAGCCAGCCAGGCACATACAAGCTCTACGACGACCAAGGCAGGATCCTGGCGAACGCGTGGAACATATCTCAGCTACGTCGCTTCTACCCTTAAGGGCCTCGAGGCCTTGTTCATTTTATTGCTTTGTACAAACACGTTGAATATGAATGGGCCAACTCGTGCGCCATCTTTCATGTTCCTTAGCAACTCAAGGTAGCCTCGACCCTGCCTAGCTCAGGGTCGAGCCTCCCTCGGGGGCTGACAAGGGGGTAAACGCCCCCCAGACTCCGGAAAAAACGCGTGTTTTCTTTTCAAAAATTTGACCCTCGTCTCGACTCGCGCCTCGAACGAACTAGCGACGTCTAAATCTTAAAGTACCTCGTCGAGCCCCAAGGTCGGGGGGCGTCGACGTAGACGGCCGCCTACGCCCCCGGGCTACGGTGCCCTACCTACGCCTCCCCTCGAGGGGCTCGCGACGTATCAAAGGAACACAGACTAAGTTAGCAGAAACTCGAGCTTGCGACAAAAAGAGAAGCGGTCAAACGCATTTGAAAAGAAAACAACTCTTTTCATAAACAAATCACATATACATTCGGGTCTCGACGTACCCTCATTTATGTCACAGAATTCTTACAAGGGCCTCGACGCCCAAATTTGGCACGCAGGCCTCAGTCCTCGTCGGTGCGGTACTCCTCCCCGAGGTCCACGATGGCAGGCTCGACCTCGACGCCCGAGCTCGAAGGAGGAGGGCTCCCGACACCGCTGCTGGCGTCAGGAGGCAGCACGTCCTCCTCGAAGATCTTCGCAAGCGACGTCCCCGGCCTCTCCATCTTCTCCAAAATTTTGTCAACTCGGCGGTTGTTCCACTCCTCATCCTTCCCCGATCTCGATGAAGCCATTCGCGACAACATGGACCGGGAAGCGGAAACCGGAGCGAACAACCGCGAGTGTCTGCTTGACGCCGTGATGGAGAGCTTGCCGGACACGGTCCCGTGCGGCTGCGTCGAAGAAGCACAAGGCGTCGACCAAGGCATCGCCCCGAGCCATTGCACCTTCTGCCGCGGTCAGGAGGAGCACCCCACATGGGGCCGAGCCGGTCGAGAGAAGAGCGAGCCCGCTCCGCCACCATCGTCTCGTCTTGGAGCTGGTCCAAGAGAGCCTGGTTCGTCTCACGGAGCTCCTCGACCGTCTTCTCGACCCCTGCGCAACAAACAAGGAAGAGTGAGACTGCGGCGTAACAAAAAACTTCGAGAACCAAACAAGAACAAGGTGTAAGCCTCACCGTCGCAGTGTTGCCCCAGTGCGGCGAGGTCGCTGGTCAGGCCCTCAGCACGCTGCTCCAGCCTGCGCTTCTCGGCCAGCGTGAGGAGCTTCTCGGACCTAAGGTCCTCGATCAGCCGGCCCGCCTCCACCAGGGCCAGATCCTTGCGGATCACCTCCTGCCGCGCGCCGCCCTCGGCAGCTCGGGCGGTGGCGGCACCACTCTTGGCGTCTTCGGCCTCTTTCTCGCCGCCTCCGCTGCGGTTCGGGCAGCGGCGGCCTCGCCACGGGCGTCAGCAGCCTCCTGCTTCGCCGCCTCGGCTTCAGCCGGGCAGAGGTGGCCTCGCTTCGGGCGTCCGCGGCCTCCTTCCTCGACGCTTCGAGAACGGCGGCGGCCTCCTCCTTGGATCGGGCGACCTCGCCTCGAGCCACCGGACCTCCGCCTCCGCCTCGTTAAGCCGGCTCGCCATCTGGGCGTTCCGGCTCAGCTCGCGCGGAGATCTCGAAGCTCCGCCTCGGCCCGCTCGAGGGCGGCTGACACCTGTGCGGATCGGCCCGCCTCCTCGGAGCAGGACCGCTCCGCCTCCGCCATAAGCACGGCCACCTCCCGGAAGATGGACCGCACCTCGCGCGGGGCCCCCGCTGGGCCGGCTGCTCGATGGGAACCACGGCAAGGGGCGGGCTCAGTGGGACGGGAAACGGCCATATCGGTCGGTCGAGCTCGATGTCGGGCAGATCCTCCTCCGCCTCGAGCTGCCCCGACAGCGACCCCGCCCGACGGCACGGGCCCCGACTCCCTCCGTCCCTCCGCCGGCGCTTCCTGTTGCGGATCGGTCGAGGGAAGGCTCGACCCCGGGCCCTCTTCCCTGGCCGGGCCCTCCGGCGCCTTGTCGGCGCTAGCCGGCACCTCGGGCGCCTCCACCCATCGAGCCCGCGGCGAGGAGCGGCCCCTGCTCCAGCTCGTTCAGGAGGTCCTCCACCGTCGGCTCCTTCTCCGCCGACGCCTCTCCCCCCTTCCCTCCTCCGCAGCCCGGCCCGTGCTGGTCGGAGCCACAAGGGGCGCAGTCTCCTCAGCCCAGACGCCGGCGGGGCCGTGCTCGCCCCAGGCGCTTCCCCCGGAACGCCCGTCGTGGTGAGGGGAAGGATGGCGCTCCCAGTTGGCACCATCGCGGGAGGAGGAGGAGGGGGAGGAGGCAGCGCTTCGGCGGATACGGTGGTGGCAGGCTCGATGCCATGAGCTGAGGCCCCTGCAATACGAGATGACGGAGAAGTCAGAACCAGGAAGAGTACCTCGACCCCTGTGGTCGATGGCGACGGCCTCACCAAAATTCGCGACGATCATCCGGCCCCTCGAGCCATGGCAGCTCGGGCCTTCTCCAGCCAAGCGGCTTCTCTAGCGGAGGAAGGTGCCATACCTCGAGGTGCCTGTGCCTCGACGGGGCTCGAGGTCTTGGCCCGCTTGGACGAAGCGAGGTCCACCTCCTGGTAGGAGCGCTTCCCCCTGAGAAGATGGAGATGGCACGCGTCATTAAAAGCAAAGAGGTGAAGCCTCACTACCGACGAGACCCAAGGAAACTACTCACCCGAAGCGGCGGCTGGGCTTCTTCCCGGAGTCGCCGGACCCACTCGGGGGCTTCGAGCCCACCCCACGGCTCGAGCCCTGCGCCTGGGCCGTCTCCGCAGGGCTGGGATGGGGGGAGGGCTCCCGACGCCTCCCATGGCTCGACCTCGAGGGAGAGCCCTCCTTCCGCCCCACATCGCGGGAGGGCGACCGCACCACCCTCGTGCTGACGTCGTGGCGCTCGCCCCGGCGCGGGCTCCGGGACCTGCTCCGGCGCCCGCGCTGGTGGTCGCGCCCTCCCGCGTCCGCCTCCGCGTCCCGGCGGCGGTGCGGCGATGGACTCCGGGGACGCTCGCGCCCCTGGTCACGAGACGCTCGGGGGCTCCCTCCCCGACGCTCGTGATGGCGCGGGCTCGACGCCTCTTCTTGGCGCCCGCCCCTCCGCGGGCTCGACGGCGCCCTTGACGGCTCGCGGGGGTCGGGCCCGAACCCTTCTCGACCTGTCGACCGCCTCTCGAGGCCCGACCCCTCTCGAGCCCCCCGTCTGGGCTGACGCGGGGGCGGCCTCCGTTGGCGCTGTGGCGGAGGCGCTCCGGGTCCGGGGCTTCCTTACGACGGGGGCACGTCCGGCGCGGAGCTCGACGGACCTCGGGCCCCCGACGAGGCAGGGATCGGCGCCGCCTTCCGCGGCTGCGTCCCGCGCGCCCCTTTTGTCGGTGGGACCTCCAGTGTACCCCTGCACAGAGGAGCGGTCAGCCCTGTCATCGACGAGCCCCCGCGCATCAAGCGCGCATCCATCCCCTCGTCGTCGTCCTCCTCCTCGTCACTACTCTCCTCCTCCGAGCTCGAGGAGCTCAGCTCGGGGGACCCGTCCCCAGGCTGACGGTTACGACGAGCCTTCGCCAGTCTCTGCTCCCGAGCTAAGCGACGCAAGTTTTTATCTTTCTCTTTCTTCTTTTTGGCATCCTTGCTCTCCTTGTCCTTTTGAGCAGAGAGGCGCCTCACCTGAGCATCCGCGGCGTCCTCCCTCACCGGGGGCCTCGACGCGCGACAAGTAAATGCCCCCTGAAGAAAGGAGAAGCGTGATGAGACAAACCACAAGACGGATGCAAACGGGTCGAAGGAGGAAGAGGGGGGAGGCTCGAGATAGCTCGACTCGAGGGAGGCTTACCAGGTCGAGACACCCCTCGTCGGGTGCCATCGCAACAAGGTGGGAGAGTTCAGGGACGAACGGCCCCTGGATCGTGATCGACACCCGGGAGACGCCCTCGTTCCGGGACAGCCTCTCTTCGGCCATCCTCGAGCGATTGAGCGCCTCGAGCTGAGCCTGCGGGCCCATCTCGTGCATAAGAAGGGGGCGGTCCGCCAGCGGAGAACTCTTCGCTGGTGGAACGCCCAAATGACCGCTTGCACGGTCAGCTTCTTCTCATCCACCAGCGTCTTCATCATCTCCATCAGCGGGGCCAGGTGGCGTTGCCTGTCCGCCGCGACGCCCCAGGTCCACTTCTCCGGGCGTCGAGTAAGGACCCTGCCGGTGTACTGCGGAAGGAGGCCACCTTCGTTCCGCAGATAGAACCAATGGTCGTCCCACCCGGCCTGGTTGGTGGATAACTTGTATCGCAGGTACTCGCGGGGGACATTGGCCGACGAGGTCCCCGCCCTCGCGGTGATGGCAAGGGAGCCCATGCGCACGGGCCGCCTCCCGCTGGGCTTCAGGGACTTGATGAAGAGCTCGCCCCGGAAGAGATGGACGAACATCTCCCAGTGCGGCTCCATCTTCAGGTACCCCTCGCACACCGCGGCGAATATGGCGGCGTGCGAGATGGAGTTGGGGAGAAGTGTTGCAGCTCCACCTCGAAATGGTGGGCCAGCCCTCGCAAGAAGCGGCTCGGCGGGACGCCGAGCCCCATACGGTGGTAGCGCGTGAAGCTCACCACGTACCCCTCCGGCGGGTGCGGCTCCCGGTGCTCCGCCGACGGGATAACCCACCATGCGGGTCCCTCCTCCGGGTTGGGGCGCAGAAGCCCCTGGGCCACCAGCGAGTCCATCTCGCTCTGCGTCACCTTCGACGGGCTCCAGTCCTCGGCCGGCAGCATCTGTGTCTGGGCGGCCATGACGGTGGCGCGGCGCGGATCCGAGCGGCGGACGGGCGGCCGGAAATCCCCAATCGACTAGCTCGAAGGAGAGGGCGCGTAAAGGCTACGGCGGCGGCGAAGGCAAAGGCAAAGTAAAGGGTTCTTTTTCCCTCTTTCGATATTTATAGGGGGAAATCCAGACGGGCGGGATCTCCCACGACGTAAAAAGGTAACAGAATGCATTCAATGCGCCCACCTAACCGCGTCTCGAGCCGGGTGCAGGATACACGCGTTACCTCTCCATTCGCTCCACTACCCGGGCCCGCCACGACCGTCGCTCCGGCTTCGCGCCCGCCGCTCTCCCCGACGGTTTCCGCCTAAAAAGGCGTGCCCAACGGGCAGAAGGACTCCCAGACGACGGAGGCTTCTTCATAAAGGTAAAAACGGGCCCCGGCCCTAAGTCTCGAAGCAGCGAAGGCTGGCCCTCGAAAAGGGTTCGACAGCCGGCTTCGAGCACCCGAGTCAGGGACACCAAGGGGCGCCACTCGCGGCATTACTCGAGGGCCGAGCCCTCGAGGCCCCTCACGTGTATCCAAGGCGGGAGCTCGACGTGCAGTGAGATCCCCTCGGAGGGAGGCATCGAGCCACCGGGTCCTATCGAATGGACCCGGCACTCCTGCAGACTGAGCACCCATGCTTTATGAGACCGCCTCCGGGCCACAGTCGACCCCTAACGAACGGGGCACGAGCTCTCACTTGGATTCCCCGTTACCAGCTCACCGGGAACCTCGATACTCGCCCACTCGGGGTAGTACGAGGCATCCCCCCTCGCATCCGATCGAAAGGACTCGCGGGATGACAAGCCAGGGCAATCGGCATGCCGGACAGCTCGAGGAGCCGGCCAGTCGGTTCAGCCTGGCACCCCTCGACGAAAGAGGGTCTAAAAACTCGGACAGTTGCGACTAATCTCTTTTTATGTGAGCATGAGATTTTCAGGCCTCGGGTGAAAGCTCGACCCCCATCTCGCCTGAGCCCTCGAGGCCGCCCTCGAACGATCGCTCGTTCTCCGTCTCGCTCAGCCCTCCGAGCCAAGCCTCGGACGGAGTCTCCCACGACAAAGGAAAGGTAACCATAAACATTTAATGAGACTACCAAACCACATTTCGAGCCTGTTGACAGGTACCCACGCGCCGCGATCCTCCGCCTAAAAAGGCGCGCCCACTGGGCAGAAGGCTCCCAACGACGGAGGATTCTTCGAGAAGCCCACGAGGGAGTTCTAACCACTCCCCCATGGCCTCGGGGGCTACACCCGCGGGTGTCGCTCGCACGACACCCACGGAATCAAATCGACAAAACCCTCGAGACCAGTTAGCTATCCATCGAGATCCCAATCTGGAGCCCCTGCTCGAATGCAAGCACTCAAACAAGGGCTCGGGGGCTACTGTCGGTGGTACAAAAAGGGGTACCCCCAATCAACGCAAACACCCGAACGCTCCGTCTCCGCCTCGCCCGAGCCCTCCCAGCCAGGCCTCGGGCGAACGCTCCATCTCCGTCTCGCCCGAGCCCTCCCAGCCAGGCCTCGGGCGAACGCTCCTCTCCGTCTCGCCCGAGCCCTCCCAGCCAGGCCTCGGGCGAACGCTCCGTCTCCGTCTCGCCCGAGCCCTCCCAGCAGGCCTCGGGCGAACGCTCCGTCTCCGTCTCGCCGAGCCCTCCCAGCAAGGCCTCGGGCGAACGCTCCGTCTCCGTCTCGCCCGAGCCCTCCAGCCAGGCCTGGGCGAGCGCTCTATCGCCGTCTCGTCCGAGCCCTCCCAGCAAGGCCTCGGGCGAAAGCTCTATCTCCGTCTCGCCCGAGCCTCCCAGCCAGGCTCGGGCGATGTCTCCGTCTCTCCGAGCCCTCCCAGCGAGGCCTCGGGCAGTACGTCGCTCTCCGTCTCGCTCGAGCCCTCCAGACCTCGGGCAAGCGCGCCCCACACCTCGAGCCTTAACACACGGACCTCGAGCTGCACAGACAGCCGTACCAGCCCATACCACGCATTTAATGCCTTCACCTACTCCGGTCATGTCCACTAGTGCACGGCGTGTACCACAGTAACTCGTGTAAAGGTCAAGTCTCGTTTTCACCACAAGCATGGGCAAAAGGGCACCAGTGCAGCACTGTTCGGCCATGCCAGGCACTGTAACCCCTCGAGGCCGGCTACGCGCCCCTCGAGCCAGCACTGTAACCCCTCGAGGCCGGCTACGCGCCCCTCGAGCCCTGCACTGTAACACCTCGAGGCCGGCTCCGCGCCCCTCGAGCCCCCGTGGCACCACCTCGAAGCCGGCTCCGCGCCCTTCGAGCCCTAACTACTTTCGTGCTATTGGAGGACAGGTACCCCAAGACCCGGAGGGACCCCGCCGCGTACTGTACATTCCGGGATGGGTGCTGTACGGCTCCCGCCTTGTCGCGCCACCACGTCCGCGCCCAGGATGGAAGCCACGACCAAGGACGCCTCAACAGCGACGATCACATCGGCTCCAGTGGCCCCGACAAGACAGAGTTCCTACCCTTCTCCGTATGGGGCACCATACGCCCCGACACCTGTAATACTTTCATGTAACCCTGGCCTCCCCTTGCTCTATAAAAGGGGACGCTAGGGCCCTCATTCGGACGACGGACACAACACACGAGTCCACGCACAGACACGAGTCCGGACTCCGGTCCACGCTCACTGAGCTTGTATTCTCCCTGTACAAGCACTTAGGTGCAAGTAATACAAGAACATCCCCCCCGCTGGACGTAGGGCCTTCTTTGCCCGAACCAGGATAAATCCTTGTGTCCCCTTGCATCACCATCCAGGAAGAGAAGCACGCGATCATATTACTCGTTGGTGTGATACCCCGGGTACGAAACACCGACAATTAGGTTAGATAAACGAGGTACAACTTAAACATGTTTTTGGTTCTTTATTGTATGCACATACCAGAATCAAAGAGAAGCTTTTAAAGTGATGGTCACTTCCTTGAAATGATGCTTTATCATTGAAGAGTGATTGCGTCGAACCACTTGTGGAAGCTTCTCTTGTCTAGCTGGTTGTTGTTCATGAGTGTCTTGTCTCTCTTTGCTTATCTCACAGTGGGCCAGCTGAGTCTTGTTCTCAATAGGTCCTGACGATGGAGGCTTTGTCAATTATTCTCTTGATTTTTTTAGGCTCGGGTACTATCTCTCCATCTTTGAATTCTTGCAGTGCAGTGGCTTCATCCTTCATGATGTCTCCCTTAATTCCTGGCAGTTGTTCTCCATTATCGGTTGAGTCAATGTCTTCTCTTGTTTTCTTGGCTGCTCATAAGTGGTGTAGTTGTTAAAGAAGCAACGACCCTTTTGATCGAAGATCCAAAGTGGACGTCTCCAAGTCTGACATAGATGACAGCATTGGCGGTGTAAGAACGTTCTTCCAAGAATGAGTGATGGATCATATTCTTCTTCTTGGATGGGGCAGCGTCTAGTGGCTTGTACCAATCAAAGTGTTGAGTAGGAGGTCAAAGTGTCTTGAAGTTGGATTTTTTCCTTCCTCCCTTGATCGCGAAGCAGATCTAGACAACAGAATCGTGTCTCCCCCAAGCTTGCTTGTCCAGTAGGTGGATGCCCAAATTTCTTCAACAGCATATCCATGAGTTGAAATTGTAGACTTTGTTGTTGTTGAAGTTCTTCCACCTCATCCCCAACTAGCTCTTATGTTGAAATAATTAGAGTGAGGAGAACTTCCACTGCTTGTCTTCATAGTGAACCACCAACAGACTTCCTTCAGACGACACATAGATGTTATAATGTAGTGGTATATCATCACCTTGATATTTGTTGTTGGTGTTGGTGTCGTGTTGATGTCTTTGACAATGATGAGTGTAGGCATAGATTGACCCATACGGGGTGAGTTGCATCCTGCTCGTCATTAGTGTCCTGGCTTAGGCCTTGGGATGGCTCAAAGCTTGGTTGCATTCGACATCACTAGTGACTTGTCTGATGATGAGTTTTGTCTATCCATGAGTTGGGTTTTGGATCTTTAAGTTCACACCATGAACAAGCAACCTCATCTCCTACAAAATGTTAGTGGACGCATACCCGAAGGATTGCACCAGAATTTGAACATGGGATGTTGTCCACAACTTTTTTTTTTCTTTTTTTTATTTATCCTGCTAATGAAAATATGATTTAGGGTTACTTTAGCATAGATTAGTATTTTATGTGTTGGCTGCATTTTAACATGGTTCAAGGCAAAAGATAACTTGCAGTAGAAGATGAATTTAAATAAACTTTAATACTCATAGTTCTTTCATCCATGATGAATGAGCTGAGTCTTCTTTTTTGCAGTTCATCGTATGCCTTGCTTCATCTCTGATGTGAATTCATCTCAAGACTTTCCCCAAATTGTATTTGAGAGTTTTTCTGCAGGGGTTAGTCCAACAAAATAACCAGTATCTACTCTAGCACTTTTAGTTCAATACTCAAACTAGACTTCATGTCTAATTTGATTAGGGTAGACTATTTAACCTAAGCACCACGCTTAATTTAAAAGCCTATGGAAGTATGATCAATACTTCCAAACCAAAAATTACTAGCATCAACAAAGGTAGCATGAAAGCATAAAAGAGATTTATTCAGATAGAGAAGAAAAGTATGATCACCATGAGGAATATTTTTTTTCTCTTTTTTTAGATGCAGATGGCATGAATGCAAACAAAGGAACTAAACATGATGTGGTTTTGATAAAAGAAAACTTAAACTTAATGAAGTGGATGAATGATTAAAAGTAAACATGCAATGGTATGTAACAAATTAAAAAGATAACTACTCATAAGTTTAAAGTCCATGAGCAAGACTGTCTCACCTTGATCATACTTACCATGACTCACAACTGGGATTTGTGAGTGGCACAGCGTAAACATCCGTCACATGGGATGGGAGTTGAATTCTTGTGACGGCGACCTTTTCTCTAATCTACACATGGTTAGAATGATATATATGTATACACAAACTGTGAGATGGCAGGGCTCCAGAATAAATGATGGATCTTGAATGTTTAGGCACCCTGGGTTCTTCATTCTTGTGGAAGCTTGCCATAAGGTCGAAACGGCATCTGATGTCCTATCTATTCCACACTCAACAGAACAAGGGGTAATCCTACTAAAGCTAGTGGTACACTAAATTAGCAGATATCAAGATCATTATCAAAATCTTTACACCAATTGCTTCCCCGGCAACGGCGCCAAAAACGCTTGTTGACGTTTGTTAACGCAAATAGAATATCAAAGATTCCGCAAGCGCACAGAACACCATTGTAGCATTTTACCGGGAGTATTCCAGGATCGTTATTTATATTTTACCACAGGGAAGCTAGGGTCAAGAATCTGATAACTCACTATCGTCATGCATCTACTAACTCAGAGTACTAATTAGACTAAAGCAGGAGTAAATGACATATGATATAATAATGAAAGCACATCAAAGAAAGAGAATTCATGAAATGTAAAGATAACTATAGTGGGGACAACGGGAGAGATGAAGGTTCCTATGCACTTCTCTATACTTGGGTTCTTAGGTAACAAGGATGAAAAGATATAGCAGTTATAAACATTGGCACTTTGGAGCAACAGTACCTTTCTGACTCTCAAAAAAGACTGGGAAGAAGGTAGTCAGAGGAAGGCTGCCAAAAAGCTCTACGAAAACACCAATCCTAACGTGGTGGATTATAACAATCTACAAAGCTCACCCCTGTAGCTACCACAACTATCCGGAGGATTGGGCGCAAACTCAGGTAAACACTAGCCTAGACACCGCGTTTACACTAATGATTACTACTCTAATTACCATGAATAACTAGAGCACTCAATACGAGCGAAGATCTCATGCCAAGATATAACAACTATACTAATCATATAATAAAGCATAAAGTAAATAGAGAAGATAAATATATTAAAGCATAAGTCTTACAAAGAAAAGATACAAGACATACCAAAACTCTGAAGACTACTCCGGAACCGGAGCGCAGCTCCGCTCTCCCTAACTCCCGACTAGAGCTAAGCTATTACATTGGAAAATCTAAACCTAATTACATAGAGGAGAGAGGTTATCCATTCGAGGGACACCTCTACAACTCTATGATGATGTGTTGCCTCAGGGGGTCCTGGGTTTATTATATAGGGGCTCCTGGCCTCCCCTCCACCTGGGCAAGCGATGTGGTACTAAATCCTTCATCATATGCACTTGGGCCTAAATGGGCCAAAACGTGTTGGAGAGGTCGGTTGGAGTGCGTCACGCGAAGGGGAACGAATTTGGCCCAGTACCAGACCGGTCGGTCTAGCAGGGAGACCGGTCGGTCTGCCCCTATGACAGGTGGGGCCCCACCTTTCGTGGGTCGCCTTCTCGTATCTTCTGGAATGTTCCGAAATGTTCTAGAATCTTCCAAGTCGTATCCATCGAGGACTCTTGCTCCGGGACTCCAAATATAGCAAATCATATGTCTGTTTCGATCGTCTCGACGATGTCTTCGCAATGGTGTGCTCTGTTTCATCACTTGAGATACTTTTATATGGTAAAACATGGATGTCCTACAAAACAAGTGAGAGCACCAAAACTCGTGGAACTTGTTAGAATCAAACCCTACAACTATGTTTTATGGTTCATTTCATGTCATTCTATGCATTAGTGATGGTATAATATTGACATTAAGGACCGTCAACACACACCTACCTCAGTAGTCTTATCTAGGTCAAGCTACTGATCCCACTCCCCTTAATAGTACGATCAATGGAAAAAACAAAGACCTAAGACTACCTAAGTGTCCTCCAACACCATATGACACTTAGCGCTAGCATATCACCGTCTTCGTCATCCGTCCTTTGAAAACCGAATCGATTTCCATCGCCAGGTGACATGAACTTCGTATGCCTGTATCGTCGCCATTACCATGACCTAACTCATCCTTGTTTCCGCAAAACACACGTTAGTCATAGTAATCTTGTGTTTCATCCAATCATCGAAACCCACTAGGCGCCTAGATGCTTTCATGTCGAACTGTCCGTGCCTGGTTGCCGGACTGTCCGCCGACAAAAATCCAGAAACCAAACTATTCTCAAACAGTTCTAGTCAGGTCTCGGACTGTCCGGGGGTTTGAACCACGGACTGTCCGTCGTTCACTTGATAGTGAACAGTCAGGGGGCTGCGCCTGACTGACCTGGCCAGAACCCGACCCGCGGACTGTCCGGGCCAGGGTCCTGGACTGTCCGGGAATGCCCAGATAGCACAAAAACAACTCCGGTCAAAACAAAAAATGATTCGATCTCAACCAAATCGAATGGGGCTACAACCAAAACTTCTCCCAAGTGATCTTCTACATGTTAGGGAGCTAATCCTAGTGTTGGTATTCTTAGCGTAAGCCGAAAAGGTCCGCAAGCATACGGAAGTAGCGTTGTAGCACTTCACCCAAAAGTATTCAGGGTATCGTATTTCACAGGGAATGGTGTGCTATAGTCTCTTGGTCTAGTCCTCCCAGATAAGACAAGGAGAAGGGTAACAAAGGTAGCAAGGTTTCTAGGTAACGAGTCCTTAGGTGCTCAAACTCAACTAACGTAGCTTGATTCGGTCAACGGGTGGAAACTGGTTTCCTAGTCTATGCTGATACAGCTCTACCTGGAATCCCGAACGTGGGTGGATTACGAAGGACGGACAGGGCTGTCACCACCTGCCGCCAACCTCCTAAATCGTGGAGACCCAAGCAACCAACCTGTGACCACTTAGCCTAAACACCGCGTTAACGCTAAGGGCCACTACTCTAGCGGCGATCAGGACTTGCGCCCTCTTACTAGAGCACCCACCCGAGAGTGAACGATCGGTCCAGCAAACTAAGTTAGCAAAAAGCTAGAACATGATAAGAACTTGAAACTGAAGTTGAACACGAACCTTTATACTTCAAGAAGTATACAAGATCATAGAGGTACAAGCGGAGTCATACCGGCGATCTCAGTGTTCCTTGCGCGAAGGTAGTGAAAGCCCTAGTTTGGGTTTGATTAATTGATAGAACCTATTGGTCTAATCCTATTGCTAAGCCTGTGTGGAGCCAATGAGAAAGGATTATGACCAAGCCATATTGTGGAGCTAGCAAAGTGGCAACCATGAAGGATGGTGGCGGCCACAAGCACTTAAGTGATCAAGCGCTCTACCTTTGGTGAAATGAAGAAGATGTCTTGCTCATGTGGTAGAATATTTCTTGTCTTTTAATCTTGACTTATAGGCAAGCCGGACTATCAAGAGGGATATAAACTAGGCTATATATATTATATATATATATATATATATATATTATATAGGACCCCGCTATTTGGAGCGCTGCACTCTAAATATTGTTTAGAGCGCTGTGACGACGACGTGCTCAGTCACGCATCCGAGATTCCCAACAATACAACAATAAAGGATGGTTTCTAACCGTAAAAGCAGATTGCTAACCCTAAAAGGTGGTTTCTTAACCATAAAAGTATATTATTAACTGTAAAAGGTGGTTCTTGAACCGTAAAAGCACTAGACTGAAGCATAAAGTCTGATGTATCTATAGTTGAAAGGTATTTCTGTTGTCAGAATCGTAAATCACTTTATGGAAAGAAAGTACTCGTGATTTGTTTATTTTAAATGACGACAATCGCGTAAGAATTTAAAAATTCATATCAAGCAAGGAGAAATTGGCGTGGTTTGCTGCTTTCACACGTAAAAGTAGAATGGACTTGATAATGAACCGTTAAATTCCCTACCAAAGTAGTCTGAGAGTAATTTTTTTTGTTCAATTAGACCGTAACTGCCTTGTGGATGGCACATGAATCAACGCCATAGCGGCTGTTGCTGGTTAAATAGTTAAATACCATATTGGCAACCGTAAATTATGTTTAACGTGATTATAAATAAAATATCTCAAATTAATGTCTGACAACCGTAAATTAAGTTTAATGTAAATGGAAAGAGAATATCTCCAAAAGAGTAATCTTAGTACTGTAATTATTGAGAGAAAATACTTCAGTACGAACTCCTGAAACCTGTTCGCTCGTAGAATTTCACAGATGCTATAAAAATTACCAAGTAGTAATTCTTTGATTCATCTTTTTTTTCATTTTTCAACCGTAATAATTGAATTAGGACTTTCTAATAGTAGTAATTGTCAACATGCTTTAAAATACATCAAACAGATTCAATGGCACTTGTGCACACAAAAATTCATCCAAACTTTACATGCCATATTTGCTCGCACAAGCTCAAAATTAGAGTTTGCTAGTACGTCTTATTCAGAAAACAAAAAAAATAAAATAGTAAACTTCTAGGAAACGCCTAGAGTCAGAACCAAAATTTGCCAGAGCTGTCACTACATCCCGAGACTAAGAGCTGCCTCCTATATTGTTTGAGGACAGGCACAGATTAACAAGATGCGTTAGACAACAAGAGTTTGTCATCTCGTGGAAGAAGGTAAGACAACGCTTTCGTCAATGAAGAATAACAGTATTTTGCCAATCTGTTAACTTCGGAGAAAAAATGGGAGAAACAACGGAAGAAGAAAACACTGGCAGAGCTAATGATTTATGAACTAATGTAACGTCCCACCTCCTCGAGGCCGGGCCCGCTTACATCAGGCAGCTTTCATAGGACCTAGACTATCCCCACAGAACCAGTCTTTTCTGCGCACTTTGTCCTCACTCATGCGTACCCGGAAAGACTTCCCGGTCGGTCACCCATCGCTTTTGCGCACTTTGTCCTCACTCATGCGTACCCGGGAAAGACTTCCCGGTCGGTCACCCATCGCTCCAAGCCAAGCACGCTTAACTTTGGAGTTTTTAGAGAG
Source organism: Coix lacryma-jobi var. lacryma-jobi (assembly GCA_009763385.1). Lineage (NCBI taxonomy): Eukaryota > Viridiplantae > Streptophyta > Magnoliopsida > Poales > Poaceae > Coix > Coix lacryma-jobi. The sequence continues at coordinate 176,787,723 of CM019822.1, forward strand.
GGAGGACGTCGATCAATCCCAGGCCAGGAACGTCCCATGCTGTGTGACCACTCCGGATCCACACCAGCCATGCGCACTATGCCTGCGCAACTGCGACACACGCGCCCGTGAAACCGGGGAGTCGGCTCTGATACCATTCTGTAACGTCCCACCTCCTCGGGAGCTTTCATAGGACCTAGACTATCCCCACAGACCAACACCAGTCTTTTCTGCGCACTTTGTCCTCACTCATGCGTACCCGGGAAAGACTTCCCGGTCGGTCACCATCGCTCCAAGCCAAGCACACTTAACTTTGGAGTTTCAGGAGATGGGCTTCCGGAAAAGGAGTTGCAACTTATTGGTATGAGTATTCTATTAATCCTATTAAGCCCTGAGCCGAGATGTTACAACTAATCCTCACCCACTGCAGATAAAAATTCAGAAGCTAATATGTACTATACAAAATCCAACACTACCTCCACAAGCTGGATTTGCTGGCTCCTCGACTGACAACAGCTTGAGGAACTCTCAAGTTGGCAGAAGTAGACACCGGAGGCTGCAGCCAGGGGCGCGTAGGGAGGGGGACACTGCACCTCCACTGAACCTCATACTCGACCACGCCGCCATTGCCAAAGATACCGAGGTGACCATGGAGGACGTCGTTGTTGCCTCCAATCTGCAACAGAGGTGGCCATGGAGGGTCGTCGACGTTCCAAGGTGGCCATGGAGGGTTGTCGCCGTTGCCGACGAGGCCATGACACTGCACACGAAGAGGGCGAGCATGTCCTATTGAAAGGAGTCGCCGCCGTGTGAGAGGAGCGCCACCGCTGCTGTGTGGGAGGAGCGTCACCGCCAATACTACTTTCCAGAGATACCAATGGAGAGAAAACGAGCATGACAAAAAAAATGGAAAGAAAAATTATCTGTACCAATTATATACAAAATGAATGAATAAATGGGCAATGAATGCCGTGGTTAATGCTGCACAATTAGGCAACAACCTTCCTTGTGCTATTTCTATGCGTGTGTGTAATAGAAAATATCGGTCTTTTATGGTTTATACAAAGTTTGATGACGTTAGTTGACTCCGTCAATTGGTGGCACGACGGAGACCGGTGCTCTAAATATTATTTAGAGTGTTGCGTGCTCAATAGCAATATATATATATATATATATATATATATATATATATATAGTAAATTTTATACTCCGGGAGTAGTTACTCCCACCTTCAATAATCAACATTGTGTATGGATGTATACTTATTTATCACCTTGAGTATGTTTACACACTATTTTAGATACTCAAAATCTTACTACCTGAAAAAAATTAACAATGCCTATATTTTTAATATATTACTATAAATGTCATTATAGTACTATATAAAAAAGTATAACCATATACTCTATGTATACATAGATACTCAACATAAATATTATTGTAGATATTTAGTATGATTATATACTCGCGTACTATACTTCGTTAGGCTATATACATCATAAATCTAGAGATATACCATATGGGAGTAACTACTCCCAGAAAGTAGGAAATAATTACCATATCTATATATATATAGTATTTCTATATTGTACCCGGGTACTAAATAATAGTAATCGGTACCACAAACACAAAACAGTCCGCGATGCTCCAAGATGCTAGGCCCGCCCATCCGCTCATACTCTCAGGTCCGACCCATTTTTTTTGTTCACCGAGGCCCAAGCGTCATCACCACATCTCCCAGGATGGCACGATCTTTTCTGTTACCCCAGCCTCGTCCGCTCGCCTCCTTCGTACCGTACCTCGCTTCCTCCGTACCACCCGTCGCCGGAGCTGCCTGTCAACCCTCCCTCGCGGCACTGCCCCTTAATACTCAGCCAGCCCAGCCGCACTCCTCAACCACCATTGGCGCTGCCCTGCTTGGCACCCTCTAAGGCGCGCTATTCTCTCCTCTCGGGTGACAGCGGTGGTGAACAAGTCTTCTCTCAGGCAGCGATGGCGGCGGCGGCGATGGTGGTGCGGTTCTTCCTCCAAGCTGGCAGCACGCGCCCGCGACCCTCTTCCACGGACGGTGGCGCGCGGCGCCTCACCCCCTCCCTGCAGCGGTCCTTTCGACATGTTGCCCGCCGTGAGAGAAGCTCGATCCGGGAGGTAGGCTGTCGATTAGTTGAAAACAATGCAATCCGGCTGTGGGACAGCATGATGTTCATCAGATGGAGGTATGCTACGAGCCCTGCTTCTCTCTATCTCTGTGAGATCGATGAGATCCAGCGTGATTTCGTCTCCGAATTTCCAAATAACTCTGAGTCTCTAGCTCCCAAGGCAAATATTTTTAGCTCTTATGTACATAATCTTCAGTTGTATCAAGGCGGGCAAGATCATCACTACAGATTGGTTATATAAACAGCTAAAAATCTGATTAAGGAATAGAGGTAGCTCCATCTACTTATTACTTGTGTTTACAGGTAGTTGTACCATTAATGTTTGTTTGAGATTTTTCGATATCAAAAACAGATGTTATCTTGGTTACCTCTATTTCTGAATACCATCGTTTACTCACCCCCCCCCCCCCCCCCCCCCAGATATGAAGTAGCATTATAGTACCATTGCTCGTGAAATCTACATATTTTATCAGGATCCCATTCCATATCTGCCACAAAAACTGAAACTGCGTATTGTCCCTTTTAAAACATGCTAATATGCTGCTAGTTGATTACAATTTATATGCAATATATATTCTTGGTTACTTGAAATTTAGTCAAATGTATGTATTTTACCTGCGTGTGATTTCTGATTAGTTTATGGCCAAGGAGTTTTGGGTCTTCTTAGTCTCCAGTAGCTGTAGCTGTCTTTGCTTTTATCGTGTGGACTATCCAGATGCAACTATGTGTTCCTCCATCTATGTTCTTAATGTTTGTACTGCTATTCTGGATTCTCTACAACTAAAAAATACAGATGATATCGTCTGCCCCGCAACTATGGATTCACCCCGACCTCTCACCACCCGGCGATCTGCACACTGATGCGAACCCCACTCACGCCCCACCCATTTTTGTAAATAAATCATCTACTGCAGGCCACATCCCACTGCTGCTCCACGTCCAGGTCTCCGCCGAAGCTGCCGACCTCGGACGAGAGGCTACAACGTGTGCCTCCACGCCACCGGACGCTGCCGCCAAGACGCCACGGCCGACAGACAGACGCCCACCTCGACTAGCGATCATGGATCAACACCGCCAACCCATGACCGTGACGCGCCGCCGCCAGACTCCGCCATCAATGCCACACCACCGCGTCTTCTCCACAATGGCGGGGTTCGTGTTGCCTCTTCAGCGACTTGGCGGCGTCTTGCAGCCTAGACTGCATCATTGACATCAACGCGTCGTCGCCACGGTTCCATCTCTCCAGACCATGAGCCCACGATGCGGAGCTGCATCGCCGTCGAAGCCGTACCAAGACAAGCAGTGGACATCGCGACTGTTCCATCCTCGTCTGTGATTCCCTTTCACTGGCGAGGTCCACAGGGTAGAGCGGCCCTGTGCTCCATAAGGTGATTTCACTGCATCTTATTTTACTGGGTAGAGACATTTGGATATCTGTCCTATTCTATCACTCCACTGTCCATTGAACAGAGATGAAAAGATACTGCAACGAAGTTCAGAAATACATCTAACTCAATGATGAGACGACTAAGATAACAATTCTTGATTGCCAGGAGATCAATTATGTATTATACCTATTTCGATTGTTTCACATTCTGACATTCTGTTAGAGCAGGCGTATTTGGTGGAGGGCCACTGCTACTTTGTCAAGCAAGTGGGTTTCACATTGTCCTCTTAGGTGTTCTGAACTTCTGATGCAAGGGTCTCAAAGTTATATTTAGCAGCTATTGAGGAATTTGTACTGCATTGCAGCTAAAGTGTGCCTGCCTCGGTCAAGGCCTTCAGGAGTTCAGGCTTTTAAATCTCCACTGCTGCAAGAGTTTAGGCTTTTAAATCTCCAATGATGCAAGGGTCTCAATTTGATTTATGGTACAGTCTCTGAATTTAGATACAACCTCTGAATTTAGTTGCAATTAGTATGTGCAGTACTGAGCTGAATTTAGTTGCAATGAGCTTATGTGTTATCTTGATCTTACTTGCAATACTTTCATTCATTTTAACCAAACATACATGAAGTCCTCGCAGTACTATTAATCCTCTGTAAATCACCTGCCAACACTATTATTTTTTGCAACTTCAACTGATGACCATCCAGCCCCTTCTAAGCAAGCAGACAAGGCAGTATTTGGAGGACCTTGCCCCAATCTGCTGCAATAAGAAGATACAGGTAATGCCTCTCATATTGTTTGTTTGTGAGGAGTCAGGTATTTCAAAAGTCTGGAAGTGCAGCAGTAGGTTCTATAGTCATGGCATTCACAACAAAGACCTAAAACTCAAATACAATCTTGTTCCTAGATGTTCTAGGATCATCCTACATTTGGCAAAAACTAAGGTTGTATTAGTTAGACTTTCATCTAGGAACTTGAATTCGGTTTCACATGTAGTGTGCTTTGAACTCAGTCATGCATTGACCATGCATTGGACGTTCATCCTTTCCATGCACTTAGTCTTCCCATCCAAAACCAACTATTTTGTCTTAGTTTAGAACACAGCCCATACTCTGAATTCATTAAATTGTTCAATACATAAAAGACTAACAATTTTTGTATGTGACGCAACTTTTAGGAGCAAACTGTTAGGCTTTCAGAACACAAAAAAATAACTATCAGGATACTACCTGTCCAACCACTAGCATTTATCTTGATTTATCGGACAAAAATAAGGCTTCATAATTATTATAGTATGATTGCCATTTAGGAAACATCATTTTTTTATTATTATATCTAGGAAGCATTATTGTCATTATTATTATTACGTTTGAAAAGTAGTTGATGTGTGGTCCTGGTCCAACCACTCTGGTTAATCTATTTGCCATTCAGCTATGTATAGACCAGTAACGCTCCAATATCATGTAGAGCTATGCACATAGGCTATTTTCATGCGTAACCTATTCTCATCATCTATTTATTACTAGCTGACTATCACCTGAATGTGTATATTTCCTAGCAACTCCTTGTTTTGCTGCATATAGTTAGCTGAAAAACATGTTGTAGGTGACTATGCAATGCCATTTCAATGCATTGTGGGTAGTGAAAATGGATTCAATTGCATTCCTGGTATATTAGAAGATCAAATTCATTCACAAGGTCCCATTGGTTTAGTTTGTGGATATAACCAACAACGATGGTTCACGTAAAAGAAGTTGACAGAAGAGGCAAATCATGGCCCGTCGCACAAGAAGTAGGGCAACATATGTAAACATGACACCTGATCAAAGCTAAACACAGACTCGAGTGATAGAGGCTCAATGACACGTTCATACATACATTATCACAATATTATGTGTTCCCATTGCAACGCACGAGTATTTACTTACCTTGTAATAAATTTGTACTCCCGTTGCAACGCACGAGCACTCACCTAGTTAACTAATAATTGGGGTTCACATAGGCAACATCACGACTAGATGGGATCTATCAGAGATTTTTTGTCTTCCTCTGTGTAGGGGTAAAATGTCAAAAAATTCCCTCGTTGGTATATAATAGCTAATAGATGTTAATTTTATGGTTTACCAGTTGATCGTTACATCTCGTTGTCGAAATGCACTAGTGCTATGTCTTTTCATAGTTGTGTAAATGTATTATCACATCATATGTTCTTTAAATTTATAGGTTTATTAGCTCTTGGATAGTTGAATGTCAGTCAATTAGTGTATGTTGAATTAACTAATTATATGAAGGCACTGCTAAATTGCTATGGACGACTGATTTTTAATAGGAGGTATCATCTTCATTCTTTAAAAGATTCAATTTGTCATACATTATCCATTCTTTTGGGATATGAATGAGAATGTGATGTGTGTATGTGATTTTTTTTATAATATTAATTATGTGTTCGCGTTCCGCACTAGACAAATTTTGGTAGAGCTCCGCCATTGTCTGGCTCCCCTCTGCTTCACATCATCCTTAATGAAGATGATGGTAGCACCTTCACTGAACTGCTGCATGGCGCTTCCCTCACCAACATCCTTGGCCTAGCAAGATCCCATTTGTGTGCCTCATGGAGGCACACATAATCCTTCTTATCTTTTTTGGATTTGGATTAGGCTAATTTCAGGCTTATCTTGTAGTTTGTGAATTTCAGGGCTGGTTTGCAAGTAGTTTGGTGTTTCTTTGTCTAGCCCATAAGGATTTTATGAGATCACACATGTTAGCATTTTTGTTTTCCAGGTGATGAAGGCAACACTTGATGCAGAATTATGTGAGTGATGCAAACTCTCTGAAAACAACAGTGAGAATGTTTCACTTTTGAAATAGACATCATTTTAAGATTATATTGTTGCCACATTACCATACTGGATCCTTCCTCTGTCATCGTACGAAATAGACATTATTTTAAGATTATATTTTATGTGTTTTTAGTTCAACTACAACAGATTAGAATATTTGTTTCCCTATTTAGATAGATATTTAGCGCACAATTAGAATATGCCAATTAAACATGTGTATTTAATGCATTGGCTACTAAGATTCCTGCATATACTCTAGCTTTTTGTCAGTTCCTTAACATGGCTCCTCTAGAACTGAATTTATGTGTGCTCCCATACACATAGATGTATACACTATACAATCTAATCAATTAGTTGGTTCTCTAACTGCTGTCTCAAATAACCATGTTGTGTATATGAACAAATAAACTAATTACTAATTATTCTTCAATATAGCTAGCTAATTCAAAAGATGAAGTTAGCAGCCACCGCACAAGTTCTAAGATAGAGGACCAACATCTGCGCGGAAGTGTTTTATGAGTTCTGACGATAACCTCACAGGCCTTTGGGATAAGGTACTACTAGTATTGATGTATATCTCCAAATGTATTTGCAGTCACAAGCATCATTTTTTGTGCATAAGAAACTAACTTGGTACAGGAGCCCATCAATTTTACTTGGTGTTGTGTGGTCATGGATGCTTTTGTTTGATCTTAGCTTTCTTTCTCATGTTGGTAACACACTTGCCCGACCTCCGCACACGTGCAGGGGAGTGGCGAAGGTGGCCAGTTGTCAGAAACAAGCGAAGGCGCAGCGGGAACAGAAACAACGCGAAGGTATAAAGGAAGCGAGAACAGTGTTACTGTGGCTCTATTCCCAAAAACGTGTCCATTACACTGTTCACCCCCGGTATTTATAGGGGATACCAAGGGGTGCCGACCAAATTATAGTAGGGTACAAGAAAGATTCCTCTGCGTCATACATACAGAAGGGCAAACTCGTACAAACACACACAGCTGGAGCTGAAACCCTAGCCTGCTTTCCATGCGCCCGCCGTCGCTCGACTCGTGCTCACCCTCGCGGAAATGCGAGGGCTGACCTTCGTTTTGCGAAGACACCAGTCCAATGGCGAAGTCCGAGTCCCTTCGCCACCAGCTGGGCCTGGGCCTCCTGGCGAAGTGCGCGGGACGCGCGAGGACTGCTTCCGGCGCTCTTCACGCCCTTTGCCTGTGAAAGCTTGCTAAGCAATCCGAAGGTCGGGTTAGTATTCGGGGGCTCGAACGATGACTCGAGGGACTTAGCAAATACAGAGTGGGTTAAGCGAAGGTACGCGAGACACGCGAGGGTCGTCTTGTTGGGCCGGCCCGTGTGGCGCCACTGCCGAGGGTCCCCTTCCCCAACAGTAGCCCCTCGTTGCCTTGGATCTAAAAGACGGTATTTAGGCCCAGCAGCGCTCCTTGACGGGAACGTAACGGGACCCTTGACAGCGACGCCCGCGGCTGCTTTGGGCCGGGCCGTTGCACTGTTGTTGTTGTTTGTACTGTTTAGGTCCATCTCGTTTTTTGCGCCGAGGATTTCGTTGTCGTGCTGCTTTCGTAGGGCGGGGAGACTCGTCTCCCGGCCTATAAATAGAAGGGGTTGGTGGGAACCTTGAAGTTGTGCCCTCCTTTGCTCTAGCCATCCTGTTGCTGCTATTTTGTCGTAGCGAAGGTTAGTTTTGACTTGTTTTGCGAAGGTTTAGATAGGCGATCGTTGTTCAAGGTGGAATCAACTGAAAAGATGGCTAGGCTGAAGCAGACTGCTCGAGTTGGTTCTTCGAGTGGTGCGGATGAAGGAGTGACCTTCGAGTTCGGGCTCAGCCGGGTTTGTGCCTCGGAGCTAGCGGCTTATGTTAAGCGAGGTTGGATAGAAGACGGGAATGCTAGGACCAATGCTGGGGAGACGGTTCCGAAGCCGGACGCGGATGAGGTTGTTTTGTTTGAGGAATTCTTTTCAGCTGGTTTGCGCTTTCCTGCTGATTCCTTCGTGACCTCGGTTTTGCGAAGGTTTAATTTGCGTTTCCATCAGCTGACACCTTCGTGCTTCACGAAGATGTCCGTCTATGTCTGGGCGTGCCGTTCTCAGGGTATCGTGCTTCATGTCGAGGGTTTGTTCGAACCAATCGGGTGCACATGCAGCCTCGCAAAATTGTTGACAGCGGTGGTAAAGCCAGCCTCGGTCAGTTTGCGGTGTACACTTTCTGTCATCGCGCCGTATCGGAACTGCCGGTGCAGGCCCAGAAGAACAAAATGGACCAGCGGGTGGCAGAAGTTTTGGTTTTACTACAAGCTCAGTGATACTGCCGAGCTTTGCGGCGAGCTTCCGCTCCTTTGTGATGTGGGCGCTGAGGCCAGATGTGTGCTGAAGCGCATGCCGCAGAACGCATCTTGGCCCCTAGTGAGTTTCGGTGATTGGATGAAACACAAGATTACTGTGACTAACGTGTGTTTTGCAGAAACAGGGATGAGTTAGGTCACGGTAATGGCGACGATACGGGCATATGGGTTCATGTCCCTTGGCGATGAAAATCGTTTCGGTTTTCAAAGGACGGACGACGAAGACGGTGGTAGGCTAGGCTAAGTGTCGCATAGTGTTGGAGGACACTTAGGTAGTCTTAGGTCTTTGTTTTTCCTTTGGCCGTACTATAAGAGGGGTGTGAATCAGTAGCTTGACCTAGATGAGTCTATTGAGGTAGGTGTGGTGCACACTTGTTATTTCATAGCCCTAGGTAGCTCAGAGAGATGCCTTATGTCGAGAGGAACAAAAGTCTTAAGACCACGTCGCGATCCGAGTTGATCTTGCCCTTGGTATGGGCATCGGATGCTTGTTGAGTGGGCATCGGAGGCTCCGATGCCCATCGGAGGCTCCGATGGTGCCACATCGGATGATCCGGTCACTGTTCACTTGGCTGTGAATTGTGAAAGGCATCGGACGCTGGCATCGGACGCTGAGGGCCAGCGTCCGATGGCCATGCAGAGAGGTTCCAGAGAGGTCTTTTCGGCATCGACGCGTCCGATGCAGGGGCATCGGACGCTCCCCAGCGTCCGATGCTCCATAAACATGTCTGACAAGAAGGTACAGTAGACCGTTGGACGGGGTCATCGGAGCGTCCGATGTCTGGCATCGGCGCGTCCGATGCCCCCGAAAAATACCTGTCTTGTGCTGTTTTGGATGGCCGGGTTGGGGAGTATATATACTTCCTTCCCTCCATCCATTTGAGTGTTCTTGCCATTTCCATCTGCTGAGAGACACCTTGTGAGTGTGAGAAAGAGCAAGAGCCCTAGTGAGGTTGAGTGATTTGCTAATTGTGAGAATTAGACACCTCCTAGTGAGAATTGAGTAGCAAGTGTGCATCCATCCATCTCTTTGGCCTTGTCTTGGTCAAGTGAGAGTTCTAGCTTGTTACTCTTGGTGATCGGCATCACCTAGACGGCTTGGTGGCGATCGGAGTGCTTGGTGATCATCCGGAGGCTTTGTGGATGACCCAAGCCATGTTGTGACTGGTAGCGAGCGATTCACCGGGCCGGAGTGGCGAAGAATCAACTCGTAGTGAGCACTTGATCCTTGCGCGGATCAAGGGGGAGCGATACCCTTGCGCGGGTGCTCCAACGAGGACTAGGGGGGTGTGCCGACACCTCGATACCTCGCAAAAAGATCGTCGTGTCATCTCTACTCTCTTTACTTCGCATTTACTTTTGAGCAATTCAATTCCGCATTTACTTGTTGTTCTTTCATGAATTGAATTGCCATGCTAGAGTAGAAATGGTGCACAATAGTCTTTTTGTGCGGTTGATTCTTGTTCACTCACTTCTAGGCACTAGGGGGTTATTGGGCTTGATAGGTTTTAATTCTTGCAAGAAGTTTTAGAAAAGCCAAATCACCCCCCCTCTTGGGCACCTTGATCCTTTCACCGCAGTTGTCGGGGGAACGCCAAAGGGTACCCCCAATCAATGCAAAACGAATAAAGAGACCTGCCTGGCCCACCAGGCGTCTCGCCCGGCCCCTCCGAGCCAGGCCTCGGGCGAACACTCGTTCTCCGTCTCGCCTGAGCCCTCCGAGCCAGCCTCGGGCGAACACTCGTTCTCCGTCTCGCCTGAGCCCTCCGAGCCAGGCCTCGGGCGAACGCTCGTTTTCCCGTCTCGCCCGAGCCCTCCAAGCCAGCCTCGGGCGAACGCTCGTTTTCCGTCTCGCCCGAGCCCTCCAAGCCAGGCCTCGGGCGAACGCTCGTTTTCCGTCTCGCCCGAGCCCGCCAAGCCAGGCCTCGGGCGAACGCTCGTCTTCTGTCTTGCCCGAGCCCTCCGCGTCAGGCCTCGGGCAAGCGCTCCACTACACCTCGAGACCCCACGCGGGGACCTTGAGCCCCTTTGGCACGGCAGCCTATCCCTCGAGACGCTTCACGCCTCCCTCGAGCGGCACGGACACCGGCAGCTAGCCCCATACCACGCATTCAATGCATTCACCAACTCCGGTCACATCCTCGGTACACAGCATGTGCCACAGTGACCGAAGCCAGAGTCAAACCTCGTTTTCACCACCGGCATGGGTAAAAGGGCGCCAGTACAGCACTGTTCGGCCATACCCCGCACTGTAGCACCCCCGAGCCACCTCTCGAGGCCTGGGATCCCGCTGAACGCCAGGCGTTCCGGGACTCGCCCATACCTACGGAGGCTCGAGCCCCCCGTAGGCGCTACCTCGAGGCCGGCTCTGCGCCCCTCGAGCCCTAACTGCTCTCACGCTATTGGAGGACAGGTACCCCAAGACCCGGAGGGACCTCGCCGCGTCCTGTACGCTCCGGGATGGGCGCTGTACGGCTTCCACCTCGCCACGCCTCCACGTCCGCTCGCCCGGGATGGAGGCCACGCCCCAAGGACGTCTCAACAGCAACGCCACGTCGGCTACAATGTCTTCGACGAGACAGGGTTCCTACCCTACTTCGTATTGGCACAGTACGCCACGACACCTGTAATACCCTTGTGTAACCGGGCCTCCCCTTGCTCTATAAAAGGGGACACCAGGGCCCTCATTCCGCCGTTTACGAACACGTTAGAACGCACATACAACCACACACTCAAGTCCGGACTCCGGTCCATGCTCACCGAGCTTGTATTCGCCCCTGTACAAGCACTTAGGTGCAAGTAATACAAGAACCTCCTCCCCCGCTGGACGTAGGCCCTTCTTTGCCCGAACCAGGATAAATCCTTGTGTCATCTTGCATCACCATCCAGGAAGAGAGCACGCGATCATATTACTCGTCGGTGTCATACCCCTGGTTTCGAAACACCGACAGTTGGCGCGCCAGGTAGGGGCCTTCCGCGTGTCGAGTCGGTTTTCTCGCTGTTTCCTGGATGGCTGCTCCTTCGTTCTCTGCCGGTGCGTCGTCTGGTTCGGGAGCCTCGAGTTCCTGGCCACCGACGACGGCAACGAGCTGACCTTGCTCTCCACGGAGGGCCCGGATGGGAGGCGTGTCGCGCCACCCCGTGCGAGGAGCGTGGCACGTCGCCCACACCACCACGCGTCGCCACCCCATGAGCGACGCCGTCGTCACCATCGTCGCCGGGCACAGGTAGTGCCAGCGGCGTACACCCACTTCCCCGTGGCCGGCGCGGAGTTCCCGAGGAGGAGCCTACCCGGCGCACGCGCCGAGACTTTCCAGGGCGCGCTCGCGCCACCACCCAGCAACTTCGCGTTCCTCGTGCGCACGGACCAGGAGCCAGGCCAGAGGCCTCCGAGCCGCGCACCGTCGACGCCACCCACCTCCTCTCGCACGGGGAATACCACGCTCGACGCCCGCGGTTCCCGTTCGGCCTCGACAACTCCGCAGCAGCCTACGCCCGCCAGCTCAACGAGCGCCGTCGGTGCCGACCGCCGGCAGAGCAGGAGGAGCGCCCGGCGTGCTACTGCGCCATGGCCAACCTGGAGATGGTCCACCCGCGCACGTCTCGACCGCGGCTTCTCTCGAGCCATCGAGCCCACCCCGGCGAGCCACCGTCGGAGAATGGTACTGCGAGCTGCGGTCCCAGCATCTGCCAAGGCGGCACGCCGTCAACAGCTCCGACTCCGACGAGTACGACTACCACGACCCCGACCTCTGCGATCCCACCAGGGAGTGCTTCCAACTGAGGGGGTCGTATGCGACACCGAGGATGAGGGCGACGACGGCAGGCCGGCGCTCGATCTAGAGGTCCCCAGCGACGTGGCCGCGGCAGGCGGATCACGTGTTCAGGGGAGGAACGAGCCTCCAGCACCGGCTGCACCGCCTCAGCACGACGACGGCCGGGCGGCGCAACTCGCGCAGTGCAGGAGGCGATCACCAAGGCCGAGGAGAACGGCAACGCCTGCTGCAGCTCGAAAAAACTCTTATGCAGGAACCAGTCCGGCCTCGAGGCGCCGGAGCTCGAGTCCAGGCTCGAGAGGTCCGCCGGCAGACCCTCGAAGATGGGGCACCGGCGGGTCCTGAGGCGTGCTTCCCCCGCCGACGGCAGAACGTGGTGGCGGCCGCAATGCTGCTCCGCGATTTACCCCCGTCTCCAACCCCGACGCAAGACGCATGCTCGTGGAAATGAAGGGCCTCCCTCGAGACAGCCGCTGTGCAGATGGCCGAGAGCTCGGCCTCGCGGCGGCGCGGGGTAGCCTCGGGGAAGCCAGCGGACACGCCGCGCAACAAACACGAGATGTCCGTCCACCAGCCGGCCACCCCTCGAGCCAGGCCAGCCCGGAGCGGGTCGCCGACGGCCGGCAACCCTCGAGCCCCCGGGCCCCAGGGTCTTCAGCCGGGCCATCCGCAGCTCGACCCTCCCCGACCGCTTTCGACTACCAACCAACATCGTGAAGTATGACGGGGAGGTCGAGCCCAAGCTGTGGCTCTCCGACTTCCGCCTAGCCTGCCAACTGGGCGAGCAAAGAGCGACGACCGTGTGATCATACGCCAACTCCCGCTTTACCTCTCGGACACGCCGCCCGCCGGTGCTCGAGGGGCCTCCCGCCGGATCGGATCCGTGACTGGACCGACCTAGTCGGGGTCTTCGACGGGAATTTCAAGGGACTTGCGTGCGCCCAGGCATCCCTGGGATCTGCAACGTTTGCAGGCAGGCAGCGGACGAGCCCCTCCGCGACTTCGCTTGGTGATTCTCGAAGCAGCGCCTCGAGCTCCTCCACGTACCTGATGAGGATGTCATCTCGGCGTTCCTCGTAGGCACGACACGCCAAGAGCTAGTCCACGAGCTAGGGCGCCACCGTCCCAGGACGGTCGAGGATCTGATGAATCGTGTTGCCAGCTTCGCCTCAAGCGACGAGGCAGTGGGGCCTTCTTTTGCCGCTCCACGGACAAAGGCAAGGTCAGAGGGCAAAAACGCGACGCCGATGACGACGACAATGAGAGAGTTCATGGGCGCCCGCCGAAGACGAGCTGGCTAAAGTGGCGTCCACGCGCGGCACCGTCCCACCAGATGTCTTCTCGAGGGACATTTTCGAGCCATCCGTTCAAATCGGCCCGGGGCTGACCCTTCGACGCCACCCCCCTCGAGCCGGGCACGAGCCTCGACATTCGGTGCCACACCTCGAGTCGGACACGGGCCTCGACCTTCGGCGCCACCCCTCAAACCGAGCACGGGGTCTCGACCTTCAGCGCCGCTCCCCGGCAACGGCACCTCTACTGGCGGACGCCCTCCCTCGACGCCTGCGAGCTCTGCAACGATCAAGGCCTCGACTTGGTACTCCTCCTCAAGATCTTCTCCGCGACGCGAGCCTCCCTCGACGTCTGAACCAGAGAAGGAGGGCCGCCTACGCCACCGTCCGCATCGGGAGGGCAGCACGTCCTCATCGACAAACCGGCGCCGTCTCTTCCTCGCGACGGTGAGTAGGTACCGCATACCTTTAATGTGCCTGTCTAACCGCGTTTCGAGCCGGTTGACAGGTACCCCACACAACTACCGGGGCCCTCCGCGGCCGCCGCTCCGACTTCCTGTCCGGCGCCCTGGCGCCACGATCTCCATTCCCTGATGGTTTCTGCCTAAAAAGGCGCGCCCAACGGGCAGAAGGTAAGAACGGACCCCGGCCCTAAGTCTCGAGAGCGAGGAAGGCTGGCCCTCGAAAAGGGTTCGACAGCCGGCTTGAGCACCCCGATCAGGGACACCAAGGGGCGCCATTCGCGGCATCACTCGAGGGCCAAGCCCTCGAGGCCCTCACGTGTATCCAAGGCGAGGAGCTTGACATGCAGTGAGATCCCCTCGGAGGGAGGCATCGAGCCACCGGGTCCTATCGAATGGACCCGACACTCCTGCAGACTGAGCACCCATGCTTTATGAGACCGCCTCCGGCCACAGTCGACCCCTATCGAACGGGGCACGAGCTCTCACTTGGATTCCCCGTTACCAGCTCACCAGGAACCTCGATACTCCCCACTCGGGGTAGTACGAGGCATCCCCCTCGCATCCGATCGAAAGGACTCGCGGGATGACAAGCCAGGGCAATCAGCATGTCGGCAGCTCAAGGAGCCGGCCAGTCGGTTCAGCCTGGCACCCCTCGACGAAAGAGGGTCTAAAAACTCGGACAGTTACGACTAATCTCTTTTCTTTGGTGAACATGAGATTTTCAGGCTCGGGCGAACGCTCGTCCTCCGTCTCGCCTGAGCCCTCAAGGCCAGGCCTCGGACGAACGCTCGTTCTCCGTCTCGCCCGAGCCCTCCGAGCCAAGCCTCGGACGGAGTCTCCCATGACAAAGGAAAGGTAACCGCAAACATTTAATGTGACTACCGAACCGCATCTCGAGCCTGTTGACAGGTACACACGGCGCCACGATCCTCCGCTCCCTGACGGTTTCCGCCTAAAAAGGCGCTCAATGGGCAGAAGGTTTCCAAACGACGGAGGCTTCTTCGGGAAGGCAAGAACGGGCCCCGGCCCTAAGTCTCGAAGCAGCGAAGGCTGGCCCTCGAAGAGGGTTCGACAACTGGCTTCGAGCACCCGAGTCAGGGACACCAAGGGGCGCCACTCGCGGCATCACTCGAGGGCCAAGCCCTCGAGGCCCCTTACGTGTATCCAAGCAGGGAGCACGACGTGCAGTGAGATCCCCTCGAGGGAGCATCGAGCCACCGGGTCCCATCGAATGGACCGGCACTCCTGCAGACTGAGCACCCATGCTTTATGAGATCGCCTCCGGGCTACAGTCGACCCCTATCGAACGGGGCACGAGGTCTCATTTGGATTCCCCGTTATCAGCTCACCGGGAACCTCGATACTCGCCCGCTCGTGGTAGTACGAGGCATCCCTCCTCGCATCCGATCAAAAGGACTCGCGGATGACAAGCCAGGGCAACCGGCGTGCCGGACAGCTCGAAGAGCCGGCCGGCCGTTTCAGCCTGGCACCCCTCGACGAAAGAGGGTCTAGAAAACTCGGGGGCTTGACACCCCCGAACCTAAAAATCGCAACTAGCACTCGCAAAAGCCCACGAGGAGTTCTAACCACTCCCCCGTGGCCTCGGGGGCTACACCCGCGGGTGTCGCTCGCATGACACCCACGGAATCAAATCGACGAAACCCTCGAGACCAGTTAGCTAACCATCGAGATCCCAGTCGGAGCCCCTGCTCGAATGCAAGCACTCGAACAAGGGCTCGGGGCTACTGTCGGGGGAACGCCAAAGGGGTACCCCCAATCAATGCAAAACGAATAAAGAGACCTGCCTGGCCCACCAGGCGTCTCGCCCGAGCCCTCCGAGCCAGGCCTCGGCGAACGCTCGCTCTCCGTCTCGGGCACTACACCTCGAGACCCCACGCGGGGACCTCGAGCCCCTTTGCACGGCAGCCTATCCCTCGAGACGCTTCACGCCTCCCTCGAGCGGCACGGACACCGGCAGCTAGCCCCATACCACGCATTCAATGCATTCACCAACTCCGGTCACATCCTCTGGTACACAACATGTGCCACAGTGACCGGAGCCAGAGTCAAACCTCGTTTTCACCACCGGCATGGGTAAAAGGGCGCCAGTACAGCACTGTTCGGCCATACCCCGCACTGTAGCACCCTCGAGCCACCTCTCGAGGCCTGGGATCCCGCTGAACGGCCAGGCGTTCCGGGACTCGCCCATACCTACGGAGGCTCGAGCCCCCCGTAGGCGCTACCTCGAGGCCGGCTCTGCGCCCCTCGAGCCCTAACTGCTCTCACGCTATTGGAGGACAGGTACCCAAGACCCGGAGGGACCTCCACACGTCCTGTACGCTCCGGGATGGGCGCTGTACGGCTTCCACCTCGCCACGCCTCCACGTTCGCGCCCGGGATGGAGCCACGCTCCAAGGACGCCTCAACAGCAACGCCCACGTCGGCTACAATGTCTTCGACAAACAGGGTTCCTACCCTACTTCGTATTGGGCACAGTACGCCACGACACCTGTAATACCCTTGTGTAACCCTGGCCTCCCCTTGCTCTATAAAAGAGGGACACCAGGGCCCTCATTCCGCCGGTTACGAACACGTTAGAACGCACATACAACCACACACTCAAGTCCGGACTCCGATCCATGCTCTCACCGAGCTTGTATTTCGCCCCTGTACAAGCACTTAGTTGCAAGTAATACAAGAACCTCCTCCCCCGCTGGACGTAGGGCCTTCTTTGCCCGAACCAGGATAATCCTTGGTGTCATCTTGCATCACCATCCAGGAAGAGAGACGCGATCATATACTCGTCGGTGTCATACCCCCGGTTTCGAAACACCGACAGCAGTTGACTGTTTAAGGTTGTACGCGATCTCAATGCGCCCCGGCTTGGTCGAAGAATATTGCTGTGCCCAGGTGTGGCCCCTCCTCCGAAGGCAAAAATGGTTTGCAGTTGAGGAAGACTCGAAGTATGAGGGTAGGGGTTTGAAGAAGCCGAAGTTGAGTTGAACATAGTCTGGGAAAGGGTCCTTAAGAAGTTTCCGAAACGCGGAGATGGCGTGAGGCTGTTTATAGGCGGTTTAGCAGAGGGCTGAAGATCTTGTTGGTAAACTGTCTACATTGGAGGTCAAGGCTATCCACAGCTCGGTGGGTAGCGGAGGTCGGGTCAACAGGATGTTCGACATCCTTGGGGTTAAGTATGCTGATTGGCCTGCTCTGGCAAGCGAGGATGCGCCGAAGAAACGGAAGCGTGCTTCTGCGGAGGAGAAGGATATTGTTTCCTTGGCCGAAGAGGGGTCGCGGTCGGCGCCGTGGCGGCGTCGGCGGCCGAGCGAAGGCGCTTGCGACGAAGGCCGCAGTAGGTTCGGGTGCTGCCGCACTTCCTCTTCATCGGCCATTGTTTCAGGCGGCCGAGGTGTTGGTGGGGTTAGAGGACGGGTGCCCCGTGTTGGCGGGATTAGTGCTTTGATACAGATCTCGGATGACGAAGGTGTCTCCGATGATGGAGGGAAAAGGGAAGAGAAAGAGGATGAGAAGGATGGGGGCACTGAAGAGGACTCGTCCGATGAGGTTAGTGATACTTCTAGTAGCGAAGGTAGCTCTGATGATGAAGTGTCTATTGAGGATGACCGTGGGAAAGGGATTGCCTTGTCTAGTGGTGGTGCTCGGGGTATCGATGATGTTTATTCGTGACTTCGAGCCAAAAGGTCCTCTGCGAGGGTCAATTCCCGAGTTTGCTGGATCACACTTGTGGGTCAATGGTTTTGAGTTTCTTGGTGATCTTGAATCTGAGCGGACCCCCGGAAGAGACCATATGGCGAGGCTAGCCGCTCGAGTCTCCCTTACTTTGCTAAGCAGCTTGGTGTCTGCGATCCGGCGACCGAGCTATTCACGAGTCCGGACCTTCGGGATAGTCCTTGCAGTGCAGCCCGAGGAAAAGCGTTTTCTAGGTCGTATTTGTGTGCCGAGGCTGAGCTTCGTCTCGCCGGCCAGCCTGTTGGGGACACTTTGGACGACGTGGACGTCAAGTTGGCGGAGTTAATGCTCTTGAATCGCTCGGCTAGGCGAAAGGTTAGTTCTGATATGGAGTATATGAATGGCTATATCATTGAGCTTGAAAAGGAGAACGGTAGGCTCAGCCGAAGCTTAGAGAACAAGGATATCGAGATTAAGAATGCTTCGGAGAGGGTTGCCAAGGCCCGAGAAGAGGCGGTGAGCTGGCGAAGCGGAATGCTGATCTGATTGCGGCAGGCAAAGAAAAGGATAAGGCGTTGGCAGCTGCAGAGGGTCAGCTTGAAGATTTGAAAAAGTCGTGGCGGACCAGCATGGAGAAGATTAAACATAAGCTCGACGGTTGTTTGATTGAGGCTGTGGCTTCGTTGGGAGCCGTTGCCTGTTGCTAATGCTGAGGCGTTCGAGGGTTGGCCTTGAAAATGAGCTTGATGTTTTCAGCTCCTTGGTCGGGAACGCCGACTTTGGTTGTTATGCCGAGCTTTGGCTATGGCTGGGACCCTTCGCCAAGCTGACTGTGATCACCTTAAGAAGATCATGAGGCCAAACCACGTCTTCCCAACTGTTGACGTGGTTCGTGAAATGAAGGTTGATGACGCGGAGGATCGAAACTGCGCGGTGCGCTTGCTCCGGAAGTTGGATTGACGGTGGCGGTCGTGTCCTCGCCTTTGAAGAGGCACCGAAGCTACTCGACAGGTATTACTTATATGAATTGTTAGTTCCATGTTACCATGTCCTGGATGAATCATGTTGGCATTCTAATGGTTGATCTATTTTTGCAGGCTCAGAAAGATGCGCAGCCTTCGCCAAGCGCGACTGAAGATGCTGTCGGATGCTCCCAGTCCGCTCTTGCGCCTGGTACTGCAGAGGTTGCTCCAGTGGAGGAGGTACCCTCGGCTGAGGATGCTTTGATGGCTGGGGAGGCTAACATAGAAGAGATGGTAACTGAGAAGGCGTCGGAGATCCTGGAAGCTGCCGTTGACGAAGGTATAGATGTTGCCGCTTGCGAAGGTCTAGATGCTGCCGCTTGCGGAGCTAATCAGCCGCGGGAGGTTGGGCAGGTGTGAAGTTTTTGTTTTCGTGGACGCGAGGGTTATTTTGTAATATGTGGAGTTAGAAAGACTTTATGATACTGAGACACTTTTTTTATCTGTGAAAAAAATGCAGGTTCCTAACGGAACCGTGCTAGAGGTTTTTGATGTGACGCCATTGATGTTGAATTATCAGGATGTCTTTATGACCGGTGAGTCTTGGGCTCGGGCTAAACTAAAACATCCTTCGCTGAGTTTTGAGCGTTTTGGTGGTCGAAGCTACGAAGGTACGACTTGAAGAACAGCAGGTCGAGTCGTTTTTGGCGCGAGGCGGATTATACTGATCGCAAGCTACACGTTTTTTGTTTGGTTCTTCTTCGTCCGTGCCAGCTGTTGTTGATGATGATATCGACGATAGAACGGCTTTGGATTTTTTGTTTGGACGAAGTAAACTCGAGGTTGGTCCGATGGTTCGCTTGTTGTTCCGAAGGAGGAGCCTTCGGAGGTTAGTGATGCGGACCGAGATACATGTATAGAGCGAGTGTTTTGCCTGGGGAATTGCCGATTGTTCCAGTGGCTCCGTTGTTGTGGGGACCCATAGTTCCAGTGGAAGCGGTTTTGAGTAGGGTGTTGAGGTTTGATAATGATTGGGATGGTGATGAATCCTTGTAATTTGATTTTTTTTCTATTGATTGTATATCACACTGTTGTCTGAAGCAAACAACTTATGATATTGCTCTATTCATTTTTGTAAATTGATTGAAAAGATTACGAGGCTCGCGTAAATTACGGAGGCTCGAGTGACGCTTTCGTGAGCTGAATTGAAAAAAACAGCGACGCCTCCCCTTTCTTTTTAGCGAGGCTCGCGTAGCGCTTTCGTAAGCTGATTTGAAAAAACAGCGACGCCCCCTTTCTTGTAGCGAGGCTCGCGTAACGATTTCGTAAGCTGATTTGAAAAAACAGCGACGCCCCCCTTTCTTTTTAGCGAGGCTCGCGTAGTGCTTTCGTAGGCTGAATTGAAAAACAGCGACGCTCCCCCTTTCTTTTAGCGAGGCTCGCGTAGTGCTTTCGTAGGCTGAATTGAAAAAACAGCGACGCCCCCCTTTCTTTTTAGCGAGGCTCGCGTAGTGCTTTCGGAAGCTGATTTTGCGGGGGATACTCGACTTTTGGACTTCGCGCTTCCCCTTGTCTTGGGGGGAGGTGGAGTTTGCTTTGCAAGCCCCTGGCGTTTTTGCGAGGGTGCTCGACTTTTTTGGACTTCGCGCCTCCCCTTATCTTAGGTGAAGGTGAAGTTTGCATTGCGAGCCCCTGGTGTTTTTGCCAGGGTGCTCGACTTTTTTCGACTTCGCGCCTCCCCTTATCTTAGGTGAGGAGAAGTTTGCATTGCGAGCCCCTGGCGTTTTTGCCAGGGTGCTTGACTTTTTGGACTTCGCGCCTCCCCTTATCTTAGGTGGAGGTGAAGTTTTCATTGCGAGCCCCTGGCGTTTTTGCCAGGGTGCTCGACTTTTTTGGACTTTCGCGTCTCCCCTTATTTTAGGTGGAGGTGAAGTTTGCTTTGAAAAAAGTTTGTTTTTTCGAAGCAATCTTGGGGGGTTCTCATCGATTATAGCGCTCTTGAAGAAGAGCTGCTTTTATCGATGTTTTTTGTGAAAGTGATAATTTGGAGTTTTACTTTTTTCCGGGGTTTTAGCCTGTATTGAGAGTTTGGATGCTGCCTCGTTAAAAAACCTTACGCCCCTTCTAAGGAAAAAGAGTGCAGCTCCTTTGTTTTTGTTACATGCATAAAAATGGAAGAAAACATAAATGAAAATAACAAATTACATAATGAGAGCTCGCTCAGGCTCCGCTACGGGTAGTATTTGCGAAGGTCGTCGACGTTCCAGGTGTGAGGCAAGATGTTTCCCTCGCTGTCGGAGAGGTGAAAAGAGCCGGGACGGTTCATTCTGCTATTAGGTATGGACCCGTCCATTTTGGCTGAAACTTCCCGCCATGCTGGCGTGTTGCTTTTGAACGGAACGAGGTCACCTTTATTTAGCTCTTTGATTCTTACCTTTTTGTCCTCTCTCCATTTTTTTGTTTCTTCCTGATACTTGCGAAGGGTTGTGCACTGCGTTGCATCTTGTTTCTTCGAGCAAGTCTTGTGAAGTAATTGGTTTTGTTCGTCTGTTTCGAAGGTGGTTCTGAGTGATACATGCTTCAACTCTTCTGGTAACACCCGCTTCTTCTCCAAACAGGAGCCTGAAGGGTGTAAATTTGGTGGCTCTCTGCATTCCGAGGTGTTATGGGACCAGGTGACGGAGGTTAGCTCTTCCGCCCACTTTCCTTTGGGCCTGCCTTGCAATTTCTTTGATACGGCTTGAAAGATTATTGCATTGGCTCTTTCGACTAAACCGTTGGATTGAGGGTGTCGGACTGAGGCGAAGCATAGGATTGTTCCGATTTGTGCGCAAATTCTTTGAAAACCTCGCTTTGAATTGAGTGCCATTGTCAACAGTTAGGTATTTGGGGACCCGAACCGGCAAATTATTTGCTGCCAAAAAAACTTCTTCACGACCAAGGAGGTGATGGAACCAGTAGTCTAGTTTCAATCCATTTCGTGAAGTATTCCACAGCTACGACTGCGTAGCGAAGGTTTCCTGGAGCTGTTGGGAGCGGACCGACGAGGTCCATTGCCCATCTTTGCAACGGCCATGTTGGGCATATCAGAGTTGTTTGAGCCCCTGGGGCATTTTGGTGTTTTTGCCGTTAGTTGGCAACCCTCGCAACGTTTGACGATGTTTTCTGCGTCTCTTAACGCTGTCGGCCAGTAGAAACCTTGTCGGAAAACTTTTCCAACTAACGCCCTCGGCCGTTATGTGAACCGCAGATACCCTCGTGAACGAGTTTAAGAATGTCATTCCTTCAGTCTGTGAGACACATTTGAGCCAAGGCGAGGTTACCGAAGCTTTGAGCAGAATGTTGTCCACAATTTTGTACCATCGAACCCTTTGTTTAAGTCTGTTTTCTTCTCTTTTGTTGTTGGCTTCATGCAGCCCTTTGATAAGGCCATGATTGGTGCTCTCCAATCTTCGCTCTGGATTGTATTGATCAGCTTCGCTGTTTTCTCGGACACTTCAAAAGCTGATTGTGTCGCGGCTTCATAGAATATGTCTGGGGGTAACTGAAGTTGTTGTGCTGTCGCTTTGACCAGATTTCTGCTATGTTGTAGCTGGCTACAGAAATATTTTATTCTGTAGCTAGATCCAACCTCCGCAATCCGACCGAGACAGCCGCCTTTCCCATCACCGGTGGCTCGACCAGTCCACACCGGGTCACCCGTCCCCTATTCACGTGGCTTTTATATCCCCTAATCACGTCACTTTATTACGAAGCTGGACGTCCCCCGTCTCCGATCCGACGACGACGCCTGGTTCCATCCACCGGTGAGCAACGGCGGCGTCGCCACTACCGGACGCGCTCCCTGTTCCATTCGTCGGTGAATCACTGAATCCACAGGACTGTCGATCGCTCGAAGCGGAAAGTAGAGGCCAGCTCTCGTGGTGAGCGAGCAATGGAGCAACGATCCTCCATCCATCTAGGCCAGCGACACAACGCCTGTGCTGAGCAACTGCAAAATCATTTGTATCATTCAATTCGAGGCGCGTTGCCTATATGTGTGGATTAGGTATTGAGTTGCCTTTGATTAACATTAACTGGCTGTTGTTTCGTTCCGTCAAGCACGTCCGCCGGCGATGGCCTGGTCCTAGCCATCCGCCGGCCTGGTCCCGGCCATCCGTTCGCCTACCGGCTGTCGTTGCTCTCGGCTGATCTCGGATACGCTTTCCATGGTTTTTGCGTTCGACAACAGATTTACCATTCTATGCGTGACGTCGTCGGAGCAAGCGAATTCATCCATTCGTCAGCCAAACCTCCGTCAGCGACTTCGATGCGTTACGACGAGCACCTCAGGCTTCAGTTTTTTGGATTCCTCGCTCTTCTATTCCCCAGAAAATAATTCTTTTTTTGCAATATGGTTTTGCATTCTTTTTTTTTTTTGTCTCCGTGATCAACTACAGGGAACTTAGAGCTCGATTTCTATCTTGGCCATTGCTTGTCTAGTTTCTTAGAGCATCAATCACATTCTTCATACGTTTCAGTTTTTTTCCTCTGGTATTCTCGAAATTGAAGCTCGGCTAATTTAATCCATACGACAAATTGCAGCTTGATTGGCTGCAGTGCTGCACTCTTCGGCAATGACAGCAGCAACAGATGTGTTTTTCTTTGTTTGGTCAGACTAGCAACTGCTGCTTGTTCTAATAAACTTAGTTTGTTTCAGCACCACTTCTGTATCTTGGTCTTCCCGTCGAGTTGTTCCACGCGCAAGAAACAAACTATTAGATGCAAATATAGTACTATATATATATATATATATATAGTCTTATATCATGTATAGTAAGTCTCATGATAATTCTATCAAATATTAGATGCAACATATAGTACTAATTGCTAACAAACTAGCTAGCCAGTTACCCCACTATTTTACCCAAAATTGACCACGCGTATCAATGGGATAGTCATGATGCTTGAATCGTTACTGAAGCGTTCTACTGCAAGTATTTATTAACAGGAGTGACCACTGCACCTTTGTGTCTTCTCACTATTGACAATTGACAGGGTCGTAAGGCCAGGGCCGGCCAAAAGGTTATTTGATCTGTTGCCATCCTGTGATTTGGCAACTGATTGTCATTGTGACCCCAGTCACGGATGTATAAGTAATCAACACGCGGTACACACCATTGTCATTTAGACATTGACAAATTGCCTCCCACATCATGATTTCTCTTCTAGTTTTTTTTTTTTCCTTTTCCTTTTCGTTCATGATATATAATATAGCTACCCATATCTCTCTGTCTCCCGGCCTCTCAATTTTACCTTACCACTCGAGTCGCTTCGGCCTTGCCAGCCACCGGGAGCGTTGCCTGTTACTCAACCGTGTTGACAACATATTATTGCATAATGCATATGCATAGATGGCCGGCATATATACTTGACAATTATTGCTTTTATGTATCGCACGAATTACTAATTGTTCCGATGTGGAACAACATTATAGACAACAGAAATAGATTGATGGCATACCACGACGTACTTGCAGCGGAATACAGTGACGTACTACTAGCCCTGCCTGACATAATTAAGCTAGCTTGGTACGTGACAACATGGGGAACGACAATTGAAATGGTGACTTTGGGGTTTCTTCGGCTTGACAACTCTATCATCTCTGGATGCTTCATCATAGCAATCGCCTGGCTAATGTAGGGGGAGCTCGTGGGGAGGGACAGGTCGATGGTGGAGGGACAAATTTTACGTGGTCGAATCTGTCAGATTTTTTATCGATCGGTGTGATCTGGTAGATAGTTCTGGCACAAATCCTGAAGCACGATCAAATATATAAAAATCCGATAGATTTAGTACCAACAAAAACATATCAATAGATAAACAACAAAAGTCTATTAAATGTTGTCTTCTCTCGTGTGCGAATCTCATCATAAAACTAATGGTCAGATCATAGTCACAAAAGTTCCCGCAATATATGTACGAGAAACGCGATACGTGGGACGTGAAAAGCTTTTTAATAAAGAATTTTCACCGTCGGGACAAAAATATTTCACATTCCCGTATGAGAACGCACGTTGCCTGGCTCAGATCATGTGCACGAGGGCTTATGTGAGGGAAAGTTCTAGTTTGTATACTATGCTCTCTCCTAAGCGCCTTTCCGTTGTTTATCTATTTCACGTTCCCGTATGAGAACTGCATTCCATTTCTATATATCCAACAACGCCACGTCGAGCCTTGTTCTTGTGTCCTGTGCGGTGCAATTAGCACGCGCGTATCGATCATTAGTTTATATTCAAAGCCATGCATGTGTTCCACAAGCGATCGCGACTCCATCAGTCCATCGCGCTATACAGCTAAGCTACACGCCTACGCAGCTTAATAAATAAGCACGCACACAGAGCTGATCGATCATGTTGGATTGTGATCTCCTCCCGTTAGGCCCAACGGCCTAACGGGCCTCTCATCCGCGCCCTGATCGGGGGCGTCCAACCTTGTGGTTGGTGGGCCCCCGTCGCCCAGCGCTATAAAGGAAAGGTGGGGGCCGGGGCACACGGTACGAGGTTCACCGCGCCGCCAGAACCCCCACCGACATCCAAACCCTAGCCGATCTCTTGGGTGCGCTGCCAGCGGCGGGAAGACCTCACCGACGCTCTTCACCGCAACCCGCTACATGTCTTCGACTCCAATCAACACCGGCGGCGACCAAGGAGCTCCTGCGAACGCCGTGGCCGGCTCCAGTACCACTACAACACCCGTGGACTCCCTCGGTCTGTTATCTACCTCTCTATCTTCTTCTACTTTTCTAGACGTGTATTAGGACCCGTGTTGTGTCTCTGTTTATTCCCCTCTAGATCCGACTGCTAGGGATCCTGTATTTCTATCAATGGTATCAGAGCAAGTCTAGATCAGTGGATCTAGACGGGGAAGTGGAGAAAGTTTGTACTAATTTTGATCGGATTTTGAAACGAACTGCGACTGAAACGACCGATCCGATTCGGATCGGGATGAACTCCGAATCAAAACACGAATCAACCGATCTCAGATCGGGAAAGAACAACCAACGAATCAAAGAAAACACCGACCATGTTTTGGATCGGGACGAATCATGAACGAACCCTAACCCTAAAATCGAAACCACCGAGGCAATGAAACCGATCGGACGAAGTGACCTACCCGGGCTCTTCTCTGTTCAAGGCGCCGTCGTCGCGCGAAGGAACTTGCCGGCCACTGCTCTGCTGCACGCGGACGCCGGCAGGGGCTCGGGTTAGGGCGCCGCGGCAAAGCCGTTCGACGGCGGCGCGCTCAACCGGAGTCGAGCGCGCGCACCGGCGAAGGGTCCCGACGGCGCCATTCTCTCCGGCGTCATCCCTGCTCGCGTGGTAATCCGCTACCGCGTGCGCTGCGCTCCGAGGCAGAGGAGAAAGGCGGCCGGGGGGGAAAGAAATGAACCTAGGGTTTGGGGTTGCGGCCGACGGGGAGGGTTTTTTGATCCTCCGAGATCCGCTCCTGGCCATTGGATCAGATTCGGCGGCTGAGGATGACAGGGCCGAAACCGGCCCAGGCGGGTGGAAGCTTTCCCAGCCCAGGCCCAGGTTGCGGCCTGGGCACGGGGGCGCCTGGCCAGGGCGCGGCGAAGGCCGCGGTGGGCCGCCATGGGCCGTGAGCGGTGCACGCGCGACGGCAGGCCGAAAACGACTTGAGGGCAAAAAAAAAAATCGGAAAATAAACAGTGAAGCAAATGTTTTGATTATTATTTTCCAGAAACTGTTTGAATGCAAAATTGAATGCATTTTCATGTGAAATTTGAACCAAAATTTTCTGTGTAAATTTTATCCAACGATAATTTTACCTAGAAAACAGAAAATATGAAATATATGCTTCTGGAAAAATATTATGAAATGAATTTATGTTTCCGCTGCGTATTATGATTTATTGTTGTTTTCCATTATTAAATTCGAACCAACGGGAGAGTTTAATTATGGAAAATGAATATTTCTGATTTTGAGATTATTATAATGTTGTTATTTTCTGACCAACGTTGTTAATAACACTATTATAATATTTTATTCACATGAAATTATACATTAATTCTACTTCTGCCCAACGGTGATGTTGAATTTTTTTGTATAAATGAATATTGTATGTTTTAATTTTGACCAACGTTGAGATAGGGCATGCAATTTCATATGTAAATGTTCTTATTTTTCTTTGAAATGGTTTCAGGAGGAAAAACCGTGTTGAATGTCAACAACATCCCGCCGCTCAATGGGACCAACTATCGGGTCTGGCGGGAGAAATATGAACTTGAACTTGCGCTTGGAGAGATTGATATGGCAATAACCACACCGTGTCCTATTGCACCACAGGACCCGGTGAGGGGAGCCGATGAAACTGATGCAGATTTCCTTGCTAGGCAAAGAGATCATGCTGAAATCAGGATGAAATATGATCTCGAACACAGACGTTGGATACTCTCCAATCGCAAGTGCTTGATGGTGGCTAAGGCCACGATTGAAGAACCCATAAGGGGGTCGATCCCAGAATGTCTCACTGCCATTGAATACCTGGAAAGGGTTAAGAATCAGTTTACTGGGTCTGCAAAGGCCACAGCAAGCACATTGATCAAGGAATTGGTCACTATGAAAATACAATGGTGGTAGCATTAGGGATCATATTGTGAAAATGAGCTCCATTCAGGCTAAGTTGACACCAATGGATGTAGTGATCAATGATCAATTCCTACTCCATTTGGTTTTCCACTCTTTACCGAGGGAATATGAAACCTTTACTGTGAACTACAACATGCAGCCTGAAAAATGGGATATTGAAAAGCTCATTGCCATGTGCGTTCAGGAGGAAGAGCGGGTTAAGTCCTCACATGGTGACTCTGCTCACTATGTGAAGGACAATAAGAAAAGAAACTTTCGAAACAAAAACTTTAGACCACAGGGCAAGCCCCAGTGGGATAAAGGCTCTACCTCCAAGGCACAGGAAAAGACCCCTCAGGTTCCTCAGAATCCTGAAAACCAGAATCAGAATCAGCAGGACAACCTTTATGGCAATGCTGAGAAAGATCAGTGCAAGTTTTGCTTCAAAAGGGGGCACTACAAGAAAGATTGTCCTGACTTTATGAAATGGTTGATGAAGAAAGGTGAGAATTTGATTACATTTGTTGATGAATCCCTGTTTTTATGTTATTCGAAAACCACTTGGTGGATTGATTCTGGAGCAACTGTTCATGTTGTGAATTCCATACAGGGCTTAAGTGGGAGGACCACTCTGCAAAGAGGAGAAAGAACAATTAAAGTAGCAAATGGAGTACAAGCCGACGTTGAAGCTGTGGGAAATTTTTCCCTAACATTGAAGAATGGCTTTTCTCTTATTCTTTATGATGTACTTTATGTTCCCTCTTTGCGTAGAAACTTAATAAGTGTATCGAAACTTGATGATGATGGATTTGATTGCCATTTTGGTAATGGCAAATGTGAGATATTCTTTAATAATGAAAGTGTTGGTCTTGCCTTCCGACAAGACAAGCTTTATTTATTATCCCTCGCTGAAAATTTGAATCATGTGTGTGATGGGGATGTGAATCATGTATGTAATTTGAATGTGAATGATACCCAATCTACGAATAAGAAGCGGAAGAGAATCGATTGCAACTCTTCGAAATTGTGGCACTGTCGCTTAGGCCACATTTCGAGGGGGAGAATAGAACGTTTGGTTAATGAATCAATTCTTCCGCATTTAGAATTTTCAGAATTAGAACAATGCATTGATTGCATTAAAGGAAAATATGTTAAGACAATTAAGAAAGATGCCAAACGAAGTACGGGAATTCTAGAAATAATTCACACAGACATTTGTGGTCCGTTCCCTGTGAAAAGCGTGGATGGTTATGACTCGTTTATAACTTTCACGGATGATTATTCCCGTTATGGCTACATTTATCCAATTAAAGAAAGATCGGAAGCATTGGATAAATTTAGAATATTTAAAGCTGAAGTCGAAAATCAGCATGATTTGAAGATAAAGTAGTACGATCAGACCGTGGTGGAGAGTACTATGGGCGACATACCCCGTATGGCCAAATTCCTGGACCTTTTGCAAGGTTTCTACAGGAAAATGGCATAGTTGCTCAGTACTCCACACCAGGGGAACCTCAGCAGAATGGAGTAGCTGAAAGAAGAAACCGTACCTTAATGGATATGGTGAGGAGCATGATAAGCTACTCTACGCTACCGATTAGTCTATGGATGGAGGCACTGAAAACCGCCATTCATATACTTAATCGAGTACCAAGTAAATCGGTGCCAAAAAACACCGTATGAATTATGGACAGGAAGAAAACCCTCACTTAACCACTTGCGTGTGTGGGGTTGTCCAGCTGAGGCGAAGGTTTTTAACCCAAACATTGGAAAGTTAGACTCAAAGACAGTTAGCTGCCACCTTATTGGTTATCCCGAAAGATCGAAAGGATATCGATTTTATTGTCCTGACAGACATACGAAATTTGTTGAAACCAGGCATGCTGTATTCTTGGAGAATGACATGATCAGGGGGAGCATGGTAGCGCGTGAAATTAACCTTCAGGAGAAGCGGGTATATGTACCCACTCCGATGGTTCAAGAACCTTTCTTTACGCTACCTGTTGTTGTTGCACCAACAGTCCAGGACGCTGCGGTGACAACACCTGTTGCGAGTTCTCCCGTGGTGACAATAAATGAAAATGTAGAACCTGTCCAACAGGATCCTATAGAACCAATTGTCACTCATGAGGAAGAACAACAACAGCCCGTTGTGGCACAAGTGCCAGAGGCCCCTAGACGGTCTCAAAGAACCAGAAGGTCAGCTATTCCAGACGATTATGAAGTCTACGACACTGAAGAGTTTCGTATGGAAGATGACCCAAGAACTTTTGAAGAAGCCATGAGAAGCGATCACTCATCCAAGTGGTTTGAAGCCATGGAAGATGAGATGAAATCAATGAATACCAACAAAGTTTGGGAACTAGAAAATATTCCTAAAGGAGCCAAAACGGTAGGCTGTAAATGGGTCTACAAAACTAAATATGACTCCCAAGGGAAGGTTGAAAGATTTAAAGCGCGACTTGTGGCTAAAGGCTTTACGCAACGAGAAGGGATTGATTACAATGAAACTTTTTCCCGGTTTCATGCAAAGATTCCTTCAGAATCATCATGGCACTTGTGGCTCACTATGATTTAGAACTACATCAGATGGATGTAAAGACAGCATTCCTGAATGGGGATTTAGAAGAAAACGTTTACATGGCACAACCGAAAGGTTTTGTCGTAAATGGGAAAGAAAATATGGGATGTCGTTGAAAAGATCAATCTATGGATTAAAGCAAGCTTCAAGGCAGTGGTACTTGAAGTTTGATAGAACGATAAAAGGTTTGGGTTTAAGGAAAATGTCGAGGACAATTGTGTCTATATGAAATTCAAAAATGGGAAATATATATTCTTGATCCTATATGTAGATGATATCCTACTCGCTAGTAGCGATGTCAATCTACTAAATGAAACAAAGAATTCTTGTCCTCGAATTTTGATATGAAAGATCTTGGTGAAGCTTCATTCGTTTTGGGAATTGAAATTCATCGAGATAGAAGGAAAGGGGTCTTAGGACTATCGCAGAAGGCATACATTGAAAAGGTTTTGAAGAAGTTCAGTATGCATGCGTGCAGTCCCTCACCTGCTCCCATAGTCAAGGGCGATAGATATGGGGAACATCAGTGTCCCAAGAATCAATATGAAATCGAACAAATGAAAGCGGTACCATATGCTTCGGCAGTTGGAAGTTTGCAATATGCTCAAGTGTGTACTCGCCCTGACATTGCTTTCGTTACCGGGTTACTTGGCAGATTCCAAAAGAATCCAGGAATTGAACATTGGAAATTAGTAAAGAAAGTCTTGCGTTATTTGCAAGGTACGAAAGGTCTCATGTTGACATATGAAAAATCAGATTCTCTCGATATAGAGGGATATTCAGATTCTGATTATGCGGGAGATGAAAGAAAATCCACGTCAGGATACATTTACTCTCGCTAGAGGAGCAATATCGTGGAAAAGCTCCAAACAGACTATGACTACATCCTCAACTATGTATGCTGAGTTTGTAGCGTGTTATGAGGCCACGGGGCAGGTGAATTGGTTAAAGAAATTCGTACCCGGATTGAAAGTGATAGAAAGAATACATGAACCACTGAGGTTGTATTGCGACAACAACCCAGCTGTGGAATATGCTCACAACAATAGGTCAAGTGGTGCTGCCAAACACATTGACATAAAGTATTATGTTGTGAAAGATAAAGTTCGGGATCATATCATAAATCTTGAGCACATACAAACTGAAAGGATGCTCGCGGATCCGCTTACCAAAGGCCTTCCACCCAGTGTCTTTAGAGGACACTAGCCGGCATGGGTTAAGGGAGAGCCTATGATTCCCGAACAAGAAGGGCCCAGAAGGAAATGAAGTTTTCATTTCAAAACAGAAAGGTGTGTCGTGGCTGTTAGTCTAACGGCACTAATGGCTGTGACGATGAGACATGCTCGATGCACTAGACTGTGATGGAATGAAACGTTTTAGAAAGATTGAAAATTTGAGTTTTTGAAATGTCGAATATGATGTTGAAGAATGAATGAATGATGAGAGATCAAGGGGGAGAATGTTGGATTGTGATCTCCTCCCGTTAGGCCCAACGGCCTAACGGGCCTCTCATCCGCGCCCTGATCGGGGCGTCCAACCTTGTGGTTGGTGGGCCCCCGTCGCCCAGCGCTATAAAGGAAAGGTGGGGGCCGGGGCACACGGTACGAGGTTCACCGCGCCGCCAGAACCCCACCGACATCCAAACCCTAGCCGATCTCTTGGGTGCGCTGCCAGCGGCGTGGAAGTCTCCACCGACGTCCTCTCTCCGTCCTCGATGTCCTCGACTTCGACCAACGGCACCGGCACGACGGCGAACGCCATGGCCGGCTCGAGCTCTACTACGACTCCAATGGACTCACTCGGTGTGCTACTTCACCCTCCACTCTCTCTTTACTTCTTTGTATGTTGTACCCGAATCCCTTTTTCCCCTCTGGATCTACTGCTAGAGATCTTGTAAACCTAACAAAGCAGTCTTGTATGGTTTTGCCCTTAATAAACCCATACTGGTTTTCATGAATGATCTGCAGAGCCACTTTCTGAAGTCTATTTGCTAGCAACTTTGTGATAATCTTGAAGGACGTGTTGAGCAGTGAGATGGGTCTGAAATCATTTACAGTCTTAGGATTATCCTTCTTTGGCACAAGGGATATAGGAAGAGTTAATACTCTTGAGATCAGCTTGATGATAGTAGAGTCATGGCAGATTTGTGTATGTCATGTTTACGGTAGCACCACATTGTCAAATCATGGACTAATTAGACTCAATAGATTCGTCTCGCGAAGTAGATTTTGGTTAACAAATTAGTTTATATTTAATACTCCATGCATATATCCCAATATTCGATGTGATAGGTGAATTTTTTTTTTTAAATAAAACTAAACAGAGCTATGTTCTTTTACGTCCTTCTTTATTTTGTTATCCTAGCTACTATACCACGCTTGTGGATGGTAGGAGGGATACTGTCATAAAAAGTTCTCTATACATCCTGCTTTCTCAAATCTCAATCCCTTTGGCTGCATATAGAAGATTGAATATCCTCAATCCATCAATCTTAGACTGAGCGGAAGGGGATATAATTTGTTTGCAAGCGTTTACCGGGCTGAACGTTTGTATATCTGTTCGTACTACTTCATTCATAAAAAAAATCGTTATAAAATACGTGCTGTCAAAGATTCTTAACTTTATTAAAATTTATATCAAGTACGTATAATATTTATATCTTTAAATAATTTAAATATTTTTTTATAAATATATATATATATATATATTCAATAATACTGATGATATGTCATAAATATTAATATTTAGTTTATATATATTTAGTTAGAGTTAAAATTCGTGATTTTTTTTTAGAATCGAGAATGACTTTTGTTAGGATAGAGTGAGCATGTACCTGTGTGCATGTTATACGTAAAAACAGCGAAAAAGGGATTTCGTAAAGGCTGATAGAGACGACATTTTAGGGATTGTTTAGTTAGGGTTTATTTGGCAGAGCTTTACGGAGTGGATTCTTAGGGAGAATCATTTCCTGACTGTCAAACGTATTTTTTAACTAGAAGTGATTTTTGTTAATTCTGTGAAGTAATTCTCTAAAATAAACTAAGAGACTGAGAGCTACGAAAAAAGTAGCTTCACCTGATTCTATGAAGTGATTGTCTATCCTTTTAAAAGTTTAGTCTAAAAAATCAAAGAGAATCTACTTTCAGTCGTAGAATCACCTCACTAGAGAATCTAGCAACCCAGTTAGAATCAGGCAGCACAACTCTCCCAACGTCGGCAGAACCCGGCTGGTGGAGGAGTCGGACATGACGAGCCTCCCGTATCTGCAGTGTGTGGTCAAGGAGACCCTCCGGCTCTGTCCTGTCGGCCCCGTCATCCCAGCGCACGAGGCCATGGAGGACTGCACCGTCGGTGGGTTCCATGTCCGGCGCGGCACCATGGTCCTCGTGAACGCCTGGGTGATCCATCGGGATCCCAAATTGTGGGAGGCGCCCGAGGAGTTCAGGCCGGAGCGGTTCTTGGACGCTGGCATGGTGACCATGGTCACCGCCCCCTTGCTGCCGTTCGGGCTTGGATGGAGGCGCTGCCCTGGGGAGGGGATGGCAATGCGGCTCCTCGGCTTGACACTGGCGGCGCTCGTGCAATGCTTCGACTGGGATGCAGGTGCATGTGGTGCTGTTGACATGACCGAAGGTGTCGGGCTGTCAATGCCGATGGCCACGCCGCTGGCAGCAATCTGTCGGCCCAGGGAGTTTGTCAAGAGCGTGTTATCTGCTTCGGCTTGAATAGCCGAATGCAGGTTTCTGAAGAATAAACAATTGGGTCACACTGAACTTAAGCTATTCAGTAACCTATGTGGAAGAATACTTGCAATTGCAACTAGATGTACATGATCAATGTTGCAGCTTTCCATCTCCACTATGCATTTGTCATGAAGTGAAACTGAGTGAAGATATCAAGAGGCGAAAGAAGGAAATTTGATGGTAGAGTATCTAGAAAGAAAGCAATAGAAGAACATTCCAGCAGGTGGAACTGCAACCAAGACAATCTGCTATCAATATCAACGGGCCTTAATAGTCGCAACATCATTACATCAACAATGAATCGTAGCTCTACAATGGGGTTACTCCCTCTACAATGGGTTGCGGGTGCTCTTAGTTGAGTCTTGTTTCCTTGTTGCTTCGGTTCCTTTGTTAGCCAGCCCTTTGGTTGTTACTACCAAGTCGTGTGCAGGTTCTTTCAGCTGCTATATTATTGTTTGGTTGCTAGCTGTTCTTTTTCAGTTTGGGTGTACATGTTCTCTCATCTTCTAATCTAATAATATAACACGGCAAATCTCTTTCCGTATTTTCAAAAAAGAATTATGCAGCAGTTTCTAGAACAAACCACCTGAAAATGCCAGTTGCAATTACCGATGATATATGCCCACTGAAACTGATTTCAGATCTTAAACCAGCAGTGCCCTCTGAATCAGAGATTGAATCATTTAGGAATGCCTCTGAATTTCTGATGCTTCAAATTAGAATTTGATTCAGAGATCCATTTGATGGTTAACATTACCCTTCTTTTCTGACAATCTGAACCTGATAATTAACATTATTATCTGTCTGATTCAGAGACGATCTTATATTAACATAGCAGAATGTAACATTGAAAGATTTGGCATATTTGAATTACCCTTCTGAATTCTGATTGAGGTAATACCTCATTAGTTTCCTATATTATCATGTAACCTGTAAGCAATATAAAAACCCCAGATTGCCGGTTCCAGATGAAATTGCTTCACGCAGTATCATGTTCTGCTTGCAATAGCATATAGGAAATAGAATACAACAAGAACCCTTGGTACCTTGTCTGTTCTTTCATTGCTGGAACGAAGCAAGCAATCTGAAGGATATACAGTGAGCATCCTCTATCGACCACCTTAGTCAACGTCAAGAAGCAAAGAAATAACTAGTTGGAGAAGTGCCCCAGCCCCAATTGCCTCTTTTTTGAACGCAAGCTCCAATTGCCTCTGTTTTTTTTCTTTGCAGCTGTACCTTCTGTCTTTGTTCTCTCTTCTAAAGAAAACTTCACATCAAAGCTCTTGCTGTCCTTTTCGGATGAAAAGAAAGCCTTGAGTGAGAGCAAGAGATGAAGAGAACATAACTTCTGGTA
Organism: Coix lacryma-jobi var. lacryma-jobi; assembly: GCA_009763385.1. Lineage (NCBI taxonomy): Eukaryota > Viridiplantae > Streptophyta > Magnoliopsida > Poales > Poaceae > Coix > Coix lacryma-jobi. The sequence goes on from CM019822.1 coordinate 176,822,935, forward strand.
TTAGATTTCAGATCTTAGGCGTGCATACTATGTCACCTGTTTTTATCTCCTTTTGTTTTTAGTTTCCTTGTCTAATAAAAATCCGGCAGCTTTGCTGCCTTTGGAAAAAAAATATCACCTGAAAAGAATTCAATGTACTCAGTTGCTTATGAAATACTTATCTCAGAGAAAATACTACAAGTGTAAAAAAATCTAGTGTACTAGCCCGATGGTGGAATTTGAAAACCCAACAAACGGTAAAAAGAACTACTAATTACTAGCCCCTTCGGAGAAAATAGAGAAATAAAATAACATTTGCTCTGAAGTGATCAGTTCGTGCGATCGTCCTAGAAAAGCAATCTCCGTATCTGAGATTAGGTAAGCAATCTGCATACGACAAGTATCCTCCCGTGTGCAGATTATAGCCAAGAAACATATATATGTGTATATATGCATACGAAAAGCATGAGCATATAAACTATCTTGTGGCACTTGTCACACACAAGAGTCAGTTTCAGTTACCTTTATCAGGTGTAACTACTGCTGAAAATTACTGCCCAACGTCTTCAGAAGCTTCTGTACATCTTCTCAACAAATCTTAACTCGAGGTCAATGTCGTGTCGTACCAGAAAAGGCGGCTAACACGGACACAGGCAGGATCATGCAGGTAGGCCTGATCGAGTTCAGATTTTCTTGCAGACATGTCAACCACTCTCTGTACTTCGGCAGCACTAACCATGCACCACGTCAGCAGTATGAGGCATCTCTTCTCACATTTTTGTTCTGCCTCTAGAGTCTATATCTAGACATGTACGAGGCCTCCTTCATCCTAGAGGAGACTTTTGTAGACCACATGCATCTGCAGCCAACGGTGCAGTGTCTGATGAGTCGTAATCCAGTACTAGATGAAATGGCGGAAAACAGCGAGCGTGGAAGAAGAAACTCCTAGAAAAGAAACTTTGTCTGGCTTTTGGAACAGGAGATTTGACTAATCGTCACCGTTTTCCCTCTCGGGAGGAATACTTGTTGCTCATTTATCACATGAACTGGCATCTAACATAATGTCTAATCAGTTTGGAAAACTTTGCCAGTTGCCCTCCCTCTGAAGACAGGAATATCAGAACAGATCGTCTTTTTTCGCCAATCAGCAACCACCATCACTTTCAGGTTGTAGTGTCCTAGACGATAAGCCAAATGAGCAAACATCTGGAGTTAAGATCATATCGCAAGTTACAGGATGGAGGGCAACTTGGTACCTGAACTGACATCAGCGCAGCACTTGCAACAGGGAACAGGCCAACAGGGTAAGCAAACAAGCGATGTGTTTTCCTGTTCAGGCCATAGAAAAAAAAAAAGGCATTGAGTGTTTGACAAGGACCTTCAGCTTAGCCAAGTAATAATGAAGTAAAGAAGCATACCAGAGTGGAAACAAAGGAAAAAGATACCAATGGGTCCCGGCTGTGAAATTGTGCTTGAAAATATGCCTAGATCTGCATATCTGACCGAAAAGGACATATGTTGGTCCTGCCCCCTGCAGATATGGTTAAGTATGTGGGAGTCTGGAAGGAAGAGGAACCCTAGGTGCCTCTCCTTTTCTATCCTGATCAAGTTGACCCAGTATCAAATGCAATGCAAGCCCCATCCATCCCCAACCCAACCCAGAGCATCCGGATTCCGACGTCATCGCCGTCACACTTGCACAAACAAAGGAGAGCAAGATGGCAAGAACTCGGCTTCCGTCTCATCTCACCATGAAAGACTACCTAAAAAGTACAGGTGGTCAGCTTCCAGTGCACTTGTGACAGCAACAGTCTCCCACTAAAGCAAAAAAGAGAGAGAGAGAGGAAAAAAAAATGATGCCTGATGACTTGATGAGAGTTAGGAGAAAGAACAGCATGTGGCCATGATGCATCATGTGCAGTATATAACTCAATTATTGGATCCCAAAGGGATAGCACCGGGCATAAAACAATACTATTGCCCTCACCTTCCAGCTTTAGTTGTTAGTTCTCTCATCACTTTTTTCTCTCCAGATCACAAGCAGGCTGTAATACTGAGGCCCTGTTGGTTGAGCTGTGGCTGTGGAAAAAAGCTACTGTGGCTGTGAGCTGTGAAAAGCTGCGGGTGGCTGTGAGCTGTGGAAAAGCTGAGAGGATGTTTGTGGTTAAACAAGTATAAAGTATCTATCTTCTAGTTTTTGTTTTTTAAAATAATTATGAAAACATTTTTTATTTCACTATATTTGAAAAGCTGAAAGTCAAAAGCCAAAGCAGGGTCAAAACAACTTCAAAAATGTACTACGGAAAAGCTCCAGCTTCTGCAAAAGTCGCCTACAACAACACCCCTTTGGTTGGGCTTTTGGCTTTGGGGCCAAAAGCCAAAGCCAAAAGCCCAACCAACAGGGCCTGATAGCAGGGATCCCAGAAAGCATGTGTGTTTTAAACACACCATCGTTGAATAATGATATAAGTAGTAGTACTAGCTAGCCTTGCTGTCGTCGCCTGTTGATCTGGATTATTGTGAGTTCTGACCTAACCTACATGCTTTTAGCGCAAGCAATTAGTTTCCAGAAAAGCTAGGTACTGCCACTGAAATTTTAAAAAGATTGTGTTGAACTGTGTCAGACACTCACACTCATCAGACAGCAGTGCACAGCACACAATTGTCCAACCCAAACAGTAGTGCACAGACAAGACAAGATACCTGTTGCCGGGGATTTGCCTGTTATGGCCTAACCTAACAGTCACCCTAGAGTCTGAAACTGTCGGTGCTCCTGGTAATCCCAACAAGAATTCATGACTTGTGAAATGGCAAATCGCTCTCATGCATAACAACAACACATCCCCTGCAGAGTAGCCAATGGAACCACATGTATGAATGAAGCAAACATGCCAGTGGGAAAACTTTGTATTGTCATCTCTCTTTTTATTTCTTTTGGGGAAAAAAAAGAACAGGGGTGCACACATCAACGAGAGTGAGATGGGGTAAACTAGGAATCAAATCGCCATGGGCCATGGCAAGTGGAGTGATAAAGATTTATCTATATTTATATTGTATATATGCATGGGCCAGAGCACAGAGCCAGACAGGGGAAGAAAGGAGGAGGAGATAGATAAGCAAGCAACTTGATATATCCACTAACTCCAGACAAAGTTCTTTACCTCCAGATTCCTCACAAAGGCTCTCTCTCCACAAGCACTCAATTATTACCTCTCCAAAAAAATTCCATGCTCCCTCCTACCTCGTCCTCCTCCTTTATAAAGCAGCAAACTGCAAACTGCTTCTGATGCACCATCCAGGGGCTGCAACCTAAAGCAAGAGCAAGCTTCAACCTTGCAGCGACCTCTAGAGCAAAGCAAGAGCGATGATGGAGCAAGGAGACGAGGCGTCGTCAGTGAACAAGGAGAGCCCAGAGCAGCAGCAGCAGCTGCAGCTTACCAGGCGGGCAGCAGCAGCACGACGACGGCGCGACGTGGCTCAACCTCACGCTGGGCGCGAGCGAATCGCCCTCGCCGGACGCGGCGGCGGCGGCGGGCCGCGAGCTGCTCCGCCGAGTCAGGGTCCGGGTCCGGGTCCGGGTCCGGGTCCGAGCCCGGCGCCGGCAAGCCGGCCGCCGCGGCCCCGCACAAGGTGTTCTCCTGCAACTTCTGCCTGCGCAAGTTCTTCAGCTCGCAGGCGCTGGGCGGGCACCAGAACGCGCACAAGCGGGGCCGCAGCGCCGCCAAGCGGTCGTACCACGCGCACGCGCAGCGGATGATCGTGGGCCTGCCGCTGCACGCGCACGCCGCGCTCATGCACTCGCTCCGGTCAACCCGGCCTCGTCGGCGATCCAGAAGGCGGCGGCGCCGCCGATCAGAACGGCGGCGAGGTTCCTGGACGACGGCGGCGTGGCGGCCAGCTGGGGCACGGTCGCCTGCGACGAGGCGCCCAGCTCGGTGTGGCCTGGGAGCTTCAGGCTGCGAGCGCAGCACTCGGAGGAGGAGCAGCATCAGCAGGCGTCTGCGCAGAGTAAGATCGACTTGGACCTCAGGCTCTGATGGAGTGAGATATGAGTTCATCATCAAGGTTCATCTGCTGAATAAACTGGTCTGGAGATGTTGTGATGATCAGGTTCAGCTCACTGTCAGATGAAAGACCATGTATGGTTGGTACTGAATTTTGGACATATTGTTGTTGTTTATTTATGAGTTGCTGTTAGAATTATTTAATGGTACTGCAACTGCAATCAAGTATTTCTGTAGCTGGAAACTTGTATTTAGCTCTATTGACATCAGTGAGAAGAACTTGTTGATTCTGCACTTTCTACTGACCATATATCGGCCACATCCCCTCATCAGTTTTCTTCCATGTGTTTGACAGTTTTTTTATATCAAATGTTTTGACAGTTTTTGTTACCATCGTCTCAAAAAAAAAAAACAAATCGAGAAAAAAGTATTTGCGTACTAGAGTTGTGCAGAAACTCCTTAAATTCTCCTAACATTTCTAGCCTCTGGACTGGAGGCAGCAAAATAAGCAGGCAACGTTAGAAGCTGTACTGTGTTGCGTATACGACAAGAGTTCGTTCGTCCCAATTTAGTCATGCAACGCATACATCTGCACGACAAAGTAGTAGTAGTACTGTGTTGCGTACTTACATAAGTTCAACCAAGCTTAGGGGGTGTTTGGTTCTCAGAGTTTAGCCACTAAAGTTTAATCACTTTTAGTCACTAAAGTTCCAACACCCTCAAAAGGTCACTTTTAACACTACGACTCTAGTCACCTCCACTAAACTTTAGTTGCTAAACTCTAGGGGGTGGAAACCAAACACCCCCTTAGTTATGCAACACACAAATTCGTCATGACAAATATGCCATCTCAATCCATGTCTCCTCCGTTTATAGCAAGGAGTTCATCCTAGTTTAGGACATATTTAGATGTACATAACTAAAATTTAGCTAGCTAAATTTTCTCAGCTAAACTCTAGCTAAGTGTGTTTAGATGCTCCATTAATAGATCAACTAATTTTAGCTGATTTTAGCTAGTTAGAATAGCTATCTAGCTAAACTTTAGCTGTGTTGTTTGGATACCTAGCAGCTAAATTTAGCCAACTAAAGTTTAGCTAGTGCATCCAATATCCAAACATGGCCTTAGTTATGCAACACACAAATTGTCATGACAAGTATGCTATCTCAATCCATGTCTCTGATTATAATAAGGCAATAGCAGCAGTAACTTGGCAGAATAAATTGTCTTGAAAGCTCAATCAAAGTACTCCCATAAAGCAAAGGCCGAACACACTGGCTTACTGTAGGTAAACAAGAAGCATGCTTTCAGGGTCATACACAAATACAAGCGATAATACAGATCATTGAAACCTCATGAAAGCACTTCCACGAGACAGGCCTGAAACAAGTTGTGCCAAACTTTGTTATGTTGGCAGGGAACACGCTTCAAACATGCAAACAGCCAACACCACTGCTTCATACATAGTTCCAAAATGGTAATTTGCCCGTTTGAGCAAAAACCAGCATACGCAATATTATCTGAACAAAATATGTTTGGCTATGGTGGCATCAGAGTAAGCAGATAATTGGGCTGCATGCAGCAAACAAACATCCATGTTCGACCAGAGATTCTGAGACCAGCATCTTATCCACATGCCATGTTTCAGGGGTTACCTGAACTACCCATCTGTGATATGTCAGTGTTTACTTTTATATCCCCATAGAATCAAATTATGAGTACAATTACATCCCTAACCATGGTCATACATGTGTTAATGATTAGGGATTAGCAATGAACAGGCCTCTATGATTTGTTTTAGACAATAGTTGCAACAAATAGGCAGCCATATAGTACTGGATTTATTCTAGCTGTACAAGTCCATTCATATAAAAGTAGGTATTGCACACTTGACTGGTACTACCTCCGTCCCAAACAAATGCAATTCTAGGCTCTTTGTTAAAGTACCTAAAGTTAGTCAAACTCAAGATACTTTAACTTGGTATTGTGCTAGAATTGCATTTTTTTGGATGGAGGGAGTAACAGAATTTGTTACTAAGATCAATCAGATGGAAGGGTCTAACGTATCAAACATTACATTTGCGGCCAACAGACCAAGGCAAGATGTGACTAGGATATGATACAAAGAATACAATTCACAAAACAAGAGAATGCCTGGTCTCACTACTAGTGACTCAGCGGCAACTCCTAACGAACCTCACATAAATAGCTTTCAGCACCCTACTTAACCGAGAAGAAGCCCATCACACAGTTATTCTCCCCTGTCCCTAAGAGCTCAAGGAGAGCTCAGATTGTTAGCCTTACAGTGGTGCAGTCCAAGAGCAGCTACTCAGCTAAGTCTTCAAAGTATGAAGTAGGGATCACAACAGGGGGAAGAAGCGTTGACACAAATTTGAACTGTTCCCAACAATTGCAGAGTTAGACTCATAGTTCCATTACGACATTAGCATTCATATATAGCAAAGATTACTAGACTTTAGAATTGTGTATACCTTGTGTTGCTTGTACTTGTCTCGAATTGCCATTAATGATGGACATTTCCTGTTGAGCTGCAAGTCATGTATGGCTACGATGCAATCCTTGAGCTCAGAAACTTTGTAGCCTGTCATCTTTCTGCAGCTTCGTGTTCTATAATTACATACAAAAGAATGCGGGATAATGAGCCTTGAGAAACAGAGAGATCCTTTGCAGGCATCACGAAGATCCTTCAGTTCCTTACCCAAGGATTGACATTTGGATCAATGGTCAGCCTAGCAACAAACATAACTGAAGCAGCAACTACTGATGGCAGGAACCGGAGACAGCCATAATCTAGTAGACTCAGCTCAGCAAGGAAGCTCCCCAAGAATTCCATTAACAAGATGGAGCTCTGCAACAAGGATGCAAAGAAAAACATCAGACATCAATGCACATTGAAAGAAGAAAACAGTTGGATATGATAAATCAGAATGGGTTAGCAACCTTCTTGTCTTCATGGGCAGATCTTGTGAACCGCCTGAAATCAGGGAAAAAAGGAGATGTGGTAGCAGATATTCCATTAGCCAACATGTTCAGATGGAAGTTAAGTAATAACATGAAATTCTGAACTTGTGGGTTAGTGAGCGTGCCACCTCAGGAAGGTCTTGATGGTAGGATTGCCCAACTCGAACTTGAGGAGCTTGAGTATGTCGCTCTCCATCTTGAGGAGCTCCTCTTTGGTGTAGGTGTTGTCTGTGATGTAGCAGAAGTCCTCAGGGTGCGGCGGGCTGATTTCCTCGTACTTCCTGCAAGCATGGGACCCGAATCAACCCCCAATTCTTCAATGCCCTAGAATTAGAAGCCAAGGACACAATGTGGGTGGCACTTACGACGCAGCAATGAGCATGGAGGCAACGCCAAGAAGCTGCAGCTTATCACGGCTAAGCGCATTGACAGAGAGGAAGCGATCAACATAGGAGATGGCGAGGTAGAGCGAGTCAGCGACGAGCTTATACTCCTCGGCGACCTCGACGAGCCAGTCGACTAGGATGCTCCGCATGTGGGCCGTAACGTCCGCCTGCACCGCCTCGATGTAATCGGATCTGGACCGCCGCTGCGGCTCCACCTGCACCCGCAGCCCCAAATCAGTACGACCCAGCTTCAGATCAGACGAGACGAGCCCCAATGCAGATGCGTCGAATCTGCGGAAATGCGAGAGGGGTCGGGAGAGCGGAGCTGAGTACCTCCAGGGAGCGGAGGTAGGTGTAGATGTCGGAGGCGTAGGACCCGCAGAGCTGGGGGTCGGCGGGCGCCGCCGCCGCGGCGCGCGGCGGCGAGGAGGAAGCGGAGGCGGAGGAGTCGGTGCCGGCGGCGTCGCGCGGCGCGGCGTCGGCGTCGGCGGCGCGAGGCGGGGAAGAGGACGCGCAGCGCTCGGCGTCGGCCTGACCTCGGCGGCGGCAACGGCGGGCCTGCGGGCCTCCGACGCGCCGCCGGGCCTCGCGTGCCTCCCGGGCCTGGACGCGGGCTTGGAGGGCTTGACGGGGCGCGACGGCGCGCGGAGGGCGGCGCTGTTGGCGAGCGCCGGGAGCTCCCCGAGCGCGACCCGCCTCCGCTTGGCGTCGCCGGGACCGTCCGCCGCAACCGCCGCCGCCGCGCGCTTCGCCGCGGCCCGCGTGAGCCGGGCCCCGCCGCGGGAGCAGCGTTCTCCTTGTCCGCCATCGTCGGCCTCGTCAGCGGCGGGGGAAGGGGGACGCGGAGGCGCGGGCCCTAGGGTTTCGGCTCTGGTCTGTCTAGTCTGTCTAGTAGGCTGGGGGGGGAAAATGGGGAGCAAATCGAGGCGGTTAAGTAGCGCAGCAGCGGAGGAGGAGAAAATGGTGCGGGGGCTGCTGCGGAGGAGGAGGAGTGAGAGGCCCCCAAACGCGATTTCGAAATGAGCGAGAGGGGGGAGCGAGCGGCGGTTCTCCTCTCTCGCTTGGGTCTCCGGCGGGAGCTGCGCCTCTGATCTGAAATGCGGAGGCGCGGTGGTGGTGGCGGCGGCGGGCAGGGCGGAGGGGACCAGGTTTTTTTTTTTCTCTCTCTCTTTTCCGCGGCCCGTGGGTTTAAAAATTAAAAATTTGTGAGGGGAAAAGGGGACCTGGGCACCTGGCAGCGAGCATGTGACTTTGTGACGCCGTGAGCCCGTGACCGTGACGGTGTGAGTGTGGTTAGGCGGGACGGCTGGCGATAAAATATTTCCGAAAATCCGAGGCGCGGGCCACCACAGTGTCCCTCGCCGCGTTGGGCTTTGGGAGCCCACGCGGCCCAGTGGTCCGGCAGGAGCTGGTACGCCCGTACGCGCCTCGCCTGGTCGCCGGCGCACGAGCAGTCCGGCCGAGCCCGACGAACACGAGCAGCATGGCAGCGTTCCCCCTCATGGCGACCTGGGCCCACCACCCTGGCGGCTCTCTGTTCTCTGATGACATGAGGGGGGGCCGATGCGTCGGCCTCGGCCCTGCCGTGCATAGCCCAGCTGACGTGGATTGTTTTAGGCCGTGCATACATGATTGTTTTTGGGCCTTTTGGCCAATCTTTCAGTACAACTTTTTTTTTCTTTCTTTCTTACTCCTTTTCTAATTGATTTATTATGTGTTTCTCAAAAAAAATGATTTTATTACATCTGTTGTTAGATTTTCGGTTACCCGGGTACACATTGGTATACTTCTTGGGTTATTGTATTAGTGCCCGATTGGAGAACCACTATTAAAGTCGCATGTTTTTCCACTGTGTCAGTATAATTCCACATCTATTAGGTATGGTAGTTCTCCAATCCAAGATAGTTGTAATAGCAACAATCCAATTAACCCTTAGCCCATAATTCTTTTTTTTATAGGCACAAACACACTTACTCTTGTCTAATCATGAACAGTATCAAGAAATTAGACCGAAAGATGCTTGATTAACAAGTTACCTATGAGGTTGGGGCAAGCTTGTTGTGTGCACTTTAGTCTTGTTTGGTTGTTTATACGATGCTCGTTGTCAGGCTTATCTAGTGCAAAAAGATAATCCTTATGTAGTCTCCTTGGAATACACACATCAGCTCGCACCCAATGCTTAGGACAACATCTTTAGATGCCACATAATGCCCCAGCATTTGGCCATGCACTAACATCCCTCCTCATCAATGGCCTTTGTAGTGTCGTGCATCTAACACACCCCCACCTCTCGAGCACACGTATGGATGTGTTGAGTTCTAGTAGCTAGAGACATCGGGCCTTTTAGGCTAAGCACATCAATCTCTTGTTGCTTTCTTGCCAACGCCTTGACAACTGTGACACCCTAAAAATCGCTTTTGGAAAATTAGATTTTAATATGGCTTTGTTTATTTATTTTTCATGAAACATATAGGTCAAATAATAATTTTTGGTGAATTAATAATTAAGTTAGGGCTTAGAAACATTTTTGTTGCATTCATGCTGGAGCATAATATTTTGTTTGAGTGTAGGAATAGTGTTGGGTGGTTTGAATTCAAACTTTGTTTGGATTTGAACAGTTTTGAAACAAAATAAAAGGAAAAGGTTTTTCTTTTCTCTCCCTCCCCCTTCACTCTTTTGGCCCGAGCGAGCGTGGCAGCCCGCCCACACCCCTCTCCCCTCCCCCTTTCCCTCCCTGACCTGGCCCAGCCTCGCTCCCTTCCCCCCCGCTCCGCGCCTGCCTCCCCCTCTCTGCCTTGCGCTCGCCCGTGGCCCAAACCAAGCGGCCCTCTCGCCGATCGCCCCGCGCAGCCCGCGCAGCGCAGCGCCCCGCCGCTCCCTCACCCCACTGACAAGCTGGCCCCGCTTGTCAGCCCGCGCGCCCTCGCCTGCCAGCCCTGGCCCACGTGTCAGCGGCACGTGCCCCTTCTCCTTCCTCCAGCCGAAGCGCCGCCGCCGCCGCGCCCCTCCCCCTCCGGTAACGGCCGGTAGTGGCCATTAAGGCCACTACGCCGCCGCCTGCACTCGGTGGAGCACCCGAGCCGCCTCGCCGCCCCTCCCCGAACCCTATAAAAGCAGGCCGAAGCCCCTGGCTCCCTCCCTCACGCCACCCCGCTCGCCCCACCGATCCCCACCGCCATTGCCGACCCCACCGGCTGCCCTAGCGCCCCGACGAGCACCCTCGGATGACGCTGCGTTCGCCCGTGAAGCCTCGGTGCCTTCCCTTTGTTCTCTAGCGTCCCGACGAGCTCACCCGACCCTTTTTTTTTTCTTCACAGATCCCGCCGCCGCCGTTTTCCGCCGTGGTAAGCTCTCCGCCGTAGCTGAGCCCTCCTCCGTGTGCGCCGTCGTCCCCGCTTCACCCCTGCCACCCGTGTAGCCAGCCGAGGCCTGGAGCGCCCTCCGGCATGCTCCAGGGCCACGGCCATGGCGCTCCGCCATGCCCAGCGTCAGCGTCGCCGTCTCCTCCGCCGCCCGCACCGCCAGAGCCCCCCTGCGCCTCCGTTCGACGATGGATGACCAGGATTAGATCCTGAACCGAAGCGGTATGCGCCGGGTCCACGGAGCCATGGACCAGCGGCCCCGCGCGCGTCCACCACCAGCTGGTGGACCGGCCAACCAGCCCGCGCCGCGTGGCGCCCTGTCGGCGCCAAGCCCGCAGCCGCTGCTTGTTTTGCAAAAAGGCCCCTGTTCTTTTCGAAAATAAACCCGCGGTCCAAAACTAGTTCAAAAGAGTTACTTTTTAGTCCTGTTTTCTTATGGTTTTAACCCTGAGCTTTTCGGTTATAGAACCCGTCGTCCAGATCACGCAGTTTCGCGTGCTAGCCCCTCTGGTCTAGGTTTAATCACGTTTAGGTCCCCGGTTTTCGTGAGTTAGCCCCCGGAAAATGAGTTTAATTACAAAAGTGTCCCTGAAACTTGTTTTCTTTATAACTTTATCGTTTTAGCTCCGATTAGAGTGATCTTTATGTTCATGTGATCGTATCGATGAGTAGAGTAGTTTTATATATGTTTCTCTACTTGTTTTTTTATGCTTGGTATATTGTTCTAATAGAAGTATATTTTATCTGCATGTGATGATTGGAATGGATGTTTGTGTGGTGCCTTTGACCCCGTTTAGAGTTCAAGCTGTACAAGGTTATCAAGAAGAAGATCTCTGAAGAAGTGAGACCATCAACACGAGTTGTTGAAAGGCAAGTATAACTACGGATACCTTGTTACCTATTAACTGCAAGACTAAATATTCATTATGCATGTGTCATAACTTGATGAACCATAGGACAACCCTAGTTTCACTTGATCTTATTACCTTGTACCTATGGGAAGGTTTTGCATAATATGTTTAGTAATGCTATGCGCTACTTAAATGCTAAATGATTAATGTTGATTAATGACTATGGAACAAATGTTAAAAGAGGCTTTTAACCACATTTAGGGCACTGGAGCCTGGTGTTGCTCAGTGACCCACCCCAGGGACTATCTTTTAAAGCGGCCACCCGGGAGATCCCGTGCAACCTTGGGTATTATATGGCTCTGATCTTAGTTGTGTAACTAGACTTTCTCTAGCTTATGGTAGTTACCGAAAGGCGCTAGAGGGGAGCCTAGGCTTAGAATGGCTTCCTTGCCTGTCAAGATGTGTACTACTGGTCGGCTGTCAGGTGTGCCATCTTGAAGGGGGCCTCCATTCGCCTAGATGCTGAAACCTTGCGGCTACTACTTGTTAGGGTAGCTAGTGAAAGGCTACGTAGTGAGACCCTGCCGTACTTCCATAGAGGAGGTAATGTGGGCCTTGCAAACCCCGGCATATGGGAATCACTGCCTAAGGTGAAAGTGTACAACCTCTGCAGAGTGTAAACCTGATATATCAGCCGTGCTCGCGGATACGAGCGGCTCGGATCCTTTATAAGAGGTTCATAGTGGGGTATGTTTGGTGGTTGGTTGGTTACCTCTTTTTAACATAATGGATATCTCTTACCATTGGACAACAGGGTTCATACATTTAGTAATGTAAGGTTAATATAAAACATGATCAACCTAAAATGCTAACCGCAGTTAACCGAGTCAAGCCTTTGAGCCTTGCATCCCCATAGTTGTACTTGCTGAGCATGGTGAGCTGACGTTTGTCGTTGGTTCACATAAAAAAATCCCGGATGGGTACCAGATGGTGGATTCAAGTGAAGAGTTACAGAATGTTTCCAAGAGTTCTAGGCGGGTGTTCCCCCAGTCAACCGTCCCTGTGGAGTTTGGAGTCCCGAAGTAGTAGTTTCCGCTCTGCTCTGTTTTATATGTAAGTCTTAATGTAAATATGTTTCGCTATGTAATAGAGCATTGTCTTTGAGAAAATTCCATATTTGTGCTATATGTGTCTTGTGGACTTCCTGGGCACACATATAGTTGGCACTGGGAATTCTTCGGAAATCCGGGTGTGACAACAACTGTCTTCCCCTCCCCTCCTCCTTGACATACATATGTTGTCGTAAGTGGCACACTGCACATATATATATTCCACTGTTGTAAAAAGTGTGAGCAACCATGAGAGTTGAAGGTTGCGTGCCAGGATGACTTGAGATCATATCCATCATCCAATGTTGGTTGTCTTCATGGCAGTGACCCTCCAAGGATGTTGTGGAGCATCCCAAATCGATGTACGGGGGACAGGAGAGCCTCTCCTATGTGGTGATCAGTGGAACATGTGGAGGTTTGGTAGTAAGACTTGGTGACCTGTGCCTTTTTTGGTTCGTGGTACAACACTATGACCGTCCTGAGTGATAGTGATGACAACTGTGAGACTTGATGACTCACAACATTGTCTTTAGTTGGGTGTAGTCCAACACCAACAATGTGGGGGTATTCAAGTGGCATGGGGGAGACTGTGTGACTCATTTGCCTTTGATTGGAAGCAAACACCGTTACTAGGAGAGTCATGGTGTCCATGAGTGTACCCCATTGAAGCTACAACAGGGAGTGAGGGGTTGCATTTTAGCAATTGATACCAACGGGATAAATCTGGTTGTCTCTTTGTCCACCTTTATATGTTCCATTTACTTACTCGTTCTAGCTTAGTGTTAGTTCTTGTTTTTGTGCAAGAACCTTGAGTGAGCAACTAGGATTGCATGCTAGAGTGTGCTAGCAATAAGGCTTAATTTTGCATCTAAAGATGTTGTGCATCTTAGTGTGCTCTCTAGCTAAGGACAGTTTAGCATTATGGACATATGTTAGTGTGCTTCTTTCTAGTCCTTGGTCCAAGCACCACAAGTGGAGAGTGATAGTTTTGATAGGCTAAGGTTTGTCGTGGTACGTTTTTTATAGCTTCAAGTCACTCCCCCTCTTGGGTCCATCTGATCCTTAAAGTTTGGGATGGTTTGAGCGTCTTTCCTGCGAAGGCAACTCCCGTCCAAGGCTCCCCAACACCTCTTGGAGGCACCATGGCGGTGGGTAGTCCTCTGCAAGGCCACAAACATCGATTCCTCCCCTTCAAGCCTATGTATGTACCCTTACTTTCTTGTTTCATGGTTACACCATACTTCGAAGCACCCAATTCCTTGTACGAGGCTTTGGGGTTTAGGCTGGTGTGTGGGCTGGGGCAGCACGATGGATGGGGCAACATGCATGTGGGATACAACAACGTCATGGGTTGGTGACATTGGGTGTGTGCCCAATTTGGGGAGGTGTGACCATTGTATCCCTATATCTCTGCAGTAATCTAGGTATCAAGTAGATTCGGTGGCAGTGGAAAATGTGGGAGGTACAGAATGAGGAGCATAGGGCATCTCTGTAAGATATCTTATCCTATACCTAAAAGGTAACATTTTAGGAGATGGAGGTGCTACAACATATCTAATATACCTATAATCTTAGAGATCTCCTAAAGAAGCACCTTTTCTCCTAAATAAAGGAGACAAAACATCCACCCTAGATAAACTACCCACCTCATGTGTTGTCCTGCCCCCTCTCACCTATCCCTAAAGAAATACTATAGGAGACAAATCCCCCTCATCTCTATCCCTAAATAAATATAGGAGGCAACTTTTAGGTAATCTGATATATAGTAGTGTTCTCATATAACTAAAATGGATTTTAAGGTAATAAAACATTTATAGGAGATACGATATAAAGTTCCGGTGAAAATGCTATAATATGACATTAGGTTAGATGTGATGTCTGAAAAGACTCCAAATTTCTTTGTAGTTTGTATACATTTCCTAATTAGACCTCGCATGATGGCACTTTACATGGCACGCGTGTCGACAATCTCCCCTAGAAGGGGATCGATGGTTCTACAGTTACCGGATCACTTTCTAGAGAAATAGGTATTTCCTTAAAGCACTTTAAGATTTTCTAGAGAAAGAAAGAAATGCTAGGGAACTTAGTATTTCTTAGTAGTGCAAGTCTCCATAAGAATTTGAATTTCTGTGGACAATCAAATATGAGCAAACTACAATGCACACAACTGGACGCATGTTACTTCAGATAACAAAACATGCTATTTATATAGTGTGAGTGTGACCTTGTTCTGAAAATGGGTACGTAGTACATACAGTACAGCTGGCCTTCAGTTCACGTGCTCTCCTTTTTTGTTCCCCCCTTGTTCAGTTTCTCCGTCGTTTAAAATGACAGTATATGTATTCAGCACTTTAAGTTGGATGTATATACAACAACCTTCATAGCTCACACGGGCAAGCATGTGCATCATGTCAATATAGTAATTAAGTTAGTAATAACTGAAATATACGTACTGAATGCACGTGACGGAGACTGAATGAAAAAGTAGGTAACAGGCCGGGAGGTGGTCCACGTTTCGTTCAGATCAAACTATCATCTACTGTATCATTCATTTTCTAGCGTTGCGTCTCACTGTGTACAAGACAAGGATCGTCGTGTTACAGAACCTAAGGAGTAAAATCGGCCTTGGCAGCAGGTGAGTGTTTGTTCCCTCAAACTTGTTCTCAGCTAATTTTGGCTATTTTAACAGTATTTTATAAAAAGAATAAGCTGAAATACGACTGATAAGTTCAAGCGAACAAGACTGTTAGAAACAAGCGAGATCTATGCTTCAAATGAGCGTCAAGCGGGGGCAGTACATAGCGAAGTGCTGAGTGGATATTCTTTCTGGTTGCAAACACAGTGAGAACCATCTACAACGGCTAAAGTGTTGACGGTTAGAAATTTAGCCATTTTCAGTAGCATTTAATTTAGAAAATATTATGATAAATAAAAGATTCATGCATATAAATATGTGTTGGTGTGATCTAACAATTGCAAAAACATAGACGATACTAATAAACAATATTGGAAAATTTATAGAAAATAAGCACGAGAGATATACGAAATATACCCTGCTGCGGTTGAGCCGGTTGCACTATTTGGCATAGCGCCTATTGGAGTAGTCGTCCCGCTTGATGAAGTGCAGAGAAGTTTGCAGTGTCGATCTCTCCCCCACCACCAAGAACGTCGGGAAGAAGATGACACGTCGAACGATTGGAGCAGTCGCATAGTCGCTCCTGTAAGGAAAATGGACCTCGGACCATTTAACTTCGGATTTTGGTGTTTTGATGAACAACATAACCAAATTGGACTAATAAGTTTGCTAGTGTTTGTTTGTAGTCCAATAGGGTGCAAATATGACTTGGACAAGGCTATGTGATGATCCGGCGATCAACACCTCAAGCAAGATATTAGAAGCTTAGTAGAAGACCCTAAAGATCAAGCAAAGTCCAAGGCACAAGAATGGAACTAAGAACGTGAGAAATCGCGAAGAAACGAACAAACAGGACATCGGACGCTGCATCGGACGCACCGATGCCAAACCCTAGCTCGGGTTGGCGCTAGCAGAGACATCGGACGTGCCGATGGTACCACATCGGACGCACTGATAACACTGTGCGCTGTGCACACGTTATATCAGACGCTACAGGACCTGCGTCCGATGGCTATACAGAAAGGTTCCAGAGAGGCTCTAAAGACATCGGACGCATCCGATGGCCATGCATCGGACGCTCGTCAGAGTCCGATGTGACTCAGTGCCAGGTCGGCAGAACTAGTCGTTTATGTGATCATCGACGCGCGTCCGATCTCCCTCAGGCGCCCGATGCTACGCAGGAGCCCATCTTTGGTGTCCAACGACTCTATTTGCTTGGGGCCCTATATATATCCCCATGGCTGGCCAAAATAGTGTGTTGGAGCTCAAGGATGTGTACCGGTGGTATAGACACATATTTAGTTGCTCTAGCCACCAAAGTGCTCAAGTGATATACTAGGTTGATTAGTGTATGTGCTTGTGAAGTGCTTAGCTAGTTAGACCACCGCTTGCGCTTGCTCTAGGTATTAGGCCTAGTGTTTAGTGAGGTTGAAAACCTCTTGTCTACCGGTGCTTGCACGCACCGTGGTTTGTACATCGGCGGGGCTTGTAGTCTTGCGAGATCCACCACCGCGTTTGTGGTGGGCCGCCTCCGTGTACTGAAGGGAACAAGGCCCGCGGCGCTTTGGCCAGAAACTTGATAGTGAAGACGGCGGGAAGCATCCGGGAGAGGCTTTGCCACGAGTGGCTTAACCGGAGACTCACTTGAGCGTGGGGAAGAACCGGAGCTATCCACGGAGTTACCCGATCGGGAGCTTGGCCCTTGCGAGGGATTCCTTGCGAGGGGCTCCAACGAGGACTAGGGGGAAGCTTGCGCGTTTCTCGATACCTCGGTAAAAATACCGGAGTCGTCGACGTGAGTTTGCATCTCTATCACACTCTTTAGCTTCCGCATTTTCATCGCTATCTAGTTTGTGTGCTTTACCTTTCCTAGTTTGCTATGCTAGTTGATAGGTTTGGGAATTAGGTTGCATAACTCCTTTTACGGTTAGAGATAGCAAACACACGTAGCAAAACCTTAGCTGCACATTAGATAGTTTACTTTTTGCATAGGTTTTGACTAGGTGGATATTAGAGGCCATAGTTTAGAGTAGAAGTTTTAAGTTGCCTAATTCAACCCCCTCTTAGGCGTCACGGTCCTTTCAGCTCCCCAAAACCTAATTGTCGATCTTCACACCGAGCAGATGACTCACAAACGGCGCTGGTTTCGGAGGCCTATCTCTGTGGACACCAGTTTTAAGCCTTAGAGTTAATTAGGAGGGGGTCAGGTTAATAAGCTACAACCTTCGTTCCCTTTTATAAGGCACACAGTCTCCACCATTCATTTACTTTATATTATATTGTTTGTGTGTAATAAACTTATGATTGCTGGATATTACAATTGTTTACAAATCTAACCATATCAAATTTATATTATAGTAATTAAAAATTGTTAGCTAAATCATTGGTAAGATTTTTAAAAATTGAATTTTGACTTTGTGTGTACATCTTATAAAAAAAACGGAGGTAGTACCTTTGAAACCAAAGGTTTTCTCAAAAGAAACGTGATACTAACTAACATAATTTTGTAGTTTATTGTATATTTTGGCACAATGCAGTTAAAAAACCTTTGGAGGGTATGTTTTCATCCGAATCTGTATTTCGATTATGTAGAAAGGATATGAAGAGTCTCTCTTAGAGTTGCTTTAAGAGCAAATATTAGCTAGCTAAAAGTTAGTTTAAGGAGTGTTTGATCATGGACTAAAGTTTACCTCTTGTCACTTCTCAAATCTTTACTCCTAAAAAAACCCAAATGACATCGTCTGATTAGGCCCCTTCGCTTCGCTTTTCTAAGCACCGCTCCCGGCAGAAAGCAACCGCCCCCGACGCCGCGCGCCGCACCCGCCCACGCCCGCTCCGCCCCCTCGCTCTCCTTCACTGCCTGTGCCCCTCGCTCTCCCGCACCGCCTCCGCCCCGTCGCTCTCCGGCAACCGCCTCCGCCCCCCTCCCTCTCTCTCTGCGGCATCTGGCGGAGGCTCGAGGACCGAGGCCGTGAGCGCCCCCGAAGAATACCCGACGCCGCGCGCCGTCCTCTCCCACCTAGCGTGACTCCCACGCGCGCCGCGGAACCGCCGCCTGACCAAGACCCCACCACGCCCTTCCTCGTCGCCGATGGCGGCGACCGCCCCTGCCGCCGAGGACGGCCGCGACCGCGCCCCGCCATCAACGGTGAAGACGCCGACGACTACGGCCAGGTACAGGTATGTGCCCTCGGACCGCCCCTCTCCACGCACGTCGCCTCCTCCCCCGTCGCGCGCACAAGCTTTGCAACCTCCTCCCCCCTCGCGTCCACGCACGTCGCCTCCTCCCCCTCCCCCTCGTGCCGCGCGGACCTCCTCGCCGCTCCTCCCCCGTCGCGCCGCTCCTCCGTCCAGCCTCCTCCCCCGTCGCGCCGCTCCTCTGGCCGCCTCCTCCCCCGTCGCGCCGCGCGCACCTCGGCCGGCCTGACCCGACCCTGCCCCGACGGCTGCTGCTGCCCCAGCTCCTCTTCCGCCGCCGCCCTCTGCATCCCCGTCGTCGCCGGAAGCCAGAACCGGCTCCGCCCCTGCCGGATCCGCCCCTACCAGCTCCGCTCCTGCCGGCGCCGCCCCTGCCCCCGTCCCTCAAGATCTGACGCCGATGCAGTGGAGGGGACAATTTGGATAATGTAAGTTTCCCCTGTTCCTATTCCAATGTCTTCCCCTCCTACAATGCTTATGATTTGATTACGTTAAAAAAAGAATACTTGAAGATAGTTTGGTTGACTTAATATATCTATCTATAAAAGGAACAGAGAAACTAAAATAGCGATACAATCTAAATTTAACAGTCGAGAAATCCTCACCTCCCCTCATTTTTCCCCTGCTTGCTCCAAGTGCTGTGCGGATGATTTATTTTCCCTCTTTTTAGATAAATAATGATTTATTTTCCCTCTGTTAGACTAGACAAGGGGGAAAAGATAAAGAAATCTTGAAACAGGAAAACATATCATGGAGCAGTTACCTCTAATCCAACTTCTGTTTTGCATATTACTTTTCCCACCTTTCTCCCTCCATTTGAGGATTAGAATGGGAGAGGGGAAGGTGGGAAGCATTGTTCAGATTTTGCTGCCAATATATTTTCTTGAAAGGAAAAGAAGAGCAAGGAATCAAGTTCTTAGGTGAATC
>CM019822.1:180548492-180812410 GCA_009763385.1 Coix lacryma-jobi var. lacryma-jobi
GACTAGCCTCGATGCCCCGATGGCTAACGAGAAATCCGAGTAACTGGCCTGAGGGTGCTCCGAAAATGCATTTTGTGGGATTGAGTCTCCATTGATATGCGCGCAGTCGGTTGAAAGTTTCCTCCAGGTCTGGTATGAGAGTAGTCGGGTCCTTTGTCTTTATGACCACATCATCAACATAAGCTTCTGCTTTGCGACCGATTTGGTCACCCAAGCAATCTTGGATAGCTCGTTGATAAGTGGCCCCTGCATTCTTCAGCCCAAAGGACATGGTTTTATAACAGTAGGCGCCAAAGGGAGTTATAAACGATGTCTTGGGTTGATCTTCTTCTTTGATAGCAATCTGGTGGTACCCGGAGTAGCAATCCAGAAAGGATAATAGAGCAGAGCCTGCGGTGGCATCAACTATTTGATCTATCCTCGATAATCCGAAAGGATCCTTTGGACAGTGTTTGTTGAGGTCTGTGTAGTCGACACACATGCGCCACTCAGTAGAGTTCTTCTTCCTGACTAGCACTGGCTTAGCTAACCACTCGCGGTGGAGGATTTCTCTGATGAATCCGGCTGCGAGTAGTTTGGCTATTTCCTTCTTGATCGCCTCTTTCTTCTCTGGTGAGAATCGTCGTAGTCTTTGCTTGATAGGTCTAGAACCTTCTTTTAATTCCAATTTGTGCTCAGCCAAATTCCTTGGGACTCCTGGCATATCAGCCGGTTTCCAAGCAAATATATCTGTGTTTGCTCTAAGGAACTTGGTGAGCGTGAATTCCTATTCTTCAGATAGGTGAGTACTGATAACCGCTGTCTTGGAGGGATCACCAGTTTCCAGGTCAATGGTTTTTGTAGAGACTTCTGCTGATGGTTGGATAGGACCCGCCTTCTTGGTTGGGATTTCTGAATCTCCAGGCTTGGTACTATGCACCATCTGAGCGAGTTCTTGTACTTCTAGAGCGAGTTGAGCTTTTTCAGCGAGTTGAACAGCCTCTGTGTCACAGTTGAATGATCGCTTCAAATTACCCCTGAAGGTTAGGATTCCCTTAGGACCCGGCATCTTCAGCAAAAGGTACGGGTAATGAGGCACTGTCATAAACTTGGCGATGGCTGGTCGTCCAAATATGGCATGGTACGATGATTCGAAGTCGGCTACCTCAAAACTGATGTACTCAGTCCGGTAATTGATCTGAGTTCCAAAAGTGACGGGTAGTATGATCCTTCCTAGTGGTACAGCCGCCTTTTCGGGTACTATGCCGTAGAAAGGGGCACTCGATGGTGTGAGCTGGGTTGCGAGATCTAGATTCATCTTGCGTAGTGTGCTTGCAAAGATGACGTTAAGTCCTACTCCTCCATCGATGAGTACTCTTCCCAACGTAAACCCGGCGACCGTAGGATCCAAGACTAGCAGGTAATGCCCTGCATTGGAGACGCTGGTCCATTGGTCTGCTCGGGAGAAACTAATCGGGTGTTCAGACCAGTCAAGATATCTGGGAGTTGCTGGTTCTGTAGACATAATTTCTCGTAGGGAAAGCTTTTGGAGCCTTTTATTGTCGCTGGTAGTTACTCCCCCAAATATGACGTTGATGGTCCCTTTGGGGTGCTGAAAACCGCCAGCGTCCTGTTGAGGGTCTTCGGCTGCTTTTTTCCCCTTGTCTTTCTTGTTTTTATTGAAGTCGGAGTTTAAGCCTCTCTCCTTGAGCTGTCGACAATGCCTAGCCTGATGTCCTCCTTTAGGATGGAAAGGGCACGGTCCGTCGAGTAAGTCATCAAAGGTGGATGGCTTATTCCCCTTCTTTTGAGGCTCCATGGCAGCAACAGTATTGTCTCCTGTTCTCTTGCGGGTGTTTTGCTGTGGTGCCTGGTTGCCTCTCTGGTTGTTCCCTCGATCGCCTTGCGTGTTCCTCTTGGGGAAGCATTCCTGAGTACGTTCTTCTGTTGCTATCATGGAATTTACGGCCCGATGGAACTCGTCGGCAGTAGTCGGGTCCTGCTTGATGAAATCTTTGTAATTGTACCTTTCGCAAATTCTGTTGCCAAAAAGGTCGATTACTTCTCTGTCTGTGATGTCAGATACTGTGGAGCGAATCTCTGAGAAGCGCCTATAGTACTCCCGTATTGACTCATTTTTCTGTTGCTTGCAGGTCCTGAGCTTAGTCCGGGGATCTGATCTCTCAGGGACACCTGCAAAGTTCTCTATGAAGATACGATGGAGTTGTTCCTAGGAGTCAATGGACTCGGGCTTAAGCCTGTCGAACCAAGCGAGTCGCATTGTCTCTAAAGCCATTAGGAGGAAGAGTGCTTTGACGTCGTTGCTTCCTCCTGCTAACTCAACTGCTTGAGCGTATAGTCTGAGCCACCGCTTAGATTCTGTCTTCCCATCGTACTTTTGAGTAGTTCCCGGGTTTGAATTTTCGTGGGAACGGGACTTCTCGTAGCCTCTGGGAAAAGCAAGGGAAAAGATCGACTGCGTCGGATGCCGCAATTGCGACTCCTCGGTATGAAGATTCGGCTCCTCCTTCAGCTTGATCAGGTACTCGGTGGCCCAGACGACTCCTCGCT
Organism: Coix lacryma-jobi var. lacryma-jobi; assembly: GCA_009763385.1. NCBI lineage: Eukaryota > Viridiplantae > Streptophyta > Magnoliopsida > Poales > Poaceae > Coix > Coix lacryma-jobi. Next base: position 180,551,043 of record CM019822.1, read on the forward strand.
GGAACCCGGCCGAGTCGCTCCTGAACGGGTCGCCTCTGGCATGGATGGGATGAAGCTTGTGAAAGTGCATTCGCCCCCATTGTGGGTTTTGGCTAATTATTGACAATCAAATTAGGGACTAACGGATTTATAAAAGCATGCATGCAGGTGTTAGTTCCTTAGAAAGATTTGAAACGTTGAAATCTCGTGATCGAAGCACGTTGGATACATTTGGTCATAATGATGCCTAACTCAAGTGGTGGTTTAAAAAGTTTAATTTTAAACTTGAGTTATAGGTAAGCCAGACTATCAAGAGGGTCACAAATTAGGTTGGCTAGATGTGGAGAAAAGTGCTCATATCGACTAACTCTAGTTTGCTTGAGAGACACCGCACAAACACGAACACATAGAGGGTTTTCTGTGAGGGCGGTAGTACCGACCATGGGTGGTCGGTAGTACCGCCCGTGGCTGCTATGCGCGCTGCTCTAACATCCTCTTTGTTCGCGCTTAAAATGACCTGGCGGTAGTACCGCCATAAGGCCGGTACTACCGCCCCTCGGTGGTACCGCCCGTGGTCGGTTGCAAGCTAGTTTTACAACCTCTCTGGATAAGCTCAAAATGACTTGGCGGTAGTACCGCCATAAGGCCGGTACTACCACCCTCGGTGGTATCGACCCAGGTCGGTAGTAAGCTTGGTTTCGCAGACCTCTCTGTTCGTTCTCAAAATGACTTGGCGGTAGTACTGCCATAAGGCCGGTACTACCGCCCCCGGTGGTACCGACCCAAGTCGGTAGTAAACCAAGTTTGCAGGGCTCTCTGGTCTAGCTTGAGTTTGGCTTGGCGGTAGTACCGCCATAAGGCCGGTACTACCGACCCTCAATGGTACCGACCCTGGTCGGTAGTAACCGAGGGACCAAGCCCCCTTTTTGCGGAGCTCTCTGTTCGCGGCCGTTTTGGCCTGGCGGTAGTACCGCCATAGGGCCGGTACTACCGCCCCTCGGTGGTACCGACGTGAGGCCGGTAGTTGACTTTAGGTCAGATCCAGATCTGTGCGACCGTTAGTGACTGGTCGGTACTACCGACCAGCCTCGGGACTGGCAGAGTATAAATTGTTCTCCTCTCCTCGTTTGACTCCTACCCACTCATTCCACTCACTTATTGCGACCTAACTTCAGACAAACAACCTCCAAGCATTGACTCCTCCCCTCTCTCTCCCCCTTTGCTCCTAGATTCACTCACTTGCAAGATTTGAGCTAGGGAAGTGAGATTAGAGAGTGGGAAGCTTCAATCTACGACTTGAGCACTTGGTTTCCATTTAGCCGGCTTGATTTGTGTCTTTTACTCTTGAGCTCTTTGAGCTCTAGCCGGTTAGGTGTTCTTCGTGGTAGCCCGTATTGATTCATTTGTGAGGGTTCCCCGAAGTGTTTGTATTACCCCTGTGATTTCTAGTGGAGAAACTCTAGTAGCCTTTGTGGTTGCTTGAGTGAGGCTGGGAGGTGAAATAGACTCCGACCTTTGTGGTCACCTCAACAACGAGGACGTAGGCACTCCTTAGTGGATTGGCCGAACCTCGGGATAAATCGCCGTGTCCCGTGTGCTTGTTGTTGTCTCTACTTTGCATATTACTTGTGTTCTTCGTGTTCTTCCTCTCCCTATCTCTTTCTTAGGTTGAGAAGGCTCGATCCACACCGTGGAAAGCAACCAAGGCTTGGTAAGACTAGAATCGTTGTGTATCATTCTTAGGGAAGTGGGGTTCATACTTGTATTACATTCCTAACTCACTTACATTGGATTTGTAGTTCCTTCTTAGGATCCCAGTAGTGTCGTTTGTTTGTGTCGGTAGCACCGGTGCATCACACCTGGTAGTACCTACCCAAACAAACCGGCAACACCAGTTGTTGTCTAACTATATTTTCTAGTTTGTGAAATTTCAGATTGTCAAAAATCACCTATTCACCCCCCTCTAGGCTGATTAGATCCTTTCAATTGGTATCAGAGCCTAACCCTTGTGTTAGCTCTTCACCGCGTAAGGGATAATCATGTCTACCAACAAATTGATGACATTGTCAAGAGGGTTTCCACTCAGCTGCTAGAAGATCAAGCAAAGAAATATGAAGATCAAATGCAAAAGATGAGAGATGAGATGGAGACCATGAGGCAAGCTTTGCCCAACAAAGGCGAAACATCCGGAAGCGGAGAAAATCCGCCACAGCCCAAAGAAGATAAGAAAAAGGAAGATGAAGTGTAAGGCAAGAAGGAGAAGGAGTTCTCTAGCATGTCCTATGACTATAGCCAAATGGGCAAGGTCATTCAATTGCCTAGCGTCAATCTAGGCAAACCACCCTCCTTCGATGTTATCAACTACAATGATTGGGCACACAAGATGAAGCTGCATCTTCTTGCCGCAAGAGTTTGGGAGATTGTCGAGAGTGGACCAAGTCATGTTGAAGGCGAAGAGTTCACCGACAATGATGTGGTTGAGTTTCAACAAAATGTTCAAGCCGCTTCATTGATCCTATCATGTCTTAAGCCCGAAGAGAGCAACAAAGTACATGGAATGGAGAATGCCAAGAAGATTTGGGACACTCTCAGGATATCATATGAGGGTGATGCAAGTGTGAGGAAGTGCAACATAGAGCTTCTTCAAGGAAAGATTGAGAACTTCGCTATCAAAAATGGTGAGACCACTCAACAAATGTTTGATAGATTCATGACATTGGTCAATAAGATTAGAGCTCTCGGAGACACAAAGTGGGATGACAACTCAGCTGCAAGAAAGCTATTGAGAGCATATAGAAAGAAGAACAAGACACTTGCATCAATCATCATGGAGAGACCCAACTATGAGAGCATGGGACCTCATGAAATGCTTGCCAAAATAAAGCATCATGAAGTCTTGGATGATGAAGCTCTAGAAGATCAAGAGGAAAGCCACAAGAAAGTGGTAGCTCTCAAGGCAAACCAAGAAGAAGGAAGCAAGGCTCAACATGGCTCATCAAGTGAAGGGAGCGATGATTCCAATGATGAGATTGCTCTCCTTGTGAAGAACTTTAGAAGATTCATGAGGAAGAAGATGTACAAGAAGGGCAGAGGTGGATACTTCAAGAAGTCAAAGAAGAGGACCTGTTATGAGTGTGGTGCGGATGATCATTTCATCGCTGATTGTCCACAAAAGAAGAACAAGAACAAATATAGCAAAAGTGATGATAGGAAGCAAAGAAGAAGAAGAGGTGGTGAAGCTCATCTTGGTGAAGAATGGTTCTCCGAAGATGACTCTCAAGTGATGAAGAGAAGAGCAAGGGCAAGGAGAAAGAGAAGGGAGCGGCCAACATCGCCATACACAAGACTTCTTCTCCAAGTCCTCTCTCCAACATGACTACCTCGACCACTTCATCACGCTTGTTCGAGGGCCTCACCGACGATGAGGATGACTTCACTCATTCTTGCTTCATGGCTAAGGATGAGAAGGTATCATCTAACTCTCCTACTTGTTCTAGCGATGATTATAGTGATGATGAAATGGATGAATTTGAGCTTAGCATAATTAGAAAATTTGGTAAGAAAGGTGGACCTAAAATCATAAAATTGCTCACTAAATTAGAGAGTCGGAATGAGAGTCTTGCCTTGCAAGGGGACTTGATCTCTCAAGAGAGAGAAAAGAACCTTGCATTGGAAGCCTCTCTTGCCGAGGAAAAGTTGAAGGTTGAGAGATTGACCGTGGAACTATCTTTAGCTAACGACTCTAACAAGAAGTTGGCTAACGAATGTTCCATGAGCAATGACTCAATTGCTAATCTAAAGAGTAAGATTAGCTTGGTTCAAGAGAGCCTCACAAGCTCTCAAGATAAGTATCAAACTCTTGAACTAAGCTACAACACTCTTTGGAGTAGTACCTCTTCAACTACTCCTAAGGATTCCGATAACTCTAATGCTTCAACAAGTAATGGTTGCAATAGATGTTATAAAGTTGATATCAATGCTTGTGCAACTAACATTGTTGAGTTAGAGAAGAAGAGCAAAGAGATCCAACGGTTGAACATGATCTTGAGGAATGGTTGCAAGTGCAAGATGGAACAACCAAAGGATATCCTCAAGACCGCAAGACATCCATCCATCAAGGATGGGATTGGGTACAATAGGTATGGTGGCAAGGCCAATGGAAGGAAGATGGTCAAGGGGGTACCCTTTGTTAACTTTAACAAAGGGGTTCCTCTCTTTGACCTCATGAACAAGGCCAACAAGGTTGCCAACCCTAAGGCTCCACTTGCTAATGGTAAGATCAACAAGGAGAAGCAAGTGGAGGTCCACAAGCAACAAAAGCCTATATCAAGAAGCTATACATGTGATTACTTGTGTTGTTGGGGAGAGAATGGCAAGATAGTAGTCAAGTATGTTGGTGCCCTCAAGAAGAGGGAGATAATGAAAAATGTTTGGGTGCCAAAAGCTTATGTGACTAACCCCCTAGGACCCAATCTCATTTGGGTACCTAAATCAAGAACATAATCTTGTTTTGTAGGAATATGCCTCCGGTGGGTCAAGTTGGGTGCTGGATAGTGGATGCACCAATCATATGACCGGGGCAAAAGAAATGTTCTCCTCCTTCCAACCAAGCAACGACTCATGCAACAACATTGTGTTTGGTGACAATGGAAAAGGAGAAGTGCTTGGTTTGGGTAAAATTGCTATCTCAACTGACAATTCCATATCTAATGTATTACTTGTGCATTCGTTGAGTTACAATTTGTTGTCCGTTTCTCAACTTTGTGAAATGGGCTACGATTGTCTCTTTACGGATAAGGGTGTGACCGTCTCTAGAAGAAGGGATTCCTCTATTGCATTTAAAGGCGTGTGGAAGGGAAAACTTTACCTAGTTGACTTCTCAACTAGTAAGGTAGAACCTACAACATGTCTAATGGCAAAATCTAGCATGGGTTGGCTTTGGCATCGCCGACTAGCTCATGTTGGGATGAGGAACTTGGCCCAACTTCAAAGGGAAGGGCACATCCTTGGACTAACCAATGTCTCGTTTGAGAAAGATAGGATTTGCAGTGCATGCCAAGCCGGAAAGCAAGTTGGAGCAAGGCATCCAATGAAGAATGTCATGTCAACTACAAGACCATTGGAGCTACTACATATGGACCTCATCGGACCCGTTGCTTACCAAAGCATCGGCGGTAACAAATATGGTTTTGTTATTGTTGATGACTTTTCACGTTTCACTTGGGTGTTCTTTTTAGCACATAAAAGCGAGACCCAAGGCATCTTCAAGAAGTTTGCTAGAAGGGCTCAAAATGAGTTTGAGCTCAAGATCAAGAAAGTGAGAAGCGACAATGGGACCGAGTTTAGGAACACCAACATAGAAGAATATCTTGATGAAGAAGGAATCAAGCATGAGTTCTCCGTTCCATATACCCCACAACAAAATGGGGTTGTGGAAAGGAAAAATAGAACTCTTGTTGAAGCCGCAAGATCTATGTTGGATGAATACAAGACGTCCCATGGCTTTTGGGCGGAGGCGATGAACACCGCGTGTCATGCTATCAACCGCCTCTACCTCCACAAGCTAAGGGACAAGACGCCATACGAGCTTCTAACCGGTAACAAACCGAAGGTGCATTACTTTCGAGTTTTTGGCTGCAAGTGTTTCATACTTAACAAGAGAGCCAAAAGTTCAAAGTTTGCACCTAAGGTACACGAAGGCTTTCTACTTGGTTATGGCACTAACGAACACGGCTACCGCGTATTCAATAATGCCACCGGCACTATTGAGTTAACGGTAGACGTGACTTTTGATGAATCTGATGGCTCCCAAAAGGAGCAAGTCAATGATGAGCTTGTAGGTGATGACATGTCTCCATCCGAAGCAATCAAGAAGCTTGCAACCGGTGATGTGAGACCTATTGAGATTCAAGATGAAGATGATGATCCGTTGCACACTCCACAAGATTCAAATGTCCATCATGTGCATTCAAACGTACATGGTGAAGCTTCCGCAACTCCGATAGATGGAGGTGCAAATGATGGTCAAATGCAACATCAACTTGATGATCAAGCACAAGCTCAACATGAAGACCGGCAAGATGATGGGGACATCCCCACATGTGATGAAGATGATGAAGATGGACCCATTCAAAGGAGATCACTTGTGCCACATCTTAAAGTGCATCATACGATTCAACGGGATCATCCCGTTGACAACATCTTGGGGAGCATACGACGTGGGGTAACGACACGTTCTCGTTTAGCAAGTTTTTGTGAACATTACTTGTTTGTCTCCTCTTTGGAACCTCTTAGGGTGGAAGAAGCACTTGATGATCTAGACTGGGTGATGGCTATGCAAGAAGAGCTGAACAACTTCACCAGGAATGAAGTCTGGTCCTTGGTGGAAAGGCCCAAGCAAAATGTGATAGGAACCAAATGGGTCTTCCGCAACAAACAAGACGAGCATGGCGTGGTAACAAGGAACAAAGCACGGTTGGTGGCTCAAGGTTTCACTCAAATCGAAGGTTTGGATTTTGGGGAAACCTATGCACCCGTAGCTGGGCTTGAGTCAATTCATATATTACTTGCCTTTGCTACTCACCATGATTTCAAGCTATACCAAATGGATGTGAAAAGTGCATTCCTCAACGGCTCCCTCTCCGAACTGGTGTATGTGGAGCAACCACCGGGTTTTGAGGATCCGAATTTCCCCAACCACGTCTACAAGCTCGACAAGGCGCTCTATGGGCTCAAGCAAGCCCCTAGAGCTTGGTATGATTGCCTTAAAGACTTCCTACTCAAAAAGGGTTTTGAGATAGGAAGGGCCGACGCTACTTTATTTACTCGCAAAGTCGATAATGATATCTTTGTGTGCCAAATATATGTCGATGACATAATATTTGGTAGTACTAATGTGACTTTTGTGAGGAATTTAGTAGGATCATGACCAAAAGGTTCGAGATGTCCATGATGGGTGAGTTGAAGTATTTCCTTGGATTCCAAATCAAGCAACTCAAGGATGGCACGTTCATCAGTCAAACCAAATATACAAGAGACATGCTAAAGAAGTTTGAGATGGACAAAGCCAAACCCATCAAGACCCCCATGCCTACCAATGGACATCTTGATCTAAATGAGGATGGTAAGTCAGTGGACCAAAAGGTATATCGCTCTATGATCGGTTCATTGTTCTACCTTTGTGCATCTAGGCCTGATATAATGCTTAGCGTGTGCATATGTGCAAGATTTCAAGCTAATCCGAAAGAATGTCATATTATGGCCGTTAAAAGAATCTTTCGATACTTAGTGCACACTCCTAATCTTGGCTTGTGGTATCCCAAGGGCTCCACTTTTGATCTACTTGGCTATTCCGATTCGGACTATGCCGGTTGCAAGGTAGATCGAAAGAGCACTACTGGGACATGCTAATTTATTGGAAAGTCTTTGGTGTCATGGAGTTCTAAGAAACAAAATAGTGTTGCCCTATCCACCGCCGAAGCCGAGTATGTGGCGGTCGGCGCATGCTGTGCTCAACTACTTTGGATGAAGCAAACACTAAAGATTTCGGATGTGAGGAAAATAAGATTCCACTTTTGTGTGACAATGAGAGTGCTATCAAGCTAGCCAACAATCCCGTAAACCATTCTCGCACTAAACACATTGACATCCGACACCATTTCTTGAGAGATCACGAAGCCAAAGGAGATATCTCTATACGCCATGTGAGCACTGAAAAACAACTAGTCGATATCTTCACAAAGCCTCTAGATGAGTCAAGATTTTGTGCTTTGAGGAGTGAACTAAATATCATTGATTCTCGTAATGTTGCTTGATGTTTTGCACATATTTGTTTTCGCCTAGAGACTCTAGACAAAAGTTTTGTCAAACTTTGTGTGCAATTTCAAAATCTATTTTGCATGCTTCTCTTATGTCCATAGCTATGTACTGGTTATATGAAATATGGACATGATTGAAGTGTGTGTAGTATACCACACAAGGTTCTCCTGGAATAGCCCTCTGTCCTTTCTGGAATTGAACGGTCGGTAGTACCGCCATCTGGGGCGGTAGTACCGACGTCGGTAGTACCGACGTCGGTAGTACCGACCCCTATGGGCGGTAGTACCGACCGTGTTTGACCCAGTCATAAAAGGCCGTGGTGAAACCCCTTTCTACCCTATCCGGTCAACTCCTTTTCACCGCATCCACGCCGCCGCTCGTGCCTCGCAGCCGCCGCGCCCGTTCTTCCAGCCGCCGCTTTTCTCTCCCTCCGATCTCCCTCCTCCTCCACTCAAATCCAAATCCGCTCGGTGGAAAGGTGCCTTGGAGCAAGGAGATCCTCGTGGTGGTGTTCCTCAAGCCCGGAAGTTCCTCCTTCATTGGATTTCAGCCTCTTCTTCACGAGTGGCAAGGTACTAGGGTGTTCATGCCCGATCTCTTAATGTACCTTGTTCTAGGCCGATTCCTTTGATAGGATTGCTCTATCTAGTGTGTAGATGGTTCTAGGATGTATGGTTTGCAATTTCATGGACGATTTGTGTGATTGGATCGAAGGAAACCGCATGCTGCAGTGCGGTCGGTAGTACCGACCCCTACGGGCGGTAGTACCGACCGCGCGCAGTGAGCAGTTTTCTTCCCCGATTTCGATCGTCGTCTTTGCTACATACTTTGAAGTTGTCTTTCCCCTATATCTCATATCCATCTATGTTATCTTTTTCTAGATGTTGCATAGTCGGAGGTCCTCTCACCAGGCCAGAGATGATGAAGAGGAAGAGTATGTGGCTTTGGGGCTTGGTGATGTGCAGCAGGGAGAGCCGCAGCGCCGCAATCCCGGGCATCGTGCCTGGGCCGGTAGGAGCAGCGAGGACGTCACTCGACAGGTTCATGGACGTTCGTCCACGAGCCGTCGGAGTGTCGACAGCAGCAGAGGTGGTGGCAGTGGTCTTGGTGCTGGTGGCAGTGGTGCTGGTGGGAGCGGTGCAGGTGGGAGTGGTCATGCTGCTCCTCCACCTCCACTGCCCCCTGTCAATGGTCCTCCCGGGCGTCTGCACAGCGTGATTGTGGGCGGAGTAGCTTTGGGGGCTGGAGCTGAGCGAGAGGGTCGTTCCATCGATCCTCGTGTTGGACCTCCGTCTCCTCCAACATCCGGGTTGTTGCTGATCAACCGGGTGTTTCATTTGCACCCTGAAGTCGGTGCTTTGATGTCTTCCCCTGCTCATCTTGGAAATGTCTTGGATTACTCTGACAAGAAGAAGGCTAACTTGTTGAGGACCCAGAGGTTGGAAAATCCTTATCTCTTTGTCAGGGATGATTCAGTAGACAGAAGGTTTTGGTCCCGCTTTCAGCAGGACTACTACGTGTCTGTCTGCTGGAAGAGTTTCTGTGCTAAGGGACATCCTCCTCTTTTTGAGCATAAGCGGCTAGCGATCCGTTCCTTGACAGACAAGGATTCATAGGAGATTTAGGCTTTGGTGCAGAGGCTAGAGGACTGGAGGATACTGGGGCTGATAACTGGCGAGCGCAGTTTCAATCAAGAAATCATCTGTCAGTTCTGGGCCACCCTCTTTATTGATCAGCCAGCTCAGGTGCTGCATTGGATGACCCAGGGTGTGCACTACAGGTGCAATTTTGTCACTTTTGCCAGGCTGTTGGGGTTCAACAGTGAAGACAGGAATGCCCCTCGTTTGCCTAAGATGTATGGTGAGGGCATGTATCCTGAGCATCTGGAGAACTCTGGGATTTACATGGATGGCGCAGTGGTCAACTTCAAGGTCAATGGCCTGAAGCCTGCATACTTCGTGCTCAACAACTTGATGCGCCTCATCCTGGACCCCAAGGTTGGAGACAATGATAATTTGAGAAATGATGCTTCGAAGGTCCTTGTCCAGTTTGCTCGGCCAGATGGACGTTTCAGCATCTCTCATTTTCTCTGGCAGAAGATCTCGGATGTGTACAATGACCCGCACAAGGACCTGCCATTTGCTCCGTACTTAATGCACATCATTGAGCATGTTGTTGGAGCCACCTTCGAGTATGATCGGACCCTGAAGGAGTACAGTGTCCGTAAATTCTCTTCGACGGGCAAGGACAAGGTTGATGAAGGTGGTGAGATTCCAACAGCAGCAGCAGCAGCTCCTGGCGAGGCTCATGGCCAGGAGCAGGCTCGTGAGGAGGTGCCTCCTGCTGCCGCTCCTCCTCTGCGTCCTGAGAGGCGTAGGAGTGGCGGTGTTCGCTTCGCCCTCGGCAAGTTCTTTCAGTGGTGCTGCTACAAAGCCGAGCGCGACGAGCGGCATCAGTAGGAGGTGCGTGAGCACCTTGGTCTTCCTCCGCGTTCGCCACTCCGACCTTTCCCAGACCCCTTCGCCGAGTATGATGCTCAGCCCAGGCGCGATGATGATGATGATGATGATGATGATGATGATGATGATGATGATGATGATGATGATGATGACGATGACGACGGTGGTCAGCAGCAGCCGCAGCAGCCGCAGGGTGGTGATGAGGCCAGGATCTTCTCCTCCGACATGTATCAGCCTCTTCAGCCGCCGCCCACGTACCAGCCTCCTCCCTACTACCCTGACTATGGTGCGGGTTCGTTATTTCCTGGCGGATCCACATCATATCAAGGTGGTGGTGGTGGCTCCTACATGGGCTTTGCTGCCCCCGACGCCGATCCAGCTGGGAGTGGTGGCTTCCGCGACCCTTCTCCTCCGCTGGATCCTTCCTCTGCTCCTTCGTCGTCGTATCCAGGTGGTCATATTGGCGCCAGCGCGTACTCCTCTATCTTTGGTGGCTTTGGTGGTTCGTCCGGTGGCTATTACTAGTTTCTTATGCTTCTCTTGGCCTACCCCTTTTGGCATTTGATGTCAAAGGGGGAGTGTTAGGCTTATCTTTATGTAATAGCTAGCCCGTGAGAGAGAGTTAATCTTTGAGAACTAAGTGTGGTTATGCTACTTGTTTATTTGTGATGTGCTGAGGATGTAAAACATTTGTGCTTTATGTTAAATTCATGTATGATTCATCCTCTATATTTCTGCTCTTGTCATGGTTGGTGATTGTTATTAGTGTTGGCTATCTCTTGATTATGCTATTTATGTGAATCACCATGCCATCCTATCTATGCATCACAAATTGGTATATATGTTGTTGTCACACACTTAGGCACCCCACGGATTGCAAAATTTAGGGGGAGCTCTTGTTCTTGTGTATGCAACCTTGTTTTTTAGTCAAGGTTTGTAATTCATATCCAAAGCATACACTAAGGGGGAGCTCGAACTAAATTTTGGAATTCAAAAGCTTCAATTCTTTCTATCCTTATTGTAAGCCAAAGTTGGTTGTCATCAATTACCAAAAAGGGGGAGTTTGAAAGTGCATTCGCCCCCATTGTGGGTTTTGGCTAATTAATGACAATCAAATTAAGGACTAACGGATTTATAAAAGCATGCATGCAGGTGTTAGTTCCTTAGAAAGATTTGAAACGTTGAAATCTCGTGATCGAAGCACGTTGGATACATTTGGTCATAATGATGCCTAACTCAAGTGGTGGTTTAAAAAGTTTAATTTTAAACTTGAGTTATAGGTAAGCCAGACTATCAAGAGGGTCACAAATTAGGTTGGCTAGATGTGGAGAAAAGTGCTCATATCGACTAACTCTAGTTTGCTTGAGAGACACCGCACAAACACGAACACATAGAGGGTTTTCTGTGAGGGCGGTAGTACCGACCATGGGTGGTCGGTAGTACCGCCCGTGGCTGCTATGCGCGCTGCTCTAACATCCTCTTTGTTCGCGCTTAAAATGACCTGGCGGTAGTACCGCCATAAGGCCAGTACTACCGCCCCTCGGTGGTACCGCCCGTGGCCGGTTGCAAGCTAGTTTTACAACCTCTCTGGATAAGCTCAAAATGACTTGGCGGTAGTACCGCCATAAGGCCGGTACTACCACCCTCGGTGGTACCGACCCAGGTCGGTAGTAAGCTTGGTTTCGCAGACCTCTCTGTTCGTTCTCAAAATGACTTGGCGGTAGTACTGCCATAAGGCCGGTACTACCGCCCCCGGTGGTACCGACCCAAGTCGGTAGTAAACCAAGTTTGCAGGGCTCTCTGGTCTAGCTTGAGTTTGGCTTGGCGGTAGTACCGCCATAAGGCCGGTACTACCGACCCTCAATGGTACCGACCCTGGTCGGTAGTAACCGAGGGACCAAGCCCCCTTTTTGCGGAGCTCTCTGTTCGCGGCCGTTTTGGCCTGGCGGTAGTACCGCCATAGGGCCGGTACTACCGCCCCTCGGTGGTACCGACGTGAGGCCGGTAGTTGACTTTAGGTCAAATCCAGATCTGTGCGACCGTTAGTGACTGGTCGGTACTACCGACCAGCCTCGGGACTGGCAGAGTATAAATTGTTCTCCTCTCCTCGTTTGACTCCTACCCACTCATTCCACTCACTTATTGCGACCTAACTTCAGACAAACAACCTCCAAGCATTGACTCCTCCCCTCTCTCTCCCCCTTTGCTCCTAGATTCACTCACTTGCAAGATTTGAGCTAGGGAAGTGAGATTAGAGAGTGGGAAGCTTCAATCTACGACTTGAGCACTTGGTTTCCATTTAGCCGGCTTGATTTGTGTCTTTTACTCTTGAGCTCTTTGAGCTCTAGCTGGTTAGGTGTTCTTCGTGGTAGCCCGTATTGATTCATTTGTGAGGGTTCCCCGAAGTGTTTGTATTACCCCTGTGATTTCTAGTGGAGAAACTCTAGTAGCCTTTGTGGTTGCTTGAGTGAGGCTGGGAGGTGAAATAGACTCCGACCTTTGTGGTCACCTCAACAACGAGGACGTAGGCACTCCTTAGTGGATTGGCCGAACCTCGGGATAAATCGCCGTGTCCCGTGTGCTTGTTGTTGTCTCTACTTTGCATATTACTTGTGTTCTTCGTGTTCTTCCTCTCCCTATCTCTTTCTTAGGTTGAGAAGGCTCGATCCACACCATGGAAAGCAACCAAGGCTTGGTAAGGCTAGAATCGCTGTGTATCATTCTTAGGGAAGTGGGGTTCATACTTGTATTACATTCCTAACTCACTTACATTGGATTTGTAGTTCCTTCTTAGGATCCCGGTAGTGCTGTTTGTTTGTGTCGGTAGTACCGATGCATCACACCCGGTAGTACCTACCCAAACAAACCGGCAACACCAGTTGTTGTCTAACTACATTTTCTAGTTTGTGAAGTTTCAGATTGTCAAAAATCACATATTCACCCCCCTCTAGGCTGATTAGATCCCTTCAGCTTGTTCATCAGCTAGAGACTCAAGGTTCCCTCCCCGGAGTTGTAGCGCAGTTGTCTGAAGCATGATCAGTCGTCGCTCTTCATCGGGGGTGCGGTTGTCCTTGGCTCCCATCTCTGTAGCTAGGGCCATAATGTTCTGGTAGGGTGTCTGGAATACCTTGTGACCAGCTACTCTCATAAACTCAGGCTCAAGGTTGCGGGAGCAATCAGCTCGTCGGCGATTGTGATCGTTTTGTGATTGATGCTCCTGATCATGTTGGGCGCGAGCATGGTTTTCCGTGTCCTCTTCTAGACGCCTCCAAGTATTATATTCTTCGAGTCGTACATTGTAGCGGTCTATGGCTTCCTTGCGGTGATTTGCATGCCTTCTGCGAGCTTCTTTAGCTTGACTCCTTCTGATTCTCTCAGCCTTTAATGACTCGGTTTCTCCGCATCGTTCTGGGTCGTTGTCAGATATCATACTCAGAGTTTCATCATCCTGGAAGACATCTGGAGGAGTTGGTGGTCGTAGAGATGACTGATGCCCCGCCATGAAAACTTCACGGGTGTAGCCCTGGTTTATTGATTCTGGCGTAACCGACTCCAAAGTAGAAGTGCTGGAGATTAGTTCTGTTGAGGTTTCATGTTCCTCAAAGGGCAGTTGACGTCCATGTTGATATGGAAGTTGCTGGTCGATTGTGCCAATCAGCCTAGCCGGAGCTGGCTGTATTGGCCAATGGACAATGTTACCCTCCTTGGTAGAGCTGAACACGAGTCCTTCTTGAGCTCCGGTCAAAGGTATCTGTTGATACTCTTTGAATTTTGCATCAATCAGGTCTTGGAAGTCTTTAGCCGAGTTCCGCAGTCCGAAGGTGATACCATGTTTGATCTCCGAGTCCTTTTCGTTCTCAGAATTTGAGGTCGAGTAGGAGTCGGGTGCTTCAGGTTGGTCTCCAGAATCTTGCGGATCTTGGATAGCAAGGTTTGCTAAGTTCTGGGTGAGATCACTCATCTTTGGTATGGCTTGTGCTTCCAGATCAGTGTGGAGTTGTCGATGCAGCTTTCCTTGATCATCCGCGATGCAAGTCCATGAGCCAAAAACAAAAATTGATCCCGCCGAGAACATGTTGTCGTGGTTCGTCGGGCTCTTGGTCGTCGAATCGCCGAAAGCCCCTGCCTGGCGCGCCAACTGTCGGTGTTTGTTAACCGGCAACTCGTCTTGAGTAATCTCAGACGATTTGTTCGGTGGGGATCGGCGTTCGTAGGACTCGGCGAGTACACAGGGACAACGATTTATACTGGTTCAGGCCGCTAAATAGCGTAATACCTTACGTTCAGTGCGGTGTATGCCTTGTGTATGATTATGATTCAATTGATTGGAGCCCGCACCTGCTTCCCCTTATATATCCGGGTGAAGCATAGCGCGGACCTAGTCCTAGTCGGTTACAATGGAGAAGTCATATTCTAATTACAAGACTTCCTTTAAGAACTCGACTAAGTTACAATGAGAGTCCTAATCCAAGTACGCTTCGTGTCAAGTCTTCGGATCTCCCGTTCTGTCCGGGATTAGTCGGAGTAATCATCTTCTGATGACATCTCTGACATCCTGGTCCGTCAGTTAGAACAACCTGATTTCAAGGAGTTAGTAATTAAAGTTTGGAATACTCCTTGCGACTTAGCTGATCCTATGGATATTTGGTAGTTTAAAATTAGATTAATTAGGAAAAAAGTTAAGGGATGGGCTTTGAATATTAATGCAGAAATTAGAAAATAAAAACAAAAACTCCTTAAGGAGTTTGAATTTCTAGACCTGAAGTTGGAGGAGGCGGGTTTGAATGGGGAGGAAAAAACTAGAATGAAGAAGATTACTGATGATCTTGAGAGTATCTGGAAAATGGAGGAAATTAAGGCTAGGCAGAGATCAAGAGATAGAAATATTAGAGAGGGTGATCGTAACATGGCTTATTTCCAAGCGGTTGCTAATCAAAGAAATAGGAAAAAGCGCATTCTTGATTTAGAAACCCCTGAGGGTTGGGTGGAGGATAATGATAAGATGTTAGACCATGCAGTTGGTTTTTACAAAGCCTTGTTTGGCAGAGAACCCGAGTCTGGTGTAGGGTTAGATGCAGATTTTTGGGGGGCTGATGAGAAAGTCTATCTTCTAGAAAATGAGCTGTTAGAAGCTCCTTTTACTGAAGAGGAAGTTAAACTAGCTATGTTTGACTCATATGCCGATGGAGCACCTGGTCCTGACGGTTTGCCTTTTTATTCTATCAAGTCTTTTGGGATATTATCAAACCTGAGTTGATGAATTTAGTGACCCAGTTTGAGAACGGCAATTTGAACCTAGAGAGAATTAACTATGCTATGATTACCTTAGTCCCCAAGGAACCGGATGCCAGGACGCTTAAGAAGTTTAGGCCGATAAGCCTTATCAACTGCAGCTTAAAATTGTTTTCTAAGTTGTTGAATAATAGGCTGATAGGTATAGCTGATAGGCTTATTGCTTCTAATCAAACAACCTTTATTAAGGGCCGGTTCATTCTTGAAAGTGTGGTGGCGGCACATGAAATTATTCATGAAGTGCATAGGAAAAAGGAGTCTGGTGTCATTCTCAAGTTGGACTATGAAAAAGCTTATGATAGAGTGAGCTGGAATTTTTTAGAAGATGTGTTGTTATCCAGAGGCTTTAGCCCAAAATGGATTGGCTGGATTAAGAGTCTAGTTCAAGGAGGCTCTATTTGTGTTAGGATGAATGGTGAAAATAGCGTGTTCTTTAAACCTGGAAAGGCCTCAGGCAGGGGGATCCTTTGTCTCCTATTCTTTTTAATTTGGTAGCTGACGTTTTTACTCGGATGCTTATGAAAGCTGCTAGGCAAGGGTTGATTTCTGGTTTGTTGCCATATGATATAGGAGGAGGGGTAATCAGCCTGCAGTATGCAGATGATACTCTTCTTTTTTTGGAAAATGATATTGAGAAGGCACAAACTTTAAAATGGCTTTTAGTCTGCTTTGAACAGTTGTCTGGTATGAAAATAAATTATGATAAAAGTGACTTGATTACTATAGGTTTAAGCCCTGAGAATGTGAAGAAGTTTGCAAAAGTTTTCTGTTGTAAGGTGGGGGTTTTCTCGTTTAAATATCTAGGTGTGCCTCTTCATTTTACAAAACTAAGTAGAGCTGATCTACAACCTGTGGTTAATAAAATAATTAAGAGGATAGCTGGGTGGAGAGGAAGGCTTCTCTCCTATGCTGGGAGGCTCACGCTTTTAAAAGCCTGTTTAGCAAGCGTCCCTATTTACCTGTTGTCTATTATAAAGTTCCCCAAATGGGCTATTGAGGTGATTAATTCTCATATGGGTCATTTTCTATGGAATAATACAGAAGATAAACATAAGTATCATTTAGCAAATTGGCAACTGGTGTCTTAGAAAAAAGAGTTTGGTGGTTTAGGAATTCCAGATTTAAGAAGTTTAAACTTTGCGTTGTTGTGTGCTTGGATTTTTCGATACAGCATGAATTCTAATTCCATCTGGGCCAAGATTATTGATTATAAATATAGAACTAAAAGTCCAAATGTTTTGTGTTGCCCGGATATTGGGGCCTCCCCTTTTTGGAAAGAGGTTCTCTGGATTGTTCAAGCTGCGCATATGGGAATTAAATGGGTTATAGGTAATGGGCAAAAGATTAGATTCTGGGAAGATCTTTGGTTAGGAAATACTAGTCTAGCTATTGTGTACTGGCCTCTTTATGTCCTTAACCAACAGCAGGGTAAAACAATGAGTGAGGTTTGGGATGGAGTCAGTTTAAGGCTCTCCTTTAGGAGAGCTGTGTCTGAAAATACCATGCGGCTTTGGGAGGAGTTGGTGGCTTTAGTTGAGGGAGTCTCTCTGTCGGAAGACGAAGATCATGTGTTGTGGACTTTTACTCCTTCCGGAAGTTTTGAAGTTCAGTCTCTTTATGCAGTTATTTCTAATAGAGGTATTACCCAAGTTTATGTGAATGATGTTTGGAAGTTATGCATACCCCCTAGGGTTCAGTTCTTTTTATGGCTGGTGGCTAATAATAGAATTTTGACAAGAGATAACCTTGCGAAGAGAAGGGAAGTTAGTGATCCAACTTGTTTGTTTTGCAATGAACAGGAGTCTGTCTATCACCTCTTTTTTGGGTGTTGTGTGGCCAAGTCAGCTTGGCAAGTCTTGTCTGAGTTGTTGGGTAGGAAGATTGGAGGAAATTTTGAGTCGGTGGCCCATTTATGGGTGGCTAATAAAAAGCTAAACCTTTTAAATATTTTCACCTCAGCCTTGATGTGGGCAGTTTGGAAACTAAGAAACTCATTATGTTTTCAGGGTACAAGATGGAGTGGGATGAGAAGACTATTGTTATGGATTGTGAAGATGACAAGGGGCTGGATTCCGATGTTCAAGCCGGACCTGGGAGCTCGAGTGGAGGATTTGGCAAGTCGGTTGGAAAAAGAAGCGCTGTCTCCGCTGCAGATCCTTTGGAATGTTCAGACAGACTCATCATCAAGGTTGGAACCATCGGCTGCTCGGCATTTGGATCCCAGAGATGTGGGTTTGGAGGAGGATTTTGAGTGCGCTGCTGATAGTTCTTCCATTACTGCTTTTGACTGTGTGGTTTCTGGGATGTAAGCTTGTTGGCTCTTTCAGGCGTTATCGCCATAACTGTTCTGAACTGAATGTTGTTTGTTTGCTTTTTGAAATATAAAAGCGCGGGAAACCTTCTTTCTAAAAAAAACATAGACACGAAACAAAGAAAATAATAAAAAAAACTACACAATACTATCAAGCCAACAAGAGATCAACGAGAGAAAACTGAGAGTTCCTAACCGTTTAGATGATTTCTTTTGTGTCCGTTCCCAGAAATCGACGGAACTAGTAGGTTTCACTCCTTGGAAGAAATAAACTGACATAAAATGAGAGGTTGTTTGGTTTGAGGAATGGATTAGTCCATCATCGTCTTCTTATTCTTTGTTGGTCTCTGGAATGAAATAGATTAATATATCATCACCTCATTTCTAATTTAATAAATATACTCATAATATATCACCTCATCTAGAATGGTTTGATTCCTCAAATCAAACATATCCTAACCAACTCGATCTAGTCGTTTTTAGTTGTCAGGAAATAGGTGTTCTGTCCCTAGTAGCGAATGACAATAATATATGACTATATTGATGTGATCATGCATCAAACTATATAGGTTCGAGTTTCTTTGCTCAGAATTTAGAGCTGCTTATTTTCTCCGTACTGAAGAATTTGCTTGGCTGCAAACAAATCCATCCTAATTCATGTGAGTTGGAGGAGTGAAATTTCAACTAAATTACATCCTAATCTCTCCTAAACTATGTGGATTAGATTGTATTTGTGTGCAACCAAACAAGCCCCTACCGTGGTATAGTACTATACATCAGGGTAAAATGCGCGTGCAGTAGCTGGTTTATGCCATCAGCAATGCTGATGATGCACATACTTCATCTTTATCTATAGATGGCCGTTCTTATCCGGAAGTCTTCCCTATCAATCGAAGGGGAGAGGTTTCAGCACTATATTACTTTGAGCACGCAAATTGAGCGTGGTTAGGTCCTTCCATCATGGCGTACGTGTCCACTAAATTCAAGTTCTCGATTTATATGTGTTGTATTTTCGTGGATTTATTTTACAAATTTCATGATGATATTCTTTCAGTAGTTGGTGACTCGTCCATCGATAATAAGGTATATGTGATGATTTCATCAATCTCGAGATTTTATCAGTTCAATTCAACTCTTTGTATGTGCTCACACAGAGGTAGCTAGGATACACATGTTTTTCATAGAGGTAAGTAGTGTATGTCCATATAGGTGATGATGTCCGTAGACTGCAAGACACTTACGATAATTTTGTTAATCTCAACATTTATCGATTCAAGTGTGTGCTTGTGGAATTAGGAGGATGTGCGTGTGTATTCATACGGGTATGGTGAATCTTGTTTTTCAAGGACAAGGAGTTACACGCTATAAACATTAGTATTTTTTTTTAATATATCTGATAACGTGCCCATAGGAAAATGAGGCTCTCATTCTTTTTCATCGGCGGCTGTTGCTTTCAACCTGGCGCGCTAAGAGCGTTACTTTGATTTGACTTGGTCGATTGCAACGTACGATGATACGACGTTAAAGGGAGCGTGATATATAATTTGGTATTTGATGAAGGTGGGATGCATACAGCAGTGAGCATCACTTTATTATATATATAAGAAAGAAAACGAAGCCAGCAGCGCGGTCGAAATCGAATTGGCGCATGTGTCACGACGAGCGAAATTGCGAAGTGGATCTGTGAAATAAAGCGTGACATCGACTAAAGTGAATTGAATTGAGGCCACGTTCAGTTCGCGAAATCACCCAAAAATATTTTGCATAGTACCTGTCTTTACACGCATGCATGGAGCATTAAATGTAGGTAAAAAATATAAGTAATTGTACTTTTGGTCTGCTCATGTCGAGACGAATCTTTTGAGTCTAGTTAGTCCATGTTTGGACAAAGTTTGTCAAATAACAACGAAAGTGCTATAGTAACTTTTCGCCACATATTTCACGAACTGAACAAGGCCTGAATTGAATGGGGAGAGATGATCAATGTGTGTGCGCGCGCGCGCGCATGAGTCAAAAAGATATTGAAAAGAAGACCACACTCAATTGCGACGTGCTCATTCATTCTCAAGATTGTATAACCCACACTAACTTATTAGTAGTACGGAGTACTATCTAAAGATGGGTAGGCGCCTGTGTATTTGAGCAACATATGAACATGCAGATCAGTTCAGGGCCCAACACAACCCATGCATGCATAGCTCTGCAATTAGCAACAGTATTACCGTTGGGCATAGCCGCATATTATGGGCAAAGCTGAAAACTGTGCATATATATGCATGCATGCTCATCACTGATCAGCAGTGTGCAGTGCTGCAGCGTGGACTCAAACCAAATGTACGTGCAAATAAAAAAGCGTTACTCCACAGACGCGCGCCTTTTTATATACATAGTAAAAAAATGTCAGCACGGGAAAATATGCACGGATCACCGTACCCATGCGTGTATTGTGCTTTCAATTCGTAGTTTCGTCGTTATTTTATTTTTACTGTGTCAAAAGGAGTTTACTATTGTTTATACAACAATCGGCTCGTGATCGACTGACTGATCGATTTCCTGGCATCTGATATGATCATGTGACCTGCTCCATTCCATGCATATGATTTCGTCTGACATTAGAAATGTGTTCTTTGACCGGCCCTCTATGCTCGGTCTCGAAAGAAAGCTCTAGCGTGGCATGTAGAGAAAGGGAAAAACAAGGTAGGTAGGTGTTTGATTTTTTTTTTTGAATTAGGTACAATTTGGACGCACACAACTCACGCACTCCACACTCACACACACGTGTACGCGTTCGTACACACACAAAGAGAGATTGGGAAGCTCGCTGCCTCCGGTGCGCGAGAAACGCGTAGTACCACTGAACGCGCACGCGTGCGTGTACCTGCAAAATTCTGGAAAAAATCTAGAAAAAAGTGCGATAACCAGGATTTAAACTCTGGTAAGTAACGTCCCACCGGACTGTCCTACCACTGGACGACAGTGATTCTGGATGGCAGTTCGTTTGACATGTGTAGGCTGCACTCGTGCATTCTAGAATATATATATATATATGTAATAATAATATTGCATGATTGACCTGGCCTACTCTCAGATTCTTGCCTGGTTTTATACTTTTGTCTAGCTTATTTCCCGAGAACTATGCGAGATTTGACTAAACAGTGTGCCCGCTAGACACAGAATATGGGTATAACTTCTTCTTCTTCGGGCCTTGACGCCTTGTTTAGTTTCGATCTATAAAGTTTTTAAATATCACATTAAATGTTACATAAAGTGTTTAAGATAGTAACAAAAAAAGAAATTACAGAATTCGTCCGCAAATCGCTAAACAAATTTTTTAAGCCTAGTTATGCCGCTATTAGCATATGTCTTACCGTAGTACTTTAGTATTAAATCATGGACTAATTAGGTTTAAAAGATTCATCCCCCAAATTACACACAAACTGTACAATTAGTTATTTTTTAGTTTATATTTAATATTCCATATATGTGTCTAAAGATCCGATATGACGAATTAAAGTTTTTGATTAGAAGCTAAACAAGGTGATACTATACTTACCGGCATACGCATACCAACCGCAGCTACTATACTGGCAATGGTAGAGCCCTAACTTGAAACAAAAAAACAATTCATCAATGGAGAAACCAGATATGATGCAACTGGGCCACACAGCTCAGTATGGATCCGGCCTATGGGCCAACCAACCTAGCTAATGCAAGACCGCAAACGTGTCTCTTTTTTTCTTATACTCCGTATATACAACTGTTAATTTATTTTCATTTTTTTCTCCGTAAAAAAGGGATCATATAGGAGTAGCAAAGCAAAGGATGTCCTCCCTCCGTTCCAAAATAAGTGTCACTAGAAATCCGTGTTTTCCTCACAGACACGCTTTCCGGACGACACTTATTACAAAACCAGAGGAGATCCTTATGTGCACAGGAGGCAAAATATTTTCCCATCGCGTGGTCAGTAGGCTTCTGCCTTTCTAGTACGGAGTATGCCCGTGTTCACATAGGAGTAGATTCAGCACGACAATACTCCCTCCGTCCCAGAAAGGAAGTCGCTATGGGAACCGTTCGGGTCAAATTTTCTCAACTTTGATCAAATTTGTAGAAAATACGTGCAATATTTATATCGTCTAATAAATTTATTATAAAAGTACATTCAAAGATCTATCTAATGATATTAATTATGTATTATACATATATATTTATATATATATAGTTGGTCAAAGTTTAAAAAAGTTGACTCCTCGGGAAGTGAGAACGACTTCTATTTTGGGACGGAGGGAGTAGGTTGTAGGCGCTTCAACGAGAGATGGCAGGCAATATAGACATTATCCAGAACAAAGAAGACCAATTATTCTGTTTGCTCTGTAAGAAGAACATTGTGATACAAAGTAGTGCCAACCATATCCAACAGAAGGAGAATGTCAATTGGGACGAAATGATAGTCAAGTTTACAACAACAGAACATTCTAATCTTGTACTGTCATTTGTATTCTTGGAAGTTGACATGGCCAGTGGCTTGCGCATGCTCGACGGCCTCCTGCATTGCGCACAGACAGATTGCAGCATTCAGTACAATGATATTTGCATATTTCGTTGGAAGTTTAAACCTTTTGCGTTTTATAAGAGCCCTGCCTTTTGACCGATGACGCCGATCTGGCACACTCCGCAGCGCAGAGTGAAGTTTGCGGTGTCAGTATAGCTCCTCTTCCTGCATGTCGCATGCCAAACAAAACGAATGGGCAAAATTAATCATCAACAGGGAAGTTGACAGGTAATGAACAGATTGTTCAAATGGCTATGGTTGAGTACCTCTGCGCCTCCTTCACTAAGTTCAAGGCAAGGCCTTCTGCTGGACCAATGGAACGGTTATGATTGACAGGGAAGATTGTCTGGTCAAATTCTTCTGGTGCTCCTTCAGCTGGAGACATCTGAATTTTTGTTCATTAAAAAGTAGATATAATTAGCACATACCTCTTGTGTCTTGTTAATTACTAAGTAGCATAATACCATCAAGACAACTTACAGCGAGAGCATCATAATGCAAACCATCATAAATGAGGATGGCCCTTTCACTATAATTCTTCTCCTGTGTCAAGGGGTGTAAAGCTAATAGGTAAATTAACAAATTTGGCAAAAGTAGTTAGAGGGAAAAGATCACTAACCTGACCATAGATATCACAGCGGGTGGTCTGAATGTCATATGCCGCAATTTCACACGTCCATAATATTCAGATAGAATAGAGAGCTCAATTGCTCCTTCACAGACAAAGAGAAGGGGGGGTTAAAATTAGTGCTAAAAGAAGCAAGTACAGTTTTACAAAACTATGTGTTAAAAAATTATTGTTAGTCTTAAAGCTTCTGAACAGAAACTCATAGTTCTATTGGTTGTGTGCAATTAAGAGCCTCTCCTAACTAGTAGGTTTCTGATGGACGACCATAAATTAATGGTGGAGATGCCTAATCAGGAGCCATGAGGACTTGAATCCCAACATTTTTCATGGTATCAGGTGGCAACTGTTTTCTCATCATATGTCCATTTTTGGGAATGAAAGTCTCGTTAATAATAAAGACATTGAAAACCAGTTCACATATAGAATGGCATGGAAACACTTCAAGCTGAGAATATTTTCAGTTTTAACGCTGCTGTACGAGTCTATAGTTCTGAAACTCACCTCCCCACTTTTCAGGATCCAAAATCCAAGCACAATACGCTTCATTTGGTTTGCCAAGAAACGCTTCATTGAATTTCTCGGGATCACTAGCAACTGTTGCTGCTATGACCTTCAAGCAAAAGAGGGAAGAAAAGGTAGCTGTGTCAACATAAAAAGTTCGGAGATGAAGTAAAATGGCAATACCAAGTGCAGATCTGCACTCTATGTACAGCAATTTCTAGCTAAAAGTAAGAGGAATTACATGGAATACAAATCAGCAGTCATTTTATCATAGCTCAACTAAAGTGGTCTATTGCAAGTATTCTCGTTTGAAGTGTGAGCAGCACAGTGACAGTGGATGAAACATCAGACCTTGCGTAAATATATCTTTAAGACAATAGAATTGCTAAAGTTCACCCATAATATAATGAAGCAATGCTCAACTGGCCAAGATGCTACTGGATCTAACAGCTGTCACCAATTACATAATCAGCAGATGGTATTAAGCAAACCTCAAAATAGCTTTTCAATGGATTTCAGTTAGCATCCAGCAGCTCTGCTAATCTAACCATATGACATATTTTCACACCATTGTCACATCGTCCCATGCTCGCAGCAAGACCTACCAATTATTAATGCACTTATGCATGACCCCACAGTTCCTTTTATTAGCAGTCGGTGGAAATCATGACAGTAATAAAATGTCCGGCAACAGATTTGCCTCTGCCGTTTTTTCAGGCAACCGTGCAAGCTCGGATCCAAGCAAAGCATAACACCATTTTGACAATATACCGAAGACAACGAGACAAGTCTAAAAGTGAGGCCGACCGCAGGCAGCAACACAGCTAATTAAAGAGTTGGTCTGGTCGAAGCAGTTACCTGTCTGAGCTCAGAAGCCTTATTCCGGCTGTGTTCCATCACGTAGCTGTACCAAACAAAGCACAGGTGGTTGCAAACTGTGATAAGCGACGCTTCCATTTGCTCTAGACCATGAATCATGAATGGTGCAGTAGAAGCAGTGCCGTGACAGACTTCACTTACCCCACAGCATTGAAGAGGCAACTGTTGTCCGAAGGGATGACTCTCCTGACAACGACACGACACCTCCATTTCGCGAGGCCTACAGACAGAATCATCGCAAATAAGCGCCAATTGAGATGGAAATTATATTATGCTGGAAGAACCAATCGTGACGCCGACTGAACCTATCGCTGTAGTAAGAGCAATAGCGGCAGCAAGACGGCCCTGCCCTGCCTGCCTCGTCTCCTTATGTTCCAATTCCAATCCCACGGACGCACGGCAGCGGCAGGTAGAAGGAAGAAGGCAGAGGTTCCACCCAGAACGGCGCACGCAGCAAGTTGCGTGGAATGGAAGGGAAAACGCCACGCCGCTACGGGAAGCTACTGGGTGTCTGGGTGCGGGTGGGGTTCACCGAGAAATGGGCGAAAGAAGGCGCCAGCCACAGCCAACCACCCCCGCACGGCTCCCCGCTCCACCCACCGCCGCTTACCGCTACGCAGGCCGGGGCGAAATCCCACGCCGCAATCGAACAAGCGCACCAAGGCGGCGCGCCGTGCCGTGCCGAGCGAGAGGGCACCGGATTCCCGCGCTCGGAAGCCGCACGCGAGGCGACACGGCCACCGCGCGCGAAGCAGAGAGCGGAATCACGCACCCACGCACGCAGACCTCGGAGGAGCAGCGAAAGCAGAGCACGGACGCACGCACGTACCGGGAAGCGGCAGGAGACTCGTCGAAGAGGGAGGGGGTCGACACGCCGCGCCGCGCTCTGTCCGAATTCGTGCAGCTCTGAATCGAGGGAGGCGGGGAGGGCAGCGGAGGAAGGGGGCGCGGAGAGGAAGGGGGAGAGGCGGTATATAAACCAGGCCAGCGGCGAGGCGAGCAATCAGACGGAAATGGCAGGGGGGCCGGATCTGCTTGGGGCGGTGTGGCAGGCAGAGATCTCCCACCTGTGACAGGCTGACAGCCGCCCTAGTGCCGCCTGCCTCGATGTGGCAGGGGGGCTTTGCGTGGAAAGGAATTCATGGGCTGTTGGATCCGCTGCTTAAAGGCGCCTAAAACTCTTTTCATGGCACACATCCCTTCGGTATAAACTCTTTTCATGGCCATACCCTAACCACGTTTTAAGCTGAAGAAGTAGAGTTTTAAGATTACACAAGACTCACAAATAATTTTAGGATTACCTGTGAAATCTAATAACAGACACAAACAAACAATAAGAAAACACGAGAGAAAGAGACGGAACCACCTCAAAATCCCAACCAACTGTACCTATATACAAAAGAAAAATACATCCACGCAATCGTGGTGAAGCCGTGGTGGCAAAGACGTATTGGTAGTAGACCAAACATCGGTAATAGGACGCCCAAGCATTCACCAAAAACGACACGGAGCAGGCGAGGCCCTTTGTCAACGCCGAGAGCCGCGGGCCTACAGCTATCTGCCCCAGGTGGCGAGTCCAAAGTCCGTTTCCGCCACAAGCCACAAGCACCACCGGTGCCGCTGCTTGGCTACTAGGCAAGGCAAATCTTTGGTTCCCCTGGTTTCTTTCTCCCAGGCCCCACTCCACAGTTTCCTCCTTATCAGAACAGGGAAACATGTTATTAGTCGGCTTATCAGCCGTACTTCAACTTATTCTCTCCCATATAACACTATTGAAACAGCTGAAATTAGCCGTAAAAGCGATCAGCCAAACAACACCATGACAGATTGCCAGAACAGGAAACATGACAGGTATATGGCGGCATATTGGTTGCGTGGTAAGTGAACACTGTTGGTGTAGAAGTTCTTTTTATCCATGACAGATATGGCGGCATATCGCACGGCTTCTCCTCCGTCGGTGTACTCATGTTAGCATGGACGCAGCCACGCAGGGCCAGCCAACCTGGAAGAGCTGCTTCCCAATGAACCCATATTCCCCCTGTCTGATAAAGCAAGCAGAAAGTGGTTAGTTGATATTCTCGTGGTTTATCAAGGCACCATGTATTATTCCTCATTTCCACAACCGAGTCAAAGCCACCACAATTTCAGGGTTCCGGCGATGCCAGGATGTGCATGGTATGCGCCACAATACATAAAGCCAGGAATATACTGCGTTATCAGGAGAAGAAAGGGAAAACAAAGTAGAAAGATATGATATTTGCTCACCGGATCTTGCAAAAATAAGATCTGCTATTCTATCACAAGTGCTGACACTTGGTCCTGGAGGCAATAAGGCAATAGGCCTGGAACCAGATTCTTCGGATCTCCATTTGCAATATGAAATATATGTTAGCTCACCACAGCAGCATCTGGGTAAATTCTTCAGTGATCACGCACAACTAAAAGGAACTCTTAATAAAATACAAAGCACAGAACCTAAAATATTTGTGAGAGGCTAGACAACACAAGCAGAAGAGCAAACAGAACAAGAATGGCAGCATGGAATACCTGTTTAAGGCAGCACTGTTTCAGTAGCATCCCGAGTTCATCAGGCTCCACTAACGCTACCCCTTTCTCATCAAGAATAGATAATAAGCCTAATCCAGCTTTGGAGATCTTCCTTGGGTAAGTAACAAGATAATTATTACCTCTACAGAGTACAGACAAGTCTATCACGCGATCTTTGCTATGTTAAGAAGGTAATGCAGTGTTTGCTTATGAGATAACTGAATCACATCATTTGCAGATCAATATCTAGATTAAAGAATCAATATACTCATCATCTAAGATTGCAGAAGAGTATTTTCATTAGTTCAATCTAAGTATCTACCGTTCATTTTCTAACATACTAAAAAAACTCGACCTGCGGGGGGTATGACGACCCCCGGGCATATTGTTAAGAAGAGACTGATCTTCTCACATAGATCGACAAAACCTCCGAACCGCTGTCCCCATCCTGACGCAGTGTCGTTGCCCTGTGAGAACCAGGCCGGGCCGTTCTGCGCTTTGGCTTAAGGGGATAGGCGAGGGAATTTTTTTTTTTTACCTCCAACCTGAAATTCACTCCCACAGGGAGTCGAACTCAGGACCTGGAGGGTGCTGCCGGAGTGCCTACACCAACTGATCTAGCATCCTTAGTTCAACCATGAGCATCTTGTGACACCATAAAACAAGAAACATGTCACAACTCACAACAAGCATCAAATACTCAGGTTCAATATCTTAGCTGAAAGAAAGGATAGATTTCTTTGCAAGTTTTCCATCCTGTCCAATATCAGGAGCCACAGCCCCACAGCTGAACAGAAAGGCATCATTAACAAGCCTCTGAAACTAAGTCGTAGGCTTCTAATGGAGATTCATACATTTATGGTGGAGATGACTCATAAGGAATCGTGAGCTATAAAGTCCCAGACATTTATTGGTATCAGGTGTAAGAATTAGAAAATAAAGATATCAGAATATGTCATTTCTTGTGGAACAAATGGTCTGTTCAATACACTGGAACATAATATGATCATATACTATGCAAGATTTAAGGAGAAAGTTCAGTCCCGGGGAAAATTGACACCATAGCATTTTGTTGGCAGCCTGATTGCAAAAATGCCATCCAAAGTTCTGGCATTGACAAAATGACATATTGTGCACAGCCGACGCTATTTTGACAATGTACAGATCTGATAGCATTTTGGCAACTGAGTTTCAACATGATGGTATGATCACAAATTAAAACTACTGAAACTCACCTTCCCATTTTTCAAGATTCGAAATCCAAGCACAGAAGGCTTCATTTGTTTGCAAAGAAATGCTACATTGAACTTTTCAGGATCAGAAACAACTGATGCTGCTACAACCTTCAAGCAGATAGGGAAGAAAAAAAATATAGCAATACCAACAATATCAATGTCCAGATAGTAGAAAAATGACCAAAGCATGTGCAAACTTACACTGTATTCACATATTTCATAGCTAAAAGAGTTAAAAGAGGCAGCACCATGGGGGCATGAATAGACAGTCAATTTATCATACTCTACTAAAGCTACCAAACGTTGCGGTTCTGGTTTGAAATCAATGACACAGTTGATGGACCATCATATCTTGCACAAACTTTTTTTAGACCATTAAATTTGTTCAGTTAACCAAATAAGGAAGTAAAAAGCTCAACATATTGGCATGTCCATGGATCCAACCAATTTCATCAAGTTTGATTCGATAATCAACTCATGAGACATGACTGGAGAATAGCCCTGGAAAAAGATTTATAAGAATTATATACATGGACTCAATTAACATCCAGCTGTTCCTCTACATTGACATATTTCTATATTATTGTCAAATCATTTGGTGTAGATCGCTTTATTAGATGGTCGAAATCATACGGGGATAAAGTATCAATTGATTTATCTACCCTTTTCCAGGCACAAGAAAACTCATGATTTGGCAGCCTCAAAAGCCTTTTTCTGGTGGTGTTCCATCACGTATCTGTATCAAACAGAGGAGTTACGAAGCACAATATACAACTATCCATTTGCTAAAATCATCAGATAGTACAGTATATAGAAGAGTAATGTTCAATTGTACAAATATAGGATAGATTTTGTTTAGAAGTTTCCTAACCTTTGCAAAATCAGGACCAGCAACTTCAGTAAAAGTGAATATGTGCAATTACTAATCAGAAGAAACTCGTGGAAGGAACTTCTGCTGAAATCAAACTCTGACCAGGTGGCTTCCTGACAATTGCTTCAGTTCTTATCTTTCTTCTAAGGGTATCCACTTCATGCCACAGATTTTGCTTAGCATATATGTTTGACAGAAGCACACCAGCACCTCCTTTGTAGGAGCAGACTGACTCAATCTTATTGAGCACGAGTTCCCCAATCTCCAGCTCATTATTGATACTGCATGCACTCAGCAGGGCCCCAAGAATCTCCAAGTTTGGTTCAAAAGGCATCATGCTAATGAATTCATAAGCACGGTGAACAAGCCCCGCTCTGCTGAAAAGATCCACCATGCAACCATAGTGTTTGATGTCCTGGGGGACATTGTAATCACTCTCCATGGAATTGAAGATAGTATCCCCTCGTCTACCAATCCAGCATGGCTACAGGCAGACAGAACCACGACAAAAGTAGTTGAATCTGGTAATACTCCTTCCTCCCGCATGCTGAAGAACAAAACAACCGCTTCTTGACCACGTCCATGAGAAGACAGCCCTGAAATCATTGTTGTCCATGAATGCAAGTCCTTCTCACGCATCAAACAAAACAATCTACGTGCAGACTCAATGCTGCCACACACTTCCCATACATGTCAAGCAATGCATTCCTGACAATTAACTCGCCCTCCAATCCAATCTTCTCCACATACGAATGCAGACACTTTGCATGCTCCAGCGAGCCCAGACCGGCACAGGCAGAGGCAAGTGATGCCACCGTGGCCTCATTAGGCGACACAAGATCATCGGCACCTCTCATCTCGTTAAACACCTCGACGGCTTTCAAGTACATCCTGGAGTCTACATAGCCAGACACCATGCTGGTCCACGCAACCACATCCTTCACCGGCATTTCCTCGAACACCCTGCAAGCGGTGACCACCAGCCCGCACGTGAGGTACACGTTCATCAGCGTCGTCTGGGTGAAGAGGTGGCAGTTGTAGCCAAGACGGAAGCCCTGCCCGTGCAGAGACTGGCACAGTGTAGGACCGCTGCGGGAACAGGCGCTGATCAGGAGCGGCAAGGTGTAGGGGTCCGTGGGAACGCCTCGGCTGCGCATTTGGTCAAACAGGCGGAGCGCGAGGCGCGGCGGGGAGGCGCGGATGAGCGAGTTGAAGGCGAACGGAGAGAGCGAGGAGGCCGGGAGATAGGCGAGGAGGGCGAGGGCGAAGGGGAGGGAGAGGCTGGTGGATGCGAGGAGCAGGCGGGAGGCCACGAAGGGGTTGCGTGCGAGGCCGGAGACGAGGCAGTGGGACAGAACGGGGAGGTGGTCGCGGAGGGCGGCGGCGGGGTAGAGGAGTGGCCGAAGGCGGCAGTGGCGGTGGAAGAGGGAGTTGTCTGCCGCCCACGCCGGAACGGGAGGGGAAGGCCGTGGCGGCGCCATGTATGTATTTCCCGAATTCCGAGTCACAATGGCATCTGTTGTCTTTGTCGTTTCAAATCTTCTCCACCTTGCCGCCACCTGTCGTCATCGTAGCAGCGCTTGCCCCCACGGCAGCTCGCAGGGAGGACCGCAGCACAGGCCAGCCACTCCAGGACCGGGGCGGCGGCGACGGCTCCGCTCCAGCAGCAGGCGGGATCTCGCCGTGGCGTAGCAGGGCTGCTGGGGCCAGCGAGCACGGGCTTGGGGCGACGATGACGATACGAAGACCAGGCACCAAGAGACCGCTGGCTTCGGGGTGGCGGTTGTGGCTTCGAGCTCGGCTTCGCGGTAGATTCGGGGTTCGGGCCATAAATCGATGTGCTGGGCTGACGAGCACCACCGCGCCAGTTCCGGCGTGACTCTAGAACGGCCGAATGGGGGGTGGGGGTTTTAATTATCCTAAGAGGCCGTTTGGATCCTTTATATTCGAGGAATTAGAATTCACTCAATAAATTATACTATTTGATTTGGAATTTAACATTTCACCACTTCTCAAAGTCCACATATAAGTTTACCTCAAATTCATAGGTTGGGAGAGAGAAAT
The DNA here is from genome assembly GCA_009763385.1 of Coix lacryma-jobi var. lacryma-jobi. Taxonomy (NCBI): domain Eukaryota; kingdom Viridiplantae; phylum Streptophyta; class Magnoliopsida; order Poales; family Poaceae; genus Coix; species Coix lacryma-jobi. The sequence continues at coordinate 180,582,176 of CM019822.1, forward strand.
AAATTATATAGATCACCATGCTATATTTCTAATTTGCAATTTATAACATTCTCTCAAACTCATTCTCCAGTGGTAGAAATACAACATATGGGTACCTCTTTCATATAGGCAACAATAATATACAATATAATCCATATAAAATCATATTAGCTTAACTAAAATGTGTCTAGATTATGATTCTTAAATGAATTCAATTCCATATATTCAATTCATTTTTCATGTTTTGATTCAAAAAAAACAGTTGTTCCCTCTCTATACCATCAAAGCTAACGGGGAGGTGGTCGCGGAGTACTCCCCGTTCTGTCCCACTACACGAAAATATTCAAAGCTAAATTACTATTGACTATAGTAAAATTATGTATTAACAGAAGATATTACTAGATGATATTCTTTGTGAATATACTTCTTTTGTCCCAAAATAAATACAATTTTAAGACTAGCCACGGTTACTAATGCACTAGTAAAATTATCAAAAATAACTTTATAAAGATGCAATCATTATGTTTTGGAAAACAAAAAAGTACAAAAGGACGAATAAAGTTCTCTTGTATTATTTCTAGAGTTGTCTTAAGTCAAACTTTTTAAAATTTGACTGAATTTCTAGAAAAAACTATCAAGATTTTTGGTACTAAATTCATATCATTAGATATATTATAGAATATATTTTTATAATGTGTCTATTTCATATCATAGATGTTATTACTCTTTTCAATAAAGTTAGTTAAAATTTAAAAGTTTGACCGACACGGATTCTAGTAATTAATTCTTTCGTGGACAGAGGGGTATCTAGAATTGTATTTATTTTAGGACGAATTTTAAATTCTAGAATTACATTTATTTATTTTGGGACGGGAAGAGTACCATATTTATCGGTTTCTTCCTCCCCTTGTTCACGTCGTTCTCCAACAGTTAGTGCAGCCAAGGTTCAAAATTCGATCTTCTTGTGGCTTAATTTAGATAGTGATGTATATAATTAGGTGTGCTAGAAGACTGGTTCTAGCAAGTACGCCATGATATTGTCTGCAAATGTGTCTTGATAATGGCCATAACGAAGCTGAGTTGAGGAGAACTATTTTCGCTTAAATTAAAGAGAAAATGTTTCATTTGTTATAGATGGACATAATAGTATGTGATATAGAAAAAAAAACCGCTTTCAATGTATGCTTCTCATTAAATTATCTAAGAGTATACGGTCAGAAATGATCTCATCGTTTAAACTCAATATAATTATCCTAAGTTTAATGAATTCCTTTATCGTATTAAAAAAATATGAATATGTGAGCTTTGCTTGGTGAAGTAGACGGAGACACGACACTACAAGAATTCTGTTAATCCGTGATGGAAAATTTCTGTCACGGATCACTGAAAAACCGTCAGCAAACAACATCTGTGATGGTTTTAGAAATCATCATGGATTGAGCGTCATCGATTGACCTGCGTGACGGTTTGTAAAAAACCATCACAGATTAACAGAATTAGTGACGGTATTAAACTGTCACCATATAGCCCGAGGCCTAGTTAGACCAGCCCAGGCCCATTTCCTGTGACGAAAAATAACCGTCACTGATGAACTACCACATCATCATAGCTGCTTACGTGGCTGCTTAGGATGATGACGAGGACATAACTCAGCCCATTTGTTAACAGGCCAGAATCAAAGATGGGCTAATTTTGGCCCAATTTCAGTCACTTTCGCAGCAATATTTCAGCCATTTACAGGCCCATTTCAGCACATTGCAGCCCAAATTCGTTACTAATTTTTAGCCCACTTTATTTTCCACTTCTACAGCATATATAGCCCATACAGCCGATTTTTAACATTCAGCCCACAAGTAATATTGTATCGGCACATTAAATCAAAAATCTCATGTTTCCATCCAACATTAGATTACACAAGTCTACATCCAGCAACAATTACCATAGAATTCCATACAACCTTACAGTTCACCATGGCAAAGCCAACAACACAGACTCTAAGAAAAGCATACAGCAAAATGCATACATCAAAATCTCATGTCCAGCAGGTTCCAGCAACTGTAGCAAAATGCAAGTAGCAGCAGCAGCAGCAGCAAAATATATACCACCATGTATGACTTAACTTGGTCGAACACTCCCTTATTAAGGAGTACTCTCGATCTTGAACGCAAGGAGGAACTGTTAAAATTAAGTGAGTCTCCTCCCTGTCACATCCTTAACCATATATAAGCGGTCCTGTCTACTTAAACTTATTCACGACTAATTAATTATTTTAATAGTATTATATGAAAGAAAATAAATCTTAGTACAACTAATAATTTCAAAAAAAGTATATAATACACTTCTATATATACTATATACACTAGTACTAGCTAGTATATAGAGTGACAGAACACATCCTAATAAAGGCCTTGTTTCGCGAAATATGTGGCGAAATGTTACTGTAGCACTTTCGTTGTTATTTGACAAACTTTGTCCAAACATGACCTAACTAGATTTAAAAGATTCATCTCGACATGAGCAGACCAAAAGTACAATTAGTTATTTCTTTTACCTATATTTAATGCTCCATGCATACGTCTAAAATGGATACTGCGCAAAATTTGGAGAGATTTTGGAATCTGAACCTGGCCAAAGCTAGGTATATACTACACCATATATAGGCTAGCAAGATGATGGTTTGGGGGTGACCTTTATGTCAGAGCCGAGGCAGTGTTGATTACTTAGCGGATAAGTGCATGCATGCATATCTGATACTATCTGATAAGGATAACATCAAAATAAGATATGCAACTTGGCCACATCGGCCTTGATGACCATATAGATTGACAAAAAGTCAAACATGTTGATCTAGTATATATATGAATTCATTTTGTAATCCTATAAGTCTCATATATCTATTGATGGAGGGAGTCACTATTAGAGAACAGACCTTTGGTCGATCTGCCAAATAAGCTTTAGTCTCGACAAAAATTTATGTCCGAGATTAAAGACTTTTGGTCCCAGTTGGTGTTAACAACCAGAACTAAAGATCAAACCTTTAGTCCTGGTTGTTGTTACCAACCCGGACTAAAGGTCCTCCAACCAGGACCTTTAGTCCCAGTTGGTAATACCAATCGAGACTAAAATGTGATCTTTTAGTCCTGGTTGGTGTTACCAACCCAAACTAAAGGTCTTCCACCCGAGACTACATGTTCCTCATGGATCATTTTAAAAGGAGAGTGTACAAAACTTTGTCGTATGTGGTGTATAGCTAAGTTGATAAGGAGTTTATGCGTGTGACAAGAGGTACTGATTTTGAATCTCACACACCGCAAGAGAGGTCTTTCTAAAATTTCATTTATTTTTTTTCCTTGAGGGGATAAGCCTTTTAGTCCCGATTGTAGCACCCGAACCTTTAGTCCCGGTTGGGAAAACTGGAAAAGACCATTCTCAACCGGGATTAAAGGTCCTCTCTCCAGTAGTGATGAGTATTAGTTAAAGCAACATTTTTGAGTAGTTTGATATAATTTTTTGGTAATTTGCCTCGGACTTGTAAGTAGTAGTTGTTGTCCCAGATCCCATAATTAAGAGGCAAGACGGGAAATGATGATGATTAGGTAGTTTGCTTTCAATTGATGCGTGCATATGTCGTTGAAGAGAATGACGTGACTCTCAATGTCAATGTCATGCCATAACACGCGCAAAAACACTTCTCTGTAGCACTATATATTGTTCAGAAATAGGAGGAGGCTGCCGAAGCTTTTCTAATGGCCAAAGTGCCAAAACAAACAAATCATAGACAAGACACAAAGAAAATAAAAAATTACACAATACTATATCAAGCCAACATGACATCAAAATGAGAGAAAAAAGAGAGTTCCTAATGGTTAGATGATTTCTTTTGTGCTCGTTCCCAAAAATCGACGGGAAGTAGTAGGTTTCAGTCCTCGGAAGAAATAAGCTGACTGAGAGGCGTTGTTTGGTTTGAGGAATGGAATAGTCCGTTATCTTCTTTTTTGGTCTCTGGAGACCTACTACAGAAAGGGCCTTTAGCCCCGGGTATCCCAACCGGGGCTAAGAATTCGGGACTAAAGGTTCAACCGGGGCTAAAGGTCCAGGGAGGAAAAATAAATGTGTATTGTGTGAGATTCAAACTCAGCACATCTCGCCTCAGACACGCTTACCAACTGAGCTACGCAACCCATGTGATGTAGTTCTGGACGTTTTCCTTTTGAATCCACTCGTAAAGGACCTTAGGCCCGGTTGCTAACACCAACCGGGGCTAAAAAGACCTTTATACCAACCGGGACTAAAAGTCTTTAGCCCCAGACGCAAATTTTTACCGAGACTAAAGCTCAGTTGATAGATCGTCCAAAGGTCTGTTCTCTAGTAGTGGAGTGAAACGGATTAATTCATCATTACCTCATTTCTTAAATTTAATAAATAGACTCATAATATATCACCTCATCGTTCTAGAATGGTTTGATTCCTTAAATCAAACATATCCTAACAAACTTTAGTCATTTTTAGTTGTCAGGAAATAGGTGTTATTCCTAGTAGCGAATGACAATAATATGTGACTATAGTGATGTGATCATGCATCCAACTATATAGGTTCGAGTTTCTTCAACCCATAATTATTAGATGCTTATTTTCTCCGTACTGAAAAATAAACTCTTATATATAATTTCGTATGTTGTACCTTCATTCAGTAGCCACTTGCTTATTACTAATCCTTAGCACTTTAAGGCTTTGTTTGCTTGGCTGCAAAAAATTCATCCTAATCATGTGGGTTGGAGGAGTGAAACTTAAACTAAATTACACCTTCTCTTTAATCCCTTCCAAATCACATAGGTTGGATTGTATTTGTAACGTGGTATAGTACTATACATGTGCAGATCAGGGTAAAATGCGCACGCAGTGGTTTATGCCATCAGCAATGCTGATGATGCACATACATCATCTTTATCTATAGTTGGCCGTTCTTATCCGGAAGTCATCCCTATCAATCGAAGGGGAGGTTTCAGCACTATATTACTTTGAGCACGCAACTTGAGCGTGGTTAGGTCTTCCATGGCGTACGTGTCCACTAAATTCAAGTTCTCGATTTAGCTATGTGCTTGTATTTATTTCGTGAATTTATTTTAAAATTTTCATGATGATATTCTTTCAATATAGTTGGTGACGCGTCCATTGATATTAAGACGTATGTGATGACTTCATCAATCTTGAAATTTTATCGGTCCAATTCAACTTTTCGTATATGCTCACATAGATAGGATATACGTGCTTTTCATAGAGGTAAGTAGTGTATGTCCATGTAGGTGATGTCCGTGACTGCAAGACACTTATGATGATTTTGTTGATCTCAAGATTTATCGATTCTGGTGTGTGCTCGTGGAACTAGGATGTGTGTGTATTCTCATACGGGTATGGTAAAACTGGTTTTCCAAGGAGTTAATTATTTAACAACATGTTATAAATATTAGTATTTTTTATTTTATATATATATATATATATATATATATATATATAATCCTTTTTCATCGGCGGCGGTTGCTTTCAACCTGGCGCTAATAAGAGCGTTACTTTGATTTGACCTGGTCGATGGCAACGTACGATACGACGACGTTAAAGGGAGCGTGATAATAATTTGGTATTTGAAGGTGGGATGCACACAGCAGTTTATAAGAAAGAGAACGAAGCCGCGCGGTCGAAATCGGCGAATTGGCGCATGTGTCACGACGAGAGGTGGATCTGTGAAATAAAGCGTGACAGCGACTACAGTGAATTGGGATTGAATTGAATTGGGAGAGAAGATCAATGTGTGTGTGTGCGCGCGCGCTGTGCATGAGTCAAAAAGATATTGAAAAGAAGACCACACTCAATTGCGACGTGCTCATTCTCTCTCTCTCTCCATACATATAACCCACACTCAATTAGTATAGTACTATATCTAGAGATGGATAGGCCCTGCAGCTGCCTGTGTATCTGAGCAACATATGAACATGCAGATCAGTTCAGGGCCCAACACAACCCATGCATGCATGGCTCTGCAATTTAGCAACAGTATTACCGTTGGGCATGCCATGGCCGCATATATGGGCAGAGCTAAACTGTGCATACGCCTGCATTGCTCATCACTGATCAGCAGTGTGCAGTGCTACAGTGTACACAAACCAAGGCCTTGTTCAGTTCGTGAAATTTGTGGCGAAAAGTTATTGTAGCATTTTCGTTGCTATTTGATAAACTTTGTCCAAATATGGACTAAGTAGATTCAAAAAATTCGTCTTGACATGAACAAACTAAAAGTACAATTAGTTATTTTTTTATTTACATTGACTTGCTCCATTCCATGCATGGATTTCGTCCGGGCATTAGATATGTGTGTGTGTGTTCGTTGACCGGCCCTCCTCTTTGCTCAAAAACAAGGTAGGTGCGTGTGTGATTCTGGACAGCAGTTCAGTTGACATCTGTAGGGCTGGCCTACTCTCAGATAGATTCTTGTCTGGGTTTTTCTAGCTTATTTCCAGAGAAATTAAGATGCAGGATTTGACTAAACAGTGTGCCCGCTAGATAGAATATGGGATCTACGTCCTTCTTTCTTCTTTATTTACGGACTGCTACTCCATACCTGCTACCACTAAATGTGTGTTTGTGAGATTCGAACTCAGCAACCTCTCGCCTCACACACGTTTATCAACTGAGCTACACAACTTACGTGATATAGTTCTGGACGCTTTCCTTTTGAATTCACTCGGGAAAGACTTTTAGTCTCAGTTGATTCTTTAGTCTCGGACGTAATTTTTTTGTCGAGACTAAAGCTCAGTTGATAAATCGTCCAAAGGCCTATTCTGTTGGACTGCTCTATATTTATACCTGTAAAGTAAGTTGTTTTAGACAAAATTGAGTTAAATATTGAGAATATAAATTATAAATAACTTTAAGTTGTTGAGTTTGCAAATATGAAAATTATATGAACAGATTTGTCTTGAAAAATACTGAATTTCGTAAAAAATATATGTATATTACTTTTTGATCAATATTTTTATAAAAATAAGAAGTTAAAGTTGTGTTTGGGAGCTCTTGTTGTAGTCTAAAACGACTTGCTTTACATGTATGAAGGAGTATTAACTATTACCGGCGTACATGCGGAAGCGTGCCTAGAGCAGCTGGTGGAGCTGTCGGTCTGGGTTAGGGCGACTGCAATGGTTGGCCCATAAGCTAGTTCTAAGCATTGTTTTTTATATTTTATTAATAGAAGAGAGAGAACATCTAACTCTTAATCAATCGCTAGGGTTGTACATATATTCTAAGGTCACGCGAGAGTGTCATATAAGCATAACTGTACTATGAGTCATTACTAAAAGATAGTACTATTTGGAGAGATTGACTTAGAGCTAGTAGTAAGTGACTTATCCTATTGCAGATGGTCTTAGGCCCTGTTTGGTTGAGCTGTGGCTGTGAGAAAAAGCTGTTGTGGGCTGTGAGCTGTGGAAAAGCTGAAAGCTGTTTGGTTAAACAAGTATAAAGTATATCTTCTAGTTTTGTTTTTTTAAAATAATTATGAAAACGTTTTTTATTTCACCTATTTTGAAAATCTAAAAGCCAAAAGCCAAAAGTAGGGTCAAATCAGCTTTCAAAAATGTACTATGAAAAAGCTCCAGCTTCTACAAAAGCCACCTCCAGCAGCACCCCTTTGGTTGGGCTAACCAAACAGGGCCTTAGAACACCCCAACTGCCTAGCTGACCTCTAGTGAAGGCCGTGCCCAAGGTGGCACTTTTCAAAAAAAAAAAACTGACATACGTGAGCAATGGTGGTAGAGCCCTTCAAGAAACTTAAAAAAAATCATTAATAATAGAGAAAAGGAATAAATAACTAGAAGCCGCTTTTAAGTCCTGCCGACCTAATTTCATCAATGGAGAAGGAACCAGATATGATGCAACTGGGCCACTCAGCCCAATATGGATCTGGCCTATGGGCCAACAAACCTAATGGCTCAATATGGACCTGGCCTATGCACCAACAACTGGTGCAAGACCCGAAACGTGCCTCTCTTTTTTCTTTTTTATATATAACTGCTAATGAATTTTCTCCGTAAAAAAAGGATCATATAGGAATAGCAAATTAAGGATGTACTCCCTTCCGGTCCCTATTTAAGTAGGGAATGTATCCTATGCAAACTAGACTTTTGTGCAAACTATACAAACTCTAATCAAGACCACAAGAATCTAATCTAATGACCGGTAATTTTAGCACTTAAACTCCTCTACTGATGAGATTCGTACCAATTTGACTATTTTTTTTAAAAAATATTACCAACACTTATATCTCCAGATAAATTTATTATGAAAATAGATTGAACTATGTATTTCATGATACTAATTATGTACTATAAATATTATTTATTTTTATATAGTAAAAGTTAAGTATATTTGATTTTTTGGAAAGTGAGGATGCCACATAAAAATGGACAGATGCGAAGTCCTTATGTGCAAAGGTTTGGGTTTGATTGGATGCCCATATCTATATCTCTATCTATATCTATACCTAATATAATAATAATAATATATATATATAAATATATATATATAATATATATTGGATGCCCATATCTTTATCTCTGTCTATATCTATACCTAATAATAATAATAATAATTATATATATATATTATATATATAATATATATATATATAATAATAATAAAATATATATAATAATAAAGAGGTAAAATTTCTCTCCTCTTTTTTTCGTCTGGTGTTTCTTCGGACGCGATACAAACGGCAAACGGGTACAAAGTTCGTATCCCAAATCAATTCCAAATACAGAGTCCGAAGCGAAGTCCAATCCAAAGGCAGAGGAAATCACGTGGCACACAAACCATATCTCTACCTTTGTCCGGCATCTCCAGTCCGCAATCCGATCCTCAAATAGAATTCAAGTTCAACACTATTGAAGTATAAAGGAAAGGAAAAAAAAACCAAAATAGAAAGGATGAGATGGAAACTAGAAAATTTCAGCCTAAATTATCGTCTGGACAAATTTTGGTCTGACCTTTCCTGAAATTTCTACGAGCACGGACAACTAAAATCGAATAGGAAACTGGACAAATTTTGGTCTGGACTTTCCTAATGTTTATATGAGCATGGACAACTAAAATCGAATAGAAAACTGCATATGAATCCAAATCCATATCCAACAGAAAATCAAACGTAGGACTGCTCAGCTTACATAAATAAATCGGTTAAAGAGAAAATTGGAAAATCAAACGTAGGACTGCTCAGCTTATATAAATCGGTTGGAAGAGAAATTAGAGAAAGAATTGAAGGGCACACACGCCGCGGCCTCCGTGTGGCCAGCCCCGCACATGCGTTGCCGACCAGGATGTCCATGCCGTCGCCGGTCAAATCTTCTGTACGCACCAGTCAGGGGCGTCTCTGCACGCGCCGCTGCCTTCGTGCGGCCAAGCCAGACCTGGTCCGCCCAACAATGAGCAGGACAACGCTAGACAGGGGAAGGGTGCGACGATCGAAGGACCGGACGACCACCGTGCCGCCAGCCAGGTTTGCTTGCGCCGCCGCCTCTTCCAGGGCCATCAAGGCCCTCGTGCCGTCTCCTCATCCCCTGCACGCGGCCAGGTGCGCCCGCCCCGCCGGCCAGGTTCTTCGTGCGCGCTGGCAAGGTACGCCTCCGCGCAGCCTGGTCCGTCCATTGATGGAGAGAAGCAAAGATGCAGGAGCAAGGACCGCGCCATCCGATTGAGGAGAAGAAGAGCGGGTGCAAGCACAGATGCGGCGGCGGCTGCTAACAAAATATTAGACCTAGGGTTTTTTGATCAAACATTATATATCAGTGGGATAGTGGGCTGTTGTTGGGCCGGGCCGTGACGGCACGAACGTTTCTGCGTCGTGTGTGGCTGGCCAAGTTGCCCAGGATTTTCACTGGGTTCCTCGCCCTCCACACCACACGCGACCGGGTCTTGGCACACCAGCTCGGCATGAGGGCAGAGCACGAGGGCGGAAAAACTAACAGCAATACGAAACAATGCATAGAAAAAAGAATGATAACAACACGACCAGACAATGCTTGAATCGGAGCCCGAGGCTTGCATCCTGAATCGAAGAAGCACCATGTTCCCAAGCTCGAATCCACGTGAGCTTAAAAACGCAACAAGCAGTATTAGGTACGTATAGATAATTACTGAGGACTCATATGTAGTGATGGTTTAAATTCTGGTTCTAATATAAATTGGGACCCGTTGCAACGCACGGGCTCTCTCCCCTTTCGTCAGGTCGACAGCACCGGTTGGAGCAAAAACCGATCCAGTCTGGCTGTTTCGTCTCGGCCCCGACCTCTTTGCAACGAAATCGGCCCGAACTTGAAGGCCCAGTCTCGGTAGCCCACGAGACCTCAGCGGAAGTAGAGCGGAGACGAGCGCTCGTTCAGTTTTGGTCTGGGCGTTTAGCACCACCTCACCAGCTGAAGGCGGACGAGCCACGAGCTCACGCTATAACAAGAGCGTCCCGTGCCCCGTTGCTCCATATTTACCTGGACGGGGTCGACGTGAGATCATTAAGACTCGTGGACCACTGCCAAAATTAACAATTTAAACTTTTGGTCAACCTAAAAGATTTTTAGAGTCTCTTTTTTTCTCCCGTTGCAACGCACGGGCATTTGTCCTAGTATATATATATATATATATATATATATATATATTATATATATATATATCCACTTTAATCATGGGCATGAAAACAAGACTTAAGGCAAAATACATACCCATCGCGTATTCGCGTGATCAATAGCTTCTGCGTTCTGTGTCCATGTCTATATTCAGCACAATGCACACTACCAGAAGTCAGGGATTTTATGAGATTGCAAAACACGTCATAAAATATAGTTTTACTCCTACGAAAATAATACACATGAGAGTACATTGTCACGTATAACTCTCACGATAATAGACATACAAAAAATCACATTTTCATGAGTTCAGCACCCCAGATTATTTTCATGACAGGAGTCTGTGACGGCCACCCTCATGAAAATAACACATCTCAATAGATTTGCATCATTGTTTTCGTGTGGTATTTTGTGCTATTTCTTGAGAGGTCACCTAAATAATTTCATGAGAGTGGTATTTGTAAGAGTCACTATCATGAAATGGATTTGGTGAGAACCACCTTCATGAAATACAAGTTCCGATAACTCACAGGAAATACATTATTTCATAAGAGCACATCACCATGAAAAATATGTTCAGATCATCACAGAGGTATATTTTCCTACTCCCTCCGTCCCAAATATAAGGCGCGATTTGACTTGACACGGTCTTTAAAAAATATGTTTTGACCTATAATTTCTCTTATAATATATAATTTATAGAAATAAAAGTTTGATCATTAGAAAGTATTTCTAAATACAATATAGTACAATTACTTTTATAGTATAAGTTTTTCATATGATTGGACTAATTCTTAGTCAAAGATAAGAAAGTTTGAATTTTAAAATACGTGCGCGCCTTATATCTTGAGACGGATGGAGTAAGAGTCAACCGTAATGATTTTTTTAATTAACCGTAATAAAAATTACTAAACAACACAAAAGTATGTTTTCCTAATAAGAGTCGAAATATCCATGAAAATTATCCAATAGCACAAAAGTATGTTTTACTAATAAGAGTCGAAACAGCTATTAAAATTACCCAATAGCAGCATCCAGGTTTGTCCTTAAAATTTCTAAATATAATAATATACCGCACGTCCGTGACAAATCAAGATGCACAAATTTGCACGGCTGATCTTGCTAGATGAAGATACAATTAGGCGAAGTTCCTGAACAGAGACATTTTCATTTCATACAGTGTGAAACTGGGTTTGATTTCTATACAGATATAGGTGAAAATTTACGGGTAGATGTGCAGTCTTCCACTTTCACAAATCATGTAATCTGGTTACATCTATCCAGTTTATAATTTACGGTATTATCATTGGTGGTTCAGATTTCTATCAGATTTCCATCAGCAGACACTGGAAGTAAGATACCAACTGAATTATAACAGAATTGTACGCTACTATTATTCGATAACAATAATGCCGACATAAAGTGTGATATAACCATCGGCATAAACAGGACACACCGAGCCATCTGTTATCCAACAAGACTAGCTGCTCTAGAAATCAGCCTGAACCATCGAAAGTCAAGGTATCAATGAACACATCAGCACTTATAGTCGTTGGTGTTTTGGCCATATTCATATTATTCTGCATTCCCTGCAAGAGACATCCTTTGATGGCGTGCAGCTCCTTGATTATGTCTCCGGTTGGCATTCTACTGGACGGCAATTCCTCGGAGCAGGACAGTCCAAGTCTAAGCAGGGCAATCAGGCAACCAATACTTGTGCTGTGCGAAGAAGAATCACCACCACCCACATCCTGAAGCTCATTCTTGAGGCTCAAAGGCACACAACAGGTCTCAATAATATCCATGGTTCCATTATGCAGGGCCAGCTTGACGTATTCACGTAGGCTCGGCTCAGTCCTTGTTCGAAGGTGCTGTGAGTGGGCCCTTATACAGTTACCGTTTCTAGCACAAGAATTCTGTAGCTGTAAATATCTCCTTTGGTTGATACCGGATTTCCAGCACCATACTCTGTTGCATTAAATGTATGGGAAATATTAGATGTCATATGATGTGCATAGTTCTAATGAAGTACTCCCTCCGTATATGATTTACATGTCGTTCTGGCCCTTCCCCTCAATTGCGTTAATAGATGTCGTTTTGAAGTTTAGCTGGTAATTTGGACTAGGTTGCCCCTGCCTTGTCGTTTCCCGTACCGCGTACTAAGTGCAAGTAATTAATCACCTCTCGTGCTGCTCGTCCGACGCCTCACCTGGCACCGAATCACCTCGCCTGAATCCTCGCGCAGGAGCAAAAAAAAAAAAAATAGTGCAAAGGCAGGGGTCGAACCTGGGACTACACGTTTCAAGATGCATAACTCACTTTGCTAGCCATTTCAACCTTGGTTGTTTCTTGGGAGAAATGCGCACACAACATTACTCCCTCCGTCCACGAAAGGATGAATTTCTAGAGTTGTCCTAAGTCAAACTTTTTAAACTTTGACTAACTTTATAGAAAAAAGTAATAACATCTATGATATAAATAGATATATTATGAAAATATATTTGAAGATATATCTAATGATGTAATTTGGTACCATAAATCTTAATAGTTTTTTCTAAAAATTTGGTCAAAGTTTAAAAAAGTTTGACTCAGGACAACTCTATAAATTCATCCTTTCGTGGACGGAGGGAGTATTTATTAGGGGCAAATAGGGAAAAATACCTTCTAATTAATGACTCCTTGGTAAGCACAATCATGTCATAAACGACATCTAAATCCTATATGGAGGGAGTACATATACAATGAAGCATTTCCAAATACACCTAGAGTCGGTAGTTCTCCAACAAAGTTGTTGAATGACAAGTTCAGAGAATACAGCAATGTAAGTTTCCCTAAGAACTTGGGTATTGGACCCGACAATTTGTTATCTGAAAGATCAAGAATTTCGATACCTCCCAGCTAACCTAGGGCCAACAGGATACCACCAGTTATAAAATTGTTTTGGAAATACAAATTCTGGAGAAGTTGGCATTCACCAATGGCAGTAGGGATTTCACCAGACAATTTGTTAGACTCTGCATGGAATACTATGATGCTTTTTAAATTCCCAATCTCTAAAGGTATTGATCCCTCTAGTTTGTTATTGGATATATCCAAACCTCTAGAGAGCGTGGAAATGTCGAATAAACTGTCTTGGAATCTGGCCTGTAAAATTATTTCTTGCTAGGTTTAGTGATAACAAGTTTGTAAGGTTTCCAAGAATGCCGGGTATGCTGCCGCTAAAAGTGTTTGATTGGAGATGTAAGATATTTTAGATTTCCTAATGTCGGTGGGATTGAGCCACCAATTTCATTGTTTGCAACAAAGAGAGATTGAAGATGTTGAAGCCTACCTATGGAGGAGGGAAGATCTCCTGTGAAATAGTTGTTATTGAGACCCCAAACTTGTAAGTTGATGAGGTTATCAATATATTTAGGTATGACTCCCGAAATTTCATTTGTGTCAAGGTAGAGTTGTGTCATCGAGGTGGACAGATTGGAGAGTGAATCGGGAAGGACTCCTGAAAAGTTACAGCTACTCAAGAACAAGACACTCAAACCGGAACAATTTGTCAATGCAGTTATGAATTTCCAACCGTTGGGTTCTTTAGTTTCAAGCAGAGTCTCTGCGAGCAGTAAATACTTCAAGTTTTTCAGGCCTCCGATCTCCCAGAGAATGAATGCCTGCTTCAGGGTTGCGCCAAGCTGAACAAGCCACAGATCGTAACCGTTGACAATTGACGCAGGGATACTACCATGATGAAACTTGTTGTGGTCCATTCCTATCATCTGGAGGTTAGGAAGAGCATTGAAAGCATATGGAGGAATGCTTCCACTTAAAGAATTTTGTTGTACGGTGAATGCTTCTAGAGAGGAGACATTCCAAATCGAGCGGGGGATCAGGCCAGTGAGATTGTTGAATGCTAAAGTGAGCCTATAAAAACCAGACAGCTGACCTAAAGATGACGGTATTGCGCCAGACAGCATGTTGTAGTCGAGAGCCAGGTACTCTAGGTTTGAGAGATTGCCCAAAGCAAGGGGCACCTCACCGGAGAAGCTATTGACTCTCAAAATCAAGAGCTCCAGCAAGGGCAATTCCGCCAACGATGGAGGGATACCCCCCGAGAAACCATTTTTCTCAACATTCAGGAGGACAATATTTTTCAGGATGGTACCTAACCAAGTAGGGAACTGACCTTGGAGTCGGTTATCGCTCAGGTGAAGCATCGTGAGGTTGCTGCATCCCACCAGGGCCTCAGGAATGCCACCTTGGAGAGAATTTGTGCTCAGGTTAAGCACTCGAAGCCTGCTGAGATGGCCAAGCTCTGGAGGTATTTCCCCGACGAGATTGTTGTCGTGAAGGTCCAGAACCTTGAGAAAGGACAGGTTGCCAAGAAATGGTGAGAGATGCCCAGATAGTCTAGAAGAAGCCATGGTCAAGGAGGCGACCCTGTCTGGGTGCCGGCGGCTGCAAATGACTCCTGGCCAGCTGCAGTAGTGGCTGGACGAGTTCCATGATGCCAACGAGCCCTCAGATGGGAACATAGCCTGGATATCGAGCCAGTTCGGCTCGTTATAGCTCGGCTCGTTAGCAAGCTGGCTCGACTCGGCTCGTTATATTAACGAGCTAGAAGAGCAGCTCGGCTCGGCTCGTTATACAGCTCGAGCTGGCTCGTTTGGCTCGCAAGCCAAATCATAAAAAAACAATTTCTCAAAATACACATAAATTTAACGAAGAATAATATCTATATATAAAAACATAATTTTTCTTGTATGATTATATTTTCTTAAGAATAAATATGATTTCCACCACATTGCTGGACGCCTGGACATTCTACGATTGCTAATTTGAGTTTGTTGGCTTTGTGAATTAATTGGCTCGTACGAGCTAACGAGCAGCTCGCGAGCCAGCTCGAGCTGGCTCGTTATAAATCGAGATAGCTCATTATAAAACAAGCTGGCTCATTATGAAACGAGCCGAGCTCGAGCCGAGCCATTAACGAGCGAGTCGAGCGAGTTTCGAGTTTTTCGTTCAGGCTTAAGCAACACCCAAATAAGTTAATAATTAATACTTATGATTATGTAAAACCAGAGGTCCTTATGTGCACATGAGGCAAAATATTTTCCCATCGCGTGGTCAGTAGGCTAGGCCCGTGTTCACGTAGGAGTAGATTCAGCACGACAATAGACTTGTAGGCGCTTCAACCGAGATTGGAGGCAATATAGACATTATCCAGAACAAAGAAGACCAATTATTCTGTTTGCTCTGTAAGAATTACATTGTGATACAAAGTAGTGCCAACCATATATCCAACAGAAGGAGAATGTCAGTTGGGACCAAATGATAGTCAAGTTTACAACAGAACATTCTAATCTTGTACTGTCATTTGTATTCTTGGAAGTTGACATGGCCAGTGGCTTGCGCATGCTCGATGGCCTCCTGCATTGCGCACAGACAGATTGCAACATTCAGTACAATGCTATTTGCATATTTCATTGGAAGTTGAAACCTTTTGCGTTTTATAAGAGCCCTGCCTTCTGACCGATAACGCCGATCTGGCACACTCCGCAGCGCAGAGTGAAGTTGGCGGTGTCAGTATAGCTCCTCTTCCTACATGTCGCATGTCAAACAAAACAAATGGGCAAAATTATCATCAACAAGGAAGTTGACAGGTAATGAACAGATTGTTCAAATGGCTATGGTTGAGTACCTCTGCGCCTCCTTCACTAAGTTCAAGGCAAGGCCTTCTGCTGGACCAATGGAACGGTTATGATTGACAGGGAAGATTGTCTGGTCAAATTCTTCTGGTGCTCCTTCAGCTGGAGACATCTGAATTTTTGTTCATTAAAGGGTGATATAATTAGTACATACCTCTTGTGTCTTGTTAATTACTACTAAGTAGCATAATACCATCAAGACAACTTACAGCGAGAGCATCATAATGCAAACCATCATAAATGAGCATGGCCCTTTCACTATAATTCTTCTCCTGTGTCAAGGGGTGCAAAGCTGATAGGTAAATTAACAAATTTGGCAAAAGTAATTAGGGGGGGGGAGAAAGATCACTAACCTGACCATAGATATCACAGCGGGTGGTCTGAATGTCATATGCCGCAATTTCACGTCCATAATATTCAGATAGAATAGAGAGCTCAATTGCTCCTTCACAGACAAAGAGAAGGGGGGGTTAAAATTAGTGCTAAAAGAAGCAAAGTAGCAGTTTTACAAAACTATGTGTTAAAAATTATTGTTAGTCTTAAAGCTTCTGAACAGAAACTCATAGTTCTATTGGTTGTGTGCAATTAAAGAGCCTCTCCTAACTAGTAGGTTTCTGATGGACGACCATAAATTAATGGTGGAGATGCCTAATCAGGAGCCATGAGGACTTGAATCCCAACATTTTTCATGGTATCAGGTGCAACTGTTTTCTCATAATGTCCATTTTTGGGAATGAAAGTCTCGTTAATAATAAAGACATTTGAAAACCAGTTCACATATAGAATGGCATGGAAACACTTCAAGCTGAGAATATTTTCAGTTTTAACGCTGCTGTACGAGTCTATAGTCTGAAACTCACCTCCCCACTTTTCAGGATCCAAAATCCAAGCACAATACGCTTCATTTGGTTTGCCAAGAAACGCTTCATTGAATTTCTCGGGATCACTAGCAACTGTTGCTGCTATGACCTTCAAGCAAAGAGGGAAGAAAGGTAGCTGTGTCAACATAAAAGTTCGGAGATGAAGTAAAATGGCAATACCAAGTGCAGATCTGCACTCTATGTACAGCAATTTCTAGCTAAAAGTAAGAGGAATTACATGGAATACAAATCAGCAGTCATTTTATCATAGCTCAACTAAAGTGGTCTATTGCAAGTATTCTCGTTTGAAGTGTGAGCAGCACAGTGACAGTGGATGAAACATCAGACCTTGCGTAAATATATTCTTTAAGACAATAGAATTGCTAAAGTTCACCCAATAATATATTGAAGCAATGCTCAACTGGCCAAGATGCTACTGGATCTAACAGCTGTCTCGAATATGCAGGAGAGCTGCATATCATTGCATTAAAAGAAGAAAAGAAAGGCCAAACAGCGCAGGGATATCAATAGTGTTTTGGTGCATGTGTGCGCGCGCCTTGAGTTTGTGTTTGTGCGCGTGAGTTGATCTAACAGCTGACATCAATTACATAATTAGCAGATGGTATAAAGCAAACCTCAAAATAGCTTTTCAATGGATTTCAGTTAGCATCCCAGCAGCTCTGCTAATCTAAGCATACGATTATTTTCGTGCACAGGCGTCACGATTATAATCGGTAGCATCCCAGCGAGTATTTTCACACCATTGTCAAATCGTCCCATGCTCGCAGCAAGACCTACCGATTATTAATGCACTTATGCATGACCGCACAGTTCCTTTTATTAGCAGTCGGTGGAAATCATGACAGTAATAAAATGTCCGGCAACAGATTTGCCTCTGTCGTTTTTCAGGCGACAGTGCAAGCTCGGATCCAAGCAAAGCATAACACCATTTTGACAATATACCAAAGACAAGGAGACAAGTCTAAAAGTGAGGCCCACCGCAGGCAGCAACACAGCTAATTAAAGAGTTGGTCTGGTCGAAGCAAGTTACCTGTCTGAGCTCAGAAGCCTTATTCTGGTTGTGTTCCATCACGTAGTTGTACCAAACAAAGCACAGGTCGTTGCAAACTGTGATAAGCGACACTTCCATTTGCTCTAGACCATGAATCATGAATGGTGCAGTAGAAGCAGTGCCGTGACAGACTTCACTTACCCCACAGCATTGAAGAGGCAACTGTTGTCCGAAGGGATGACTCTCCTGACAACGACACCTTCCATTTCGCGAGGCCTACAGACAGAATCATCGCAAATAAGCGCCAATTGAGATGGAAATTATATTATGCTGGAAGAACCAATCGTGACGCCGACTGAACCTATCGCTGTAGTAAGAGCAATAGCGGCAGCAAGACGGCCCTGCCCTGCCTGCCTCGTCTCCTTATGTTCCAATTCCAATCCCACGGACGCACGGCAGCGGCAGGTAGAAGGAAGAAGGCAGAGGTTCCACCCAGAACGGCGCACGCAGCAAGTTGCGTGGAATGGAAGGGAAAACGCCACGCCGCTACGGGAAGCTACTGGGTGTCTAGGTGCGGGTGGGGTTCACCGAGAAATGGGCTCAATTAACATCCAGCTGTTCCTCTACATTGACATATTTCTATATTATTGTCAAATCATTTGGTGCAGATCGCTTTATTAGATGGTCGAAACAATACGGGGATAAAGTATCAACTGATTTGTCTACCCTTTTCCAGGCACAAGAAAACTCATGATCTGGCAGCCTCAAAGCCTTTTTCTGGTGGTGTTCCATCACGTATCTGTATCAAACAGAGGTGTTACAAAGCACAATATGCAACTATCCATTTGCTAAAATCATCAGATAGTACAGTATATAGAAGAGTAATGTTCAATTGTACAAATATAGGATAGATTTTGTTTAGAAGTTTCCTAACCTTTGCAAAATCAGGACCAGCAACTTCAGTAAAAGTGAATATGTGCAATTACTAATCAGAAGAAACTCGTGGAAGGAACTTCGGCTGAAATCAAACTCTGACCAGGTGGCTTCCTGACAGTTGCTTTAGTCCTTATCTTTCTTCTAAGGGTATCCACTTCATGCCACAGATTTTGCTTAGCATATATGTTTGACAGAAGCACACCAGCACCTCCTTTGTAGGAGCAGACTGACTCAATCTTATTGAGCACGAGTTCCCCAATCTCCAGCTCATTATTTATACTGCATGCACTCAGAAGGGCCCCAAGAATCTCCAAGTTTGGTTCAAAAGGCATCATGCTAATGAATTCATAAGCACGGTGAACAAGCCCCGCTCTGCTGAAAAGATCCACCATGCAACCTGTTTGATGTCCTGGGGGACATTGTAATCACTCTCCATGGAATTGAAGATACTTATCCCCTCGTCTACCAGTCCAGCATGGCTACAGGCAGACAGAACCACGATGAAAGTAGTTGAATCTGGTAATACTCCTTCCTCCTGCATGCTGAAGAACAAAACAACTGCTTCTTGACCACGTCCATGAGAAGACAGCCCTGAAATCATTGTTGTCCATGAATGCAAGTCCTTCTCACGCATCAAACAAAACAATCTACGTGCAGACTCAATGCTGCCACACTTCCCATACATGTCAAGCAATGCATTCCTGACAATTAACTCGCCCTCCAATCCAATCTTCTCCACATACGAATGCAGACACTTTGCATGCTCCAGCGAGCCCAGACCGGCACAGGCAGAGGCAAGTGATGCCACCGTGGCCTCATTAGGCGACACAAGATCATCGGCACCTCTCATCTCGTTAAACACCTCGACGGCTTTAAAGTACATCCTGGAGTCTACATAGCCAGACACCATGCTGGTCCACGCAACCACATCCTTCACCGGCATTTCCTCGAACACCCTGCGAGCGGTGACCACCAGCCCGCACGTGAGGTACACGTTCATCAACGTCGTCTGGGTGAAGAGATGGCAGTTGTAGCCCAGACGGAAGCCCTGCCCGTGCAGAGACTGGCACAGTGTAGGACCGCTGCGGGAACAGGCGCTGATCAGGAGCGGCAAGGTGTAGGGGTCCGTGGGAACGGCTCGGCTGCGCATTTGGTCAAACATGCGGAGCGCGAGGCGCGGCGGGGAGGCGCGGATGAGCGAGTTGAAGGCGAACGGAGAGAGCGAGGAGGCCGGGAGATAGGCGAGGAGGGCGAGGGAGAAGGGGAGGGAGAGGCTGGAGGATGCGAGGAGCAGGCGAGAGGCCACGAAGGGGTTGCGGGCGAGGCCGGAGACGAGGCAGTGGGACAGAACGGGGAGGTGGTCGCGGAGGGAGGCGGCGGGGTAGAGGAGTGGCCGCAGGCGGCGGTGCCGGTGGAAGAGGGAGTTGTCTGCCGCCCACGCCGGAACGGGAGGGGAAGGCCGTGGCGGCGCCATGTATGTATTTCCCGAATTCCGAGTCACGATGGCATCTGTTGTCTTTGTCGTTTCAAATCTTCTCCACCAGCCCCCAGCCGCCGCAGGCCGCCCGCCAACCTGGCCGCCCGGCCACCGCAGGGCAGGCAAGCGCCGCTCGGCCGCCGTCCGGCCCGCTCGGCCGCCGTCCGGCCCGCTCGGCCGCCGAGAGGCGCGGGGGCGCGGCCTCCCAGTCGCCGCTGGCAGGCGCGGGGGCACGCAGCCACCCAGCCGCCGCTGGCTGGCGCGGGAGCGCGCGGCCGCTGCCCGGCTGCCCCGGCCACCCGGCCAGCTGCACACAGGCGCTGGCGGGCGCGGCCCCGGCCCCAGCCAGCCGCCGCCGCCGGAGGGCGCGGCCCGGCCACCGGCCTCCCCGACCTGGCCGCCGCGGGAGCCAGCCGGCCCGCCCGGCCGGCCGCCACCAAGGCGCGCGCAGGGGAGCCCCCATGGCCGCCGCCTCCTTCTTCTCTCTGCTGTTTCCTGGCTGAAAGGATAAGGAAGAGAGGAGAGAGAGAATGGGGAGAGGAATGGGATAGGGTTAGGGTTTTGACCCTTCTTTTATATGGCTCTGGGAAAATCTGGACCATCCATCAGGATGGACGGCCACGGATTGTCGAAGCCCAGAAGGCTGGCCCAAGAAGCTTGGATTTGGCCCAGTTGGCCCATTCATACCCAGCTGCGCATTTTTCCTCTGTTTTGCGCAGAATAGTGGCCCGAAGTCCACTATTACACCCAAATACACGGCCTGAAGCCCGTGATATTTTATTTACATTAAGTTATTATTACTTAATTATTTCTCGTACTTTATTTCTTGCAATTTATTTATTGTGGTTATTTTATTCCCGCATATTTATATTGCAATTATGTTATTATGTAATCCTGAAGATTACACTTTAAAAAATATTTGTATAGTCCTGAAGACTATGCAAAGTCGTAATCCTAAAGATTACGCACCGACAAGACGACCAGGGTTGATTGGGCCCTGCAGGCCAGCCCATAAAGGGTGAAATCGAAACCCTAGGCCCAATAAGCTGACAAGGCTTTATTGTTTTCATAAATAATGGCCCGAAGCCCATTATGTCATATGAACGCGGACCGACGCCCGTGATATATGTGTGGCTCGAAGTTCACCATATTTTATTTATATTATCTTTATTATTATGACAATTACTTACTGCAATTTATTTATTGCACTTACTTTCCTTGCGCTTATTTAAATATGTGACCTGTAGTCACATATATGCGGATCAATTGCAATCAAAGTGGTGTGAAGACCACTGCGCAATACGACCCGAAGTTCGTATGAACAGCGACCAGAAGTCGCACGGGTAAATAGCACGGCCTGAAGTCTGTGCAAAACTGTGGTGGCCAGAAGTTTTCACCAATTTACTTTACGTATTTATTTACTGTAATTTACTTTATCGTATTTAATCCCGCAGATTTAATTATTGCAGTTTATATATTGATCTCAATGTAATCCTGAAGATTACAATCAAGGCACTTTCTATGAATCATGCGTGTTAGATCATGAGTTCGAATGGCCCGAAGCCACGAATGATCATGACATAAACCTTTGATCAAAGTACATCAAGGATCATGCATATACGGCCAGAAGCCGTTTAACTGTGACCTGAAGCTCACCTTGTCATACTAACTATGAGGCCTGAAGCCCATAGTAATAATCGAGGCCTGAAGCCCTTGCAAAGCATGATTTTTCTTCCACATGTTATTATATTTATTTGTTGCAATTTATTTTCTTGCATTTATCTAAATCCTGCAGATTTATTTTGTTGCAAGTTTATACTTTTTGTATGAGTAAGCATATAATCCTGAAGATTATGTGCGTGAGACTTTTGGGAAAATATAGTCCCGAAGACTATATATGAATGTAATCCTGAAGATTACATGTGACCGACATTGGCTGATCTCTGCACAGAGATGGTGCAGACATGTCAGACATTGCAAAAAGGGAATTTGATAAGCTTGCCATGGATGGCAGAATTATCTCACCCGGGCCATTAATGTTGAGATAAAGCTCAACGACATGTGCCTCGGTCATAGCATTGCTCGGCCTGAAGCTAGCAAGAATGAACACGCAAGGCCTGACAAAGCAAAAAAAGGGTTGCACTTTTTGCAACACTGTTTACACCCAGACCCGAAGTCTGAGTATATGACAAAGGATGATCCACTGGCTTTATGGCAGTCCCTGAAGGACCGTTTTAACCAATAGAAGTCGATTGTGCTTTCCAAAGCACAATAGGATTGGATCATCTTACGCTTCAAAAACTATATGTTTGTAGCAGCGTATGATATTGCTTTGCACAGGATTGTGTCAAGACTACGTCTATGTGGCCAGAAGATCACTGCCGTAGATATGATCGAGAAAACTCTTTCTTCCTTTCCAACCCGGCAGTACTACAACATCAATACATGGACTCACGGTACCTGAAGTACTATGAGGTGATGATAGTACTACTAATTGCAGAACAACAGAATAAGGTTCTCACGAACAATTATTCTGTACGATTTACTGGTCTGGTGGTTGTGCCCAAAGCACACACCAACGTTGCTGAGATTTCTCACAACTGCAAAAAGAAACCGTGATAAGGGACAATGGAAAGGAAAATGAGATGCCATGATCAAAGGCAAAGGTATGGAAAGGCCTAGGGGTAAAATGAATCTGATAAGGTCATAGGTGAAACATCTAAGCATCATGGTTGTTGTTCTAGATGTGGTGGCAGTGGACATTGGTCCCACAATTGTCATGCCCCAAAACACCTAGTTGAGCTCAACTAAGGTCCTTCCCGAAGCAAGGACAAGGAGAGTCCACATAAGTTCCACTTTGCCACTGAGCCTGAAGCTCAGAAATGCGACGACATGCTTGTCGACGCAAAAGGAAAATGGCAAAGACATCCAAATGGATGAAAAGTGAGAACGACCTTATCAAACGATGACTTTGATATATTCAGGGACTTTAAGTGATCCCTAAGATATCATGTCAGTCGTAATGCAATGTCTGAACGCACCAGCGGAATTTGACCATACACGCTCCTGCAGAGCATCTATAACGTAAGTTATGAATGTTGGTTTTATCCCCAAAATAAAGTCTCAAACCAACTGCACCCCCGCCTTTACAGCTAGTGCGTGAGAAAGAGTTAAGTATTTCCCATCTGTGTGTTATTAGTTGGGCGGTATACGTACCAATACCGCCACATCAGCGTACACTAAAGAGAACCCACCAGAAGTTGGGATATATGAGCCTATGACCGGGGATCTTCATAGGGCTCGGTACGCCGATTGCTTTTCCCGCCATTAGGGGGAGATAGGCATCCAGAAAAATGCCGGGAAATTGCATGGAATAAAAGGATGCATTCCTTATACACACGCACTAGTCAATGTGAACCAGAAGTTCAGAAGATTATACATTTGCAAATTGTTGCAAATGAGCTGCCAAATGCCTTCACTAATCATAAAAGTGACAAGATCGCATTACCTGTAGTAAGTGCGTCGGAGAGAGCATGTAGCCCAGAAGGTTACCAACTCTATTTGTCTCCATCCGATCCTAGGTTGAGGGGGAGACCTCCGGGAGCTTAGACAAGGTTTTGCGGAGACGTCTGCGAAAACAAGGTCTAAAGCCACTTGCATCACTTGAGGAATTAATTGTGAGGAAGCTCGACCTGAAGTCGAGAATGCCCCAGAAGAGGCAACTCAACCTGAAGTTGAGAAGGTCCCTGAAGGACACCATCCTGAAGATGGAAATCCCAATGCGTCGCTGAAAGGTCCTTGTTTGGTTTTGGTAATTGAGTGACAACTTAGGTGGACTAATATGTGTTTGAAGTAAATTACACAGGTGATTAGTCCACAGGTGATCATGTGTGAGCAACATATGCCATAGAGGAGAAATGGCTTGGAATATGTCGCAAGGCTCATACATGTGAAGAAGGAGCTTAATGCACATGAAACATGACATGTGGTCATGTGGCTAAGATGGTGAAGATCAAGGCAAGACTTGGCTTGATGGACCGGTTGCGAAGGTGAAGGGCAAGTTGGAGGCTTTGAAGCCGTTGGTACCGAGTGTCGGGAGGCTTGAGCAAAGACTTGGCGCCGAAGGACCGAAGCAATGGTGAAGAGCAAGTGAGGTCAAGATCGATGAACCATGGAGGCCATGTGATGATATGAAGTGGATCATATCATTTGATGAAGAGGTTGGTGCATGTGTTGCATCAACACCGGAGGAGATGAAATGGAATGCGCAAGGCAAAGGTATAATTGTAGGGCATTTCATTTCACCGGTCATAGGTGTGTAGAGAAGTTGATGACCGGGTTAGGATAGATGGCCGTACTATCAAGAGGAGCAAACTTGTTTGCATATCGGTCATCTAGTGCCACTTGAGCGATCTAACTTTGCGATGTTACTAGGATCGAGTGGCGTGGTGAGTGCAAGTGCTAATCCTTTGAAAACTAATTGAGAAAATGCTAACACACATGCACATGTTTATGTACACTTGGTGGTGTTGGCACATTTGCAAAGGAGATGTTGGCACCAAAAGTGACGCACTGTGCCAATCACACAGCAAGCCGGAGAAGCTGGCTTCAAACGTGGCCCGGGTGCTCAGAAGTCCGGTGCGTGCCAGTCAGTTTGTCCTGCAACTAACAAGGGAGATAAACTGTTAAATAAAAGCTGGAACATGCCGGGTATGACCAGACAGTTCAAGATGTACGGCCCTGAAGCCACTTACGACGACATATAGCTATGAAAGCTATCTGCCAACAGGTTTAAAGATCATTCGGCAATATGAACGAAGTTACGTGAGTAGCAAGTTGCCGAATACGTTTGCATGAGAATCGTACTTGCATGGTATATTAACTATATGAATTAAAGTTTAACCAATCTCGATTGTGCAACCGAGTTGGGGTCCATGGGGATTGAACGTACAAACTAAGCATGATTAAACTAATAAAGCCTGCGCCTGCCGCACGACACCTAGTTGTATCATAGATCAAGCATACTCAATGTGCATGAACCCTCACCACGTGGCAATCTAGATATGATCGAATCGGCTATTGCAAACAGTAGATCTATCGTATAAAGGCCTTACAAAAATAATCGTAAAAGAACAGGATAGATCCTATACAAGATGAAGCCGAACCGAGCAAGATCTAGATTGGGCAATAAAGTGTCACAACGAAATAAACGCAACAAAACACATAACACAAGGTAACTTAATGAATCTATTAGATCTGCCAAACCTAATAGAGCCGATAACTATCTTGTTTACGCTAAGGTTACCAAGTAAGTGCCTGCCGCACGATACTTACTCGTAATCTTATCATAAACTAAGACTTCCCGATCATCGAGTAATGATCCGCCGCACGACCATTACCAACAAACGAGACTACTTGCATCATGCCTAAATCCGCCGCACGATACTAGACATAATAGCAAGGTTGTCGGGACTTACGGAGGTCGACGGGCGATGGCTCCTCTCGAAGAACACGACGACACGACTTGGACTCGAAGATGGCACGGGGCCGGTTTGGTTGTATTGATTGTGAACCTCTTTACAATGGCCTCAGGGTTTATATTTATACCCTGGTGTCCTATGAGTCCTAGAAGGACACGATTACACAAACGACAAAATCAGGAAACTATCTAAAATATGACGCCTTCTGCTCCAAGCTTCCCTTAATAACTAGCGCGCGCTAAAAATGACGAGATCCTCGTTGCTAAATCTTCTGACATGCCGCATCTGTCGTCTTCTGGCGCAAACCGACCTTAATCTGATGTAGCCGACCGCAGCGTCACATTGCCGAACCTGCTCGCCGTTGACTAGTCGCCTTCACAGCCTTGCCGAATACATTGAGTTAGCCGACCGCGTTCGCTGTCTGCCGAATCCCTTAGGTGGTGACTCCTCCGAACCTGCACCGCGCTGGCCCACTCATCATAGTGTGAAAATTATGTGTTAACACATGCCCCCTCAATTTCTGAATAAAGGCATTTGTTCTGAAATTGACCACAAATCCACCGTGCGCTCTAGGCCGGCACTACTTCAAACTCCGCATTTTCCCCAAATCGCCAACAGTTTCAATTTCCACCTGAGCTCCGTAATGGCGACCCATGATGAGATTCCAGAGGTAAACACTTCTCCTTTCAACACATTCGGTCAATTTCTATCGGCATTCGGTTCTTCTAAACTTTCCGCACATATCTTCTTTTAGGCCTTTAGGGACGAAATTCTGATTCCTTGTGATGCGGATCCCGATTCCTACTTCTTGGGTCCAATGGGAAACTTCAATCCAACCAACATCATCAGTATGGAAACCAACAGAATTCCCTTCAAGCATGGAGTCATTTCATCGACAGGTGGCGGTACACCTTCAAGAACTGGCCCTTGCCTGCGGTCACTGGTTGGAGGAACTGGTATAGAAGAATCCAGGCGAAATTTGGTCCTCTGGGAAACTCAAGACATTCATCATGCTCTGGAACTGTCTCTAGCCGAAATGCCCAAAAATGAACCATTGCTCATAGCAGCTTCTCATTTTTGGTCAGATGCCCTTAATGCTTTTGTGTCAGCCATGGTATAATGACCATCACATTAGCTGATGTCTTCATGATGAGTGGTTTGAACATTACTTCGACCATGAATACTGATGAACTATTAGAGAAAATCACCCAGAGGTCCATTGATGTCAGCGTTGGATGGATGAAGTATGTTGAAATTCACAACAAAGTGTCAAGCCCAGTGGCAGAGAGGAAGAGACAGAACACAGGGCTTTTCTGAACATGTGGCTATGCAGAGATTCATCTTCTGTGGGAGATCCAATGAGCCAACCCTCCACTACATTGCACTGGCTGACAAATTGTCCAAAGGAAAACAAATCCCTCTAGGCAACTTTCCTGGGATCCATATACCACATGATGCATCAAATCTCCAAAAAATGTTTCATGCCATTCATGCTGACACAGAAAGACTACCACCAATTGATTGTGTCAATGGCCCTGGTGGTTTGTCCAGATTGTGGCTTCAGTTCTACTGACCCATCAAATAGTTGTCGTGCCATTGGACAACCTCAGCTTTCCTTCCAGCAACTTTGCTGAGGATGAAGAAGCCACAGAAAAAGCCTGCCAAACTTATGGGGAAGCAGCCAGCTATAACCATCAACAAAAGTATTGGCAATCTCTTCAAGTTATTCTTCAAGGCTTTGGCCGGTGCTCTGGTTACCTTACAGAGAGAATGACAACCTCACTTTCCCTATCAAATTCAGCTTTGATGATGGCTGCATAGATGAAATGCCACAGGAGTATTCAACTCATTTATCAAACCCTGCATCCTACCAGCCGAATAAACAGGGGAAGACAAGTGAAACACACCTATGAGTTCTATCACCCTATAAATAGCAGCCAGGCAATAGGTTGTGGACAGTCCCTCCAATAACTCATCTTTTCCACTGTCATCAGGCCCAGGGAGCAAATTCAGCCCAAAGAGCAGATTACAATAGGGATGCAGGCCCATCGAGTATTCAGGCTGGGGCAAGATCTGCCAGACCACAAACCAGTACCATTCCACTTGATCCAGTCTGCTCATCCTCTTTTTGAGTCCTGGTGGCAAGAATGGCATGATCATATCTTCAACAGCCCAGTCCATCCCATGTGCCTGGAAATCCAAGCAGATTTCAGCTCTGACAGCGAGGTACAATAACAAGTCATCCGCTACTTTAGTATTTGATCCTTGAGATTTCTAACTCTTTTAAAATTTCCACAGGACTTCACACCCAATCTCGACATCAGGCCTATCCAATATCATCAAGCAGGCCCAATCACTGTCCTGGGACACAGTGCTCCTTCATTGTCTCGGTTTATGAAATCCCAAGCAGCTTCACTAACCATCCTCTCAGCTAAAGAGAGAGAAGAGAAAGGCCACTGAGGAACCTCCAGCTCCAGGCAAACCAGGACCAAGCAGAACACACCTCCCCCAAAGGTAAGATGTTTTAGCTCTTCCATCATTATTAACTTATTCTTGACTGGCTTGTATGCCACTACAGGCCTCCTCCCCTGAACAAGAAAACGTTCAGACAACAGTGCCCCCAATCTTTATTACCTTGGAAGACGACGAGCATGCAGACGCCGGGGAAATAGACATGAACACCCAGAACCCGGATGATGCCAACATTGGTAGGTTCCTCAATCATCCTTTGAACCAGCAGATCTTGCCTCCCTTGACTGATCAATAATTTCACAGATGACACAATCGGTGAGACTTTCATCGGTTCAACTCCAGACCCTGCTGGCCAATCCGGTTCTCAACCAGATCAAGACCCTGTCAATCAGCCGACTCATCAGGTAAGAATTAATTCCTCATTTCATCCCTCCTTCACACTTTACCTTGGTCGGCTAACCTGTCTAAATCAACACAGACTTTCATCAGTTCAGCTTCCGAGTATGCATTTGATGTCAACGAGTTCCTGAACAAAAGAACAGTGGCCAAAAGACCATCGGCACTCGTCCAAGATGTCCTGAGCAACATAACAAACTTTCTGAGTCAAGACATCTTGTCCTTAGTCAGAGACGCCGATGAGGTTAAAAAATTTCCTCGAGCCCATTGCTGAGGACATTCCAGAAAATCTGAGGCTCCATCTGGAGGCCGTGTCTACACTGGATGACTGCTTTGCCAAGGTGAAACGAGCAATCAGAAGCACTGATCTTCAGACTGCCAAGTCCAAATGCACCCAGGAAGTCAATGATCTGTACACTCAGTTCCAAGAGGCCAAGAACTCTCAGGAGACTCTGGAGGCTCAGTTGAAAGAACTGCAAGAAAAGAGATCTGAACTGGAAGCCCAACTAGCCCAGGTCAACTCTGATATTCAGTCATGCACCTCTCGGCTATCGGGTTTACCGAATATCATTGAAACAACATCTTCCAAGCTGTCATCGGTACTTGATGAGGATATCAAACTTAGCACGAGGCTTTCACAGGCACAAGGCACCGAAGAGGAGGACAAAAAGGCACTAGAGCATGCTAATCAGGTCAAAGCCGATACTCTGGCGGCTATAAATCAATTCTTGAACAACTGAGATGACTGTGTAATGAACTTTTAATTTCAGCAATCCTGTGTCAGAATGACTCAAACATCTTCTTGTAATATATCTGTATTTTGCATCCAATCGGTTACCGTTCTGATGACATCGTGATTAACCGTGTAAACCTGTTCGGCAATCTGGCCAGTGTTTGTCCCGAACACCTAAATCGGCAATTTTGCCGAAGCCAGGCGTTCTAGTCTCCGCCGAACACGCGAGTGCATCCAGACGGTTCGCACAGCCCGTTACTGCAGAGGCCCATCTCGGGAAGCGGGAAAACCCCAATCCGCCGGTTGACATTTACCACGCTACTCCGGGACATCCGCCACGATTACTGTTCCGCTTTATAAACCGTCCCTAAAGGCCTGCCTTCTTCCCCATCTTGCATTTGCTCCTCTAGTACTTTCGCCGTTTCGGCTTCCTTGCTCGCTCCGCTCCAGAAAACCCTAACTCCCCAAGTACAATGGCGAGCCATGATGATCGTGGCAAGCGCCCGGCGACCGAGGAGGCCGAGGGGAGTCGCGCTCGGCGCCTCCGTCAGCGTGGGTAGGACTTCTCGCCTACGCCCTTTGTGGCACCTTCTTGAAAAACCCGCTTACACCCCGTTACTGTTTGCCGGCAGGATTCCCGTCATCTCCACCGCCGGCGGGCACGCCAGGCCTTCTCCAGCAACGGGAGGGCCAGGAGCTCCGCCATCGGGTCGTCGAGCTCCTCCGACGACCTCTCCTACCACTCCCATCCTTGGGAGGCGAACCCGGACCGGGATTCCGACGACGACCTCTACGACCACAACGACGCCTTGAACTTCATGGCGCTGCGGGATGAGTCTCGGGAGGAGCTGGCCGCCGTCTCGAAGCAGTACGGGATCGATCAGCTGGAGTGGGAGGACCAGCGCCGGCAGTTCTGCGACGCAATCACGGGTATGAACACCCAATCCTAGATCGGCCTTCGGTCGTTCTTGTTGATCTTTTAACCGATCCATTCCAACTCGTCGTTCACAGCGCTGTCTGAAGAGCTGGAACGCCTGAAGATGGCGGCGAACGCCGTCGCAGATCGGGTGAACGCCCAGGGCGACACCACCGAGGCGCGCCTGGCCAATGTGCACGGCCGCGTCGAGCAGGTCGCCCTGCAGGGCGTGCACCACGGCGTGGCGCTGGGGCTATCAGCACTGACGGTCCGCACGGAGGAGGACTTCTCTGTGGTGCCGGTTGGCTTCCCCGGTGGGGCATTCCCAGAAGATGTCGCACAGATCGACGATTTTCTGGAATCCTACGAGGATCATGCTCACGCCCTCACCATAGTCACCAACCCGCAGACGGTCATCGACAGGGTGTTCGGTAACTGATCTGCACCTTTTGCACAGCCCCTACTATGAACAATGCTCTATTTTGCCATGTTCACGTGTACAATCTGTTTTCCCTTTCTGTGCTTGTCTAGTGTTCGATCTCTTCATTGAACCGATTGCACAACACCGCGTGCATTTGGTTTTATCTTAGCGTTTTTCGCGCTAAAGGCGACACATGCCGTGTCGACTGTTTTTGCTCTAAGGGCGATAGATCCTATCGGCCATTTTTGTGCTAAGGGCGACACAACCTTGTATCGGCCGTCGGTGCCCGCTAGTCCTTGATTTCGTTATGCACCGACCTCCACGCTAGGATGAAATCTCTTTAGATAACGTCCATTAATTGCCCTAGCAAACTCTTCTCCTTGGAGGGTTTTTAGAATGTACGCATTACCCGGAGCACGTCTCAGAACTCGAAAAGGCCCTTCCCAGTTAGGGGACCATTTGCCGAATACCTTATCTTTGGTACCGATCGGCAAGACAATTTTCCAAACCAAGTCTCCTTCTTCGAATCCTTTTTCTTTCACTTTTGAATTGTAGTACTTGGCAACACGTATTTTGTTCTTTTCAATATTTTCCAAGGCCTTGAGACGAATCAAATGCAAATCCTCTAGCTCATCCATCATCAAATCTTTATAATTCTCTTTGGCTAGATCGTTCTGCAATGTAACTCGTCTTGACCCCGATTGCAACTCCCATGGTAGCACTGCGTGATGCCCATAGACCAACTCGTATGGTGACGTCTGAGTCGACCCATGACAAGCCATTCGGTAAGCCCACAAAGCTTCGTTGAGTACCAAGTGCCACCTTTTAGGTTTCTCTTCGATCTTTTGAATGATCTTAATCATGATTTTGTTAGAAGCCTCTGCCTGCCCATTGGCCTGTGCATAATAAGGGGAGGAATTATAGAGCTTAATCCCCATCCCTTTGGCAAAGTCACAAAACTCCGAGGAAGTGAACTGAGTTCCCTGATCGGTAGTGATGGACTGAGGAATGCCGAATCGGTAAAATATGCTCCCTGACGAAGGACACCATGTTCTCTGACGTCACCTTCTTTAATGGGATGGCTTCAACCCACTTAGTGAAATAATCCGTGGCTAACAGAACAAACTTATGTCCCTTGCTAGATGGAGGGTGGATCTGGCCGATCAAATCAATGCCCCATCCTCTGAAAGGCCAAGGCTTAATGATCGGATTCATGGCCGATGCTGGGGCCCTTTGCACATTGCCGAATCGCTGGCAATCCTGACAACCTCTGTAGTATTCAAAGCAGTCTTCGAGCATAGTCGGCCAAAAATATCCAGTCCTCCTGATTATCCATCTCATACGGTGAGCCGACTGGTGTGCACCACATACGCCTTCGTGCACCTCATACATCAGTTTCCTAGCCTCGTCTTGGTTCAGGCACTTAAGCAAAACCCCATCTATGGATTTGTAGTACAATTGATTGTCCAAGAGCGTAAACTTAAGAGCCTTGTACCTGAGTTTTTGGGAGACTTTTCTGGATGGGTCCCTGAGGTAATCGGCAATGTTGTCTCTTCAGTCTTCAATTGCCTGATTATCACCTGGGATTACTTGATCATCTTCTGGGGTTGTTTGCTCTTCCTCAAGTGCAAAAATGTTTTGATTCTCCCTATACCCGGATGCTGCCTGAGCCAACTGGTTTGCTTCTTCGTTTTGCCCCCTAGGAATATGTTGCAAGGTTGCTGATCGAAACTGTTTAAGGAGCTCTTGGCAACCTTCGAGATATTCCTGCAGCGTGTCGTTTTTGCACTCGTACTCACCTGTCAGCTGCCTGATCACCAACTCCGAGTCACCGAAGATCTCCACGGCATCTGCCTTAACGTCCACAAGCAACCGCAATCCTCGAAGCAGTGCCTCATACTCCGCTTGATTATTAGTCACCGGGTACTCGATCGGTATAGAGTATTTGAAAGGTGCCCCCTTGGGAGAAATCAACATGATCCTGACTCCACCACCTTTGCTACACGATGATCCATCAAAAAACAATGCCCAGGGGGCAATGGTTACTATGTTAGTGTTAGGATCACGATGGTGAGTGACGAAATCAGCCATAATCTGGCCTTTAACAGCCTTTGCCGATTCAAAACGCAAATCAAATTCAGAAAGAGCTAAAACCCATTTACCGATCCTTCCACTTAAAATCGGCATTGATAACATGTGCTTGATTACATCAAACTCTGATACTACCATGCATTCGGCATTCAACAGATAGTGCCGAAACTTGGTACAGGAATAGAAAACGCACAAGCACAACTTTTCCGTAGCCGAATACCTCGTTTCGGGGTCCAGTAGCTTTCGGCTAAGATAGGCTGTGACTCTCTCTTTTCCTTCGAATTCTTGCATGAGGGCCGACCCTATTGTTAGGTGTCGGCCGCCCCGTACAACTTGAAAGGCTTGTCGAGTTGTGGAGGAACCAATACTGGTGGTGCCTTCATGTATTCTTTGATTTCATCGAAAGCCTTTTGTTGCACGTCACCCCATACGAACTCCTAATCTTTCTTGAGCTTCAACAGTGGAGAGAATGGTAGCACGCGCTCGGACAAGTTGGATATGAACCTTCTGACAAAGTTGATCTTGCCGAGCAGCGATTGCAGTTCTTTGAGATTGGTCGGCGGCACTACCTTATCAATTGCTTCCATGCTCTTTTTGCCAACCTGTAAGGAAAATGGACCTCGGACCATTTAACTTTGGATTTTGGTGTTTGATGAACAACATAACCAAATTGGACTAATGCATTTGCAAGTGTTTGTTTTGTAGTCCAATAGGGTGCAAATGTGACTTGGACTAAGGCACGTGGGATCCAATGATCAACACCTCAAGCAAGACATTAGAAGCTCAGTAGAAGACCCTCAAGATCAAGCAAAGTCCAAGGCACAAGAATGGAACCAAGACG
This sequence comes from Coix lacryma-jobi var. lacryma-jobi, assembly GCA_009763385.1. Lineage (NCBI taxonomy): Eukaryota > Viridiplantae > Streptophyta > Magnoliopsida > Poales > Poaceae > Coix > Coix lacryma-jobi. Next base: position 180,616,150 of record CM019822.1, read on the forward strand.
GCGCAAGAAATCGCGAAGAAACGAAGCAAGGAAGTGAATCGGACGCTGCATCGGACGCTGCCCCCAGGCATCGGACGCTCCGTTGGCAAACCCTAGCTCTTCAGCGCCACAGGCAGAGCATCGGACGCTGAAGACCAGCATCGGACGCGACTGTGACACTGTGCAAACCTGCACAGCGAACATCGGACGCTCCGTTGTTACATCGGACGCTACAGTCCCAGTCCGATGACCTATGCAGAAAGGTTCCAGAGAGGCTCTGTGGGCATCGGACGCATCCGATGGTCAGGCATCGGACGCTAACTAGCCGTTGCGACACAGTGCCAGGCCGGCATCCTAGCCGTTAAAGGAGCATCGGACGCTCCGATGGTCACGACTCCAGCGTCCGATGGTCCGCTGTGAAGCCCATGACTTTCTCCAAATGGCTCTATTTGCTTGGGGCTCTATATATACCCCCATGGCCTGGCCAAAACAAAGAGGTTAGGAGCTCAAGGAAGTGATCATAGTGCATAGACACATATCTAGTTGCTCTAGCCACCAAAGTGCTTAGTGAATATACTAGGTGATTAGTGTAGGTGCTTTGCGAAGTGCTTAGGCTAGTTAGACCACCGCTTTGCGCTTGCTCTAGGTGTTAGGCCTAGTGTTTAGTGAGGTTTGAAAACGTCTTGTCTACCGGTGCTTGCGCGCACCGTTGTTGTACATCGGCTGGGGCTTGTAGTCTTGCGAGATCACACCAACCGAGTTTGTGGTGTGGCCGCCTCCGTGTACCGAAGGGAACAAGGCCCGCGGCGCTTCGGCCGGAAAGCTTGATAGTGAAGACGACGGAGAGCATCCGGGAGAGGCTTTGCCATGAGTGGCTTAACCGGAGACCCACTTGCGCGTGGGGAAGAATCGGAGCTATCCACGGAGTTACCCGACCGGGAGCTTGGCCTGCGGGGATTCCTTGCGAGGGGCTCCAACGAGGACTAGGGGGAAGCTTGCGCGCTTCTCGATACCTCGGTAAAAATACCAGAGTCGTCGACGGGAGTTTGCATCTCTATCACACTCTTTAGCTTCCGCATTTACATTGCTACCTTGTTTATGCGCTTTACCTTTCCTAGCTTACTCTTGCTAGTTGATAGGTTTGGAAACTAGGTTGCATAACTCCTTTTGCGGTAGAGATAGCAAACACACTTAGCAAAACCTTAGTTGCACATTTAGATAGTTTACTTTCTTGCATAGGTTTTGCTTAGGTGGAAATTAGAGGCCATAGTTTAGAGTAGAAGTTTCAAGTTGCCTAATTCACCCCCCCCCTCTTAGGCGTCACGGTCCTTTCAATTGGTATCGGAGCAGGTTGGCTCATTGTGGACTCTTGGCTTCATCGCCTTCGAGCCGACGCCCCTAAGAGTGGTTGGGATGGATACCTCTAGGCCTCCGCACTTTGACGGCACTAACTTCCCTTACTATAGTGCTAGGATGGCTTGCTTTTTAGAAGCCGTTGATCTAGGTGTTTGGAGAGTCACTCGCGACGGGATGAAACCCCTTAAGAATCCCGAGAAGCCTACCGCGAGTGATGAAAAGGAAATTCATCTAAATGCTAGAGCTAAAAATTGCTTGTTTGAATCTATTAGCATGGATGTGTTTAACCAAGTTTTTACTTTGCAAACATCTCATGAAATTTGGTTAAAACTCCATGAGCTCCATGATGGTACAAGTAATGTTAGAGAGCAAAAACATCATCTAGCAAAATCATGTTATGATTCCTTTAAAATGAATGATAATGAGCTTGTTCGTGATATGTATTCTCATTTGAATCTAATTATCAATGAGCTCCACTTCTATAGGAATACAAAGCTAGGTGATGCGGATATTGTGAGGAAGATCATCTCCGTGCTTCCCAAGAGCAAGTACTGCAACCATCATCACCATCCTCCACAACATGGAGGACTTGAGCACCATGACCCCGGCCATTGTCATTGGCAAATTGGTGGCATTTGAGATGTCACGTAAGATGGAGTCAAGAAGAAGTCACTTCATCAAGCAAAGACACTGCTCTCTCATGTGAGCACAAAAAGATGAAGGAGCAAGAAGCAAGTTGAAACAAGCTCAAGCTCCTCAAGTGAAGAAGAGAGGATGATGAAGATGAAGAATCAAGTATGATGATCAAGCCTCCACCTCATCCTGACTCCTCCCTAGATGAAGAAGAAACAATCAAGCTCATGAAGGAGTGAAGAGGATGATCCGCAAGCTCAATGTCAAGGGTGTGCCCATCACAATAGAAGATTGCCTCTTCACCAATCAAAGAAGAGAGCAAAGAAAAAAGGGATGTTATAGATGTGGCAAGAAAGGGCACTTTGTGGAAGATTGTCCAAAACAAAAGCCCTCACCCAATGACAAGAAAAAGAAGGGATGCAAGGCCAAAGCTCTCACCACCATCAAGACATGGGATGATTCATCAAGTGATGATGAAGCCCATCACAAGAGGCATGGCCGCAAGCACTCATCATCAAACTCCTCACGTATGTGCCTTATGGCACGAGGTAATTCTAGTCCTATCTCTAGTGATAGTGATAGTGGTAGTGATGATGAGCTTCCTTCTTATAATGAACTTGTGCAAGATAATCTCAACTATGCTAAAGCTTGTACTAGTCAACAAAAGAAAATTAATGCTTGAAAGAAAAATTAGATAGCTCTCAACAAGCCTACAATGCTATGCTTGAACAATATGAAATCTTTTCAAATTTGAATGTTGAGCTATCTAACAAAATTGAGAAACTTGAGGCTAGTACAAGCACATGTGATTGCACAAGTAATGATGAGCAACTTGCCAAGAAAAATGAAAAACTAAAAGCAAAGTTAGCTAGCACACAAATGCTTACAAAAGTTTGCTTGCTAAAATGGAAATCATGTGCAAACATTGTGATGAGCTAACTAACAAAGTTGCTAATCTTGAAACCAATGGAGCAAACCCCATAGAGGCACCTAAAATTGAAAAATCAATTTTTGACATGCCTAAAAAGGATGCCTCTACTTCTTGCATTGATTTACTTGATTTAGACTCACCCATGTGCAAACAAGCTTGTGTTGAGAATATAATTGTAGAAACATGTACACAAGAAGTTGCAATGGAGAATGAGCTACTAAGGCAAGAAGTGGCTCGCCTCACCAAAGACTTGACACAAGCAAAAGGCAAGGTGAAGCAAACCCGAACTCATCAAGATAACACCAACAAGGGAGTGAAGAAGCTTGATGAGGAGCAAACCGTGGTTTTTTACCTTTGCCACAAGGAAGGCCACAAGTCCTATGAGTGCAAGGTGAAGCATGGGGGAGAAAAGAAGAAAGAGAAAAACAAAAAGCAAACAAGCAAGCTCTCCAACACCTACACCAACAAGGTGAACAAGAAGGCCTCCACACCTTATCTTTTGAAGAAGAAGAAGAATGACAAGGTGGTGGCCATCAAGGTGAACAAGCAAGCCAACAATGGGGCCAAACGCATTTGGGTGCCAAAGGACATAATCTCCACTATGAAGAGCACCAAAAAGGTTTGGGTCCCGAGAGGGAAGTGAGTAGTCAAATGGACTACGGGGAATTTGGAGACTTGGCAAAATTTTGGGTGCACATCATGGGGTGCATCACATTGGATCATGTCATTGCCAAGTATGTTAGATTGGTACCTTGGACCCAAGTTCCCCCTCCCATGTTAGGTAACTAGATTTAAATTCTTGCAATTATTTTCAATGGTATAATTTCTTGCAATTACTTTTACCATCTAGTTCCTTCTTTGCCTATTTTTTGCATTAGTATATTCATATCGTTTGTCATGCAAATTAGGCTTATCATATGGTAAGTTTTGCTCGGTATCACTCATATTTTTAGAGCAATTCTACATGGTTTTAATTGGTTAGAAGCACGGCACATAGCTTCTTTTACTTTGTATTTATCTTATATGTGCCAAAGTCCAAAATTATAGATAAATTACCCCAATTACCATCTTCAATTGATGCCACATTTCTTGTAATATCAATATGGAAAATGGTAGTTTGACCTTACAAGTCAATGTGCATGTCTCCTACAAGTATTCCAACTTGTATGCACACCTTTTAGGGGAGTTTACTCTACATTTTGGAAACTTTGAGACTAACACTTCTTTCAAGTCTATCATGTGTGTAGTAGTCTCATTGCAAGGAAAATGGAGTTCCCGGAGACAAGCATCACATGTGATGAGAAGTCATTTGATATCTACATGTGGTATTCCTAACCGATATCATTATGTTAATTTCAATTTGATACTCTTATATGCTCTCTCCATACATTATATAGTTTAAACTCCTTTATGCTTTATTTTGTCGGTTATGCATATGCTTTAGCCTTACATCATATGTATGCATATACTTAGGGGGAGTTTAGCTTATATAATGTTTCCTCTCTAGAGCTTTAATGTCTTCCTTTTTGGTGTTTGATTCCAAAGGGAGAGAATGTGTAGGGACCAAAATCAAGCCCAAACTAAAACAAACAAAATAACCAAAATCAAATTTTCAAAAATTCTATGGTTATTTTCATGGGAATGGTTCAAAAAGGGAGGAAGTGATTTATGGAGTTAGGGGGAGTCTTAATCCATAAAGTCACAAAGAGGAACTCTATGGCAAGGGCAAGATATGCTAGAAGAAATGTATTTCAATTTGGTATCTTTTAAACATCATATGATCTTGCCTTTGCATTGCATCCTAGCAAGTAGATTGCATTCTAAATTATGTATCTATTATTTGCTTGTTTTGGTCGTGTTGTCATCAATCACCAAAAAGGGGGAGATTGTAAGGAAAATGGACCTCGGACCATTTAACTTGGATTTTGGTGTTTGATGAACAACATAACCAAATTGGACTAATGCATTTGCAAGTGTTTGTTTTGTAGTCCAATAGGGTGCAAATGTGACTTAGACTAAGGCAACGTGGCGATCCAATGATCAACACCTCAAGCAAGACATTAGAAGCTCAGTAGAAGACCCTCAAGATCAAGCAAAGTCCAAGGCACAAGAATGGAACCAAGACGGCGCAAGAAATTGCGAAGAAACGAAGCAAGGAAGTGCATCGGACGCTGCCTTCCCAGGCATCGGACGCTCCGTTGGCAAACCCTAGCTTCTGACAGCGCCAGCAGAAGCATCGGACGCTGAAGAACCAATGCATCGGACGCGACTGTGACACTGTGCAAACCTGCACAGCGAACATCGGACGCTCCGTTGTTAGCATCGGATGCTACAGTCCCAGAATCCGATGCCTATGCAGAAAGGTTCCAGAGAGGCTCTGTGGGCATCGGACGCATCCGATGGTCAGGCATCGGACGCTAACTAGCCGTTGCGACACAGTGCCAGGCCGGCATCTAGCCGTTAAAGGAGCATCGGACGCTCCGATGGTCACGACTCCAGCGTTCGATGGTCCGCTGTGAAGCCCATGACTTTCTCCAAACGGCTTTATTTGCTTGGGGCTCTATATATACCCCCATGGCCAGCCAAAACAAAGAGGTTGGAGCTCAAGGAAGTGATCATAGTGCATAGACACATATCTAGTTGCTCTAGCCCCCAAAGTGCTTAGTGAATATACTAGGTGATTAGTGTAGGTGCTTTGCGAAGTGCTTAGGCTAGTTAGACCACCGCTTTGCGCTTGCTCTAGGTGTTAGGCCTAGTGTTTAGTGAGGTTTGAAAACCTCTTATCTACCGGTGCTTGCGCGCACCGTGGTTGTACATCGGTGGGGCTTGTAGTCTTGCGAGATCACACCAACCGAGTTTGTGGTGTGGCCGCCTCCGTGTACTGAAGGGAACAAGGCCCGCGGCGTTTCGGCCGGAAGCTTGATAGTGAAGACGGCGGAGAGCATCCGGGAGAGGCTTTGCCATGAGTGGCTTAACCGGAGACCCACTTGCGCGTGGGGAAGGACCGGAGCTATCCACGGAGTTATCCGACCGGGAGCTTGGCCCTTGCGAGGGATTCCTTGCGAGGGGCTCCAACGAGGACTAGGGGGAAGCTTGCGCGCTTCTCGATACCTCGGTAAAAATACCGGAGTCGTCGACGGGAGTTTGCATCTCTATCACACTCTTTAGCTTCCGCATTTACATTGCTACCTTGTTTATGTGCTTTACCTTTCCTAGCTTACTCTTGCTAGTTGATAGGTTTGGAAACTAGGTTGCATAACTCCTTTTGCGGTAGAGATAGCAAACACACTTAGCAAAACCTTAGTTGCACTTTAGATAGTTTACTTTATTGCATAGGTTTTGCTTAGGTGGAAATTAGAGGCCATAGTTTAGAGTAGAAGTTTCAAGTTGCCTAATTCACCCCCCCCCCTCTTAGGCGTCACGGTCCTTTCACAACCTCGATGCCTCTTTTGTGGACCAAGAATCCCAGAAACTCACCGGCTGACACTCCAAATGCACACTTGGTTGGATTCATCTTTAAACCGTGTTTCCTTGTGCACTCCAGGGTCTTCCTTAAATTGGCTAAGTGTCCTTCTTTGCTTCTGGACTTGACCACCACGTCATCAATGTAGATCTCTACGATTTTGCCGATCAACTCATGAAATATGTAATTCATGGCTCGCTGGTAAGTGGCACCGGCATTCTTCAAACCAAAAGTCATGACGATCCATTCAAACAAACCTATATGGCCGGGGCACCTGAAGGCGATTTTCGCAACGTCCTCTGCAGCCATGAAGATCTAGTTGTAACCCGCATTGCCATCCATAAAGCTTATGATTTCAAAACCGGCCGAAGCATCTATTAGCAAATCAGCCACTGGCATTGGATACCCGTCCATAGGAGTGGCTTTGTTGAGGTCCCTGAAGTCAATGCAAACCCTCATCTTTCCGTTCTTCTTGTATACCGGGACAATGTTGGAGATCCAGTCCGCATATCGACATGGTCGGATGAAGTTAGCTTCTAGTAATCTTTCCCCTTCCTTTTTCACGTCGGCCAATACCTCTTCCTTGCAGATCCTGCGCGGAGGCTGTTTATACGGGCGGTACCCGGGCTTGATCGGCAATTTATGCTCGATAATGGACCGATCTATTCCGGGCATCTCCGTGTAGTCCCAAGCGAAACAGTCTTTGAACTCTTTTAGAAGATCTACCAATTGCTCTCTGAATTCAGGGTCCAAACTGGAACTGATGAACATTGGCCTCTTCTTACTTGCGTCACCAGCATCTACTTCTTCCAGTTTGTCGGCCGACGTGAACCCGCGTCCCAGTTTGCCCTCGCTGTTGTCGGTTGGGTTATCCATCTAAAAGAAGCTCTGAGAGCCGATTGCTTGGATCGGCTGTTGATCTCTGCCGTAGATGTTGACAGGACCTTCTCCCCATACGCGATCGGAGAAGCATTCCACTCCGTCGAATTCCCAGTAAGTGGGTTCAATAGCAGCAACACTCACCGAGTCATCAGCATGGACAATCTCGATGTCGTCTCCAACCCACTGTATGAGTATTTGGTGCATGGTTGAAGGTATGCAGCAGTTGGCGTGGATCCAATCCCTGCCCAAAAGCAGGCTATATGCCCCCTTGCCATCAATGACAAAGAAGGTCGTGATGAGCGTCTTGGATCCAATCATTAGTTCCACGTGCACGGCACCTCGAGTGTCAGAGGGATTGCCGGCAAAGTCACGGAGTATCATGTCCGTCTTAAACAAGTCTTCATCATTCATGCCCAGCTTTCTGAAGGTGACGTAAGGCATGATGTTGATCGCTGCGCCGCCATCGACAAACATCTTGGTCAGCGGCTTACCGTTGACGTACCCCTTGACATACAATGGCTTCAAATGCCGATGCTTGGCTGGCTTGTCAAATGCTGCCTTCTGAGACAACACGAGCTGTGCTGCAAGCTCATCGTACTCGGTTCCATCAGAGTCCGAATACGCCTCGTCCTGTGCCCCCCGGCCAGCAGGAGCCATGAACTCCAGGGGAAGGAAGAAAGTCATGGCCACGTCAGCGCCCTTGTCAGCGTCATCTGGTTTTTCCTTCGGGCGCCACTGTTGCTTCTTCCCATTGGCAGCTGCTTCTTCCAACTCCCTATTCTGGAGGCGCTGCACTCTCCTTTTCTGGCTTTTTCTGAGCCCTGGTGGGCACCACTGCCCCCTTTGCCACCTATATGGGCGAGGCTGTGCCTCCTCGCCGTCGTCCTGGTGGTGCACCCACTCCTGATCGGCATATCTTTTGGCTTGCCGATCCGGGCTTTCCATTTTTAGGCGCCGATCGTCCATCGGGATGCGTGATCCCAATCTTTCATGGACGGGATGGCGGTTGACGCGATCCTGCCTATACCCCCTGTACTGATCGTTGCACTCAGGGCAGTTGTTGACGGCAGGCAGTTTCAAGCCTTCGTTCCAGCAGTGGCGGAAGAACGAGCAGCCCCAGTGAGCCTGCTCCTGTTCTTGGCGGCGTTCCTGCTCTCTGTGGTAGGCCTGCTCTCTGTGGTAGGCCCTCTCTTCCATACGGTACCGGTACTCCTCCGTGTGACCGCCTTCGCGCTGATACTTCTCTGCGAGTTCCTGTTCTTCGCGTTGGAGACGCCTCCGTTCTTTCTCATCTTGCCGGCGCCACTTGTTGAGGAGATCCCTGTGGGTAGGCCTGCGCCTGGAAGATGACTCCCCGTGCTCATATCGACTATTCATGGTCCGGGCACGCTGCTGGAATTCATCGCTGGTGATTTGCCGATCGGGGTCCACCGTGCCAGACTCGCGTGCTCTGTTGGAGGTGAGGACTTTGACCTTGCCCTTACCCCTGGGGTCCTCTGGAGCTACCATGTTTACTGAAAAGAACACGACATTCTGGGCGAAGGGGTTAGCGTCGATCTTCATCTTGCCATTGAACTTGATGTGGCCGTCCTGGATGGCCTTCTGGATCCTCGTCCTGAACACACGGCAATCATTAATAGAATGAGTGTTAGTGTTATGGAAACCGCAGTACTTCTTGTCCTTGACCCCTCCAGGACGCAGCATCGGGTGATCCGGGGGTAGCCCGATTCTTCCTTCGGCAACCAGGAACTCGAAGAGCTTGTCGGCTTTGGTGACGTCGAAGTCGTATGCCCCCTTCTGCTGGCGCAGCCATTGCTTGTTGGCCTGGGTCGGCTCCTTGTCCCAGTTGAGCTCTGCAGCGGCCACCTCATCTTCAGCGTCGGTGTAGTCATCGGCTTCGTCCAGGAAAGCCCGATACATCTGGGTTGCGACATTGTCCTTCTGGAAGCGCCCTTCCCTCCGGAAGCCTTGCGCTTGGATAGTCATCTCATTCAGCCGGCGAGAGAGATGACCCAAGTCTTCAAACTCTTGACCGAACAGCTTGTCCCTAATGCTCGGGAGCATGCCTGCCACGGCCAATGGTGGAAGTTGATCATCCGGCAGGTGCATGCCGAAGCACTGGCTCTTGACTTCCCTGAACCTGCGCAGGTAGTCCTGTGGTGTCTCATTTGGCCTCTGGCGCACGTACATGATGTCCACCAGTTTCTTCTCCTTGGTGCCCATGTAGAAGTGTGTATGGAACTTTTATTCCAAGTCTGCCCAAGAGAGAATAGAGCCCGGCGGTAGTGACGTGAACCATGCGAACGCCGGTCCAGTGAGTGACGACGGGAAGTACCGAACCCTGAAGGCATCTTCGGTATTGGCCTCCCCAAGCTGGAGCAGATAACGACTGACGTGCTCCACCGTGCTGGTGTCCTCTAAGCTGGAGAACTTGGACAGGTCTGTCGGCACTTTGACTCTGGGAGGTAGAGCCACACGGTGGAACCATTCGGGGAACGGAGACCTGTAAGCATAAGTGCCCATAGGCTTCAGGCCGAAAGTGCGCTGCATCATATCCGCCATCCTCTCTAGCATGACATCGACATTAGAGTCGGCGGTTTTTTCGGCCGTCGGCTTCCCATATCCTGGATGTGGGGCGCCCTCTATGTTGTGAGGCTCAAGCATCTCATGGTACCCGTTTCCGTAGTAGTCCTTTATGAGCCTATAGGTTTGCGGGGAGATCTTGCGTGTTGACTCTGGCGGCTGACCCTTAGTGCCGAACGTGAGCTGACCCATGGTCGGCAATTGGCCCTCTGGCGTGTGCTTCTCTTGAATGGTCATCCCGCTTGATTGAGCCTTAGGCGGGGTCTCCTCACCAGCAGCTCCTGCCCCCTTGAGGTGATCCGGCAGGTTGAAAAGATGTGGCCCCGCTATAGGGCCAAACTCCGCCTTCATGAGTTCGTCGGCCTTGGGGCCAAATTGGGCGATCATGATGGTGCGAAAAGTGTTGAGAAACGCCCCATGCATGCGACCGATGGCACCAGAGACAGCTTCGTTGACTATGTGAGACATTTTCAGCACTGCCTCCGCTTCCCCAGGATCATTCGGGTTGAGCTGGACGGGCTTCGGCAGATCGTGCAGACGGCGAACCTTTCCGCTCTTGTTCTTGGAGAAGGCTTCTAGGCACTTGGCCTGGAATTCGGCACAAGCATTATCCACCTGCTCTTTGTACTCGTCGGGTAGTTCAGCGAGCTGCACCTGCACGAGCCCCGCCTTGTTGCTGGCCTCGGCTTCAGTGACTTCAACCATGGCTGCAGGAAAAAGAGTGTCCCACTGGGCATGCCAAAAAGTGTGTTGGCACCAAAAGTGACGCACTGTGCCAATCACACAGCAAGCCGGAGAAGCTGGCTTCAAACGTGGCCCGGGTGCTCAGAAGTCCGGTGCGTGCCAGTCAGTTTGTCCTGCAACTAACAAGGGAGATAAACTGTTAAATACAAAGCTGGAACATGCCGGGTATGACCAGACAGTTCCAAGATGTACGGCCCTGAAGCCACTTACGACGACATATAGCTATGAAAGCTATCTGCCAACAGGTTTAAAGATCATTCGGCAATATGAACGAAGTTACGTGAGTAGCAAGTTGCCGAATACGTTTGCATGAGAATCGTACTTGCATGGTATATTAACTATATGAATTAAAGTTTAACCAATCTCGATTGTGCAACCGAGTTGGGGTCCATGGGGATTGAACGTACAAACTAAGCATGATTAAACTAATCTAAAGCCTGCGCCTGCCGCACGACACCTAGTTGTATCATAGATCAAGCATACTCAATGTGCATGAACCCTCACCACGTGGCAATCTAGATATGATCGAATCGGCTATTGCAAACAGTAGATCTATCGTATAAAGGCCTTACAAAAATAATCGTAAAAGAACAGGATAGATCCTATACAAGATGAAGCCGAACCGAGCAAGATCTAGATTGGGCAATAAAGTGTCACAACGAAATAAACGCAACAAAACACATAACACAAGGTAACTTAATGAATCTATTAGATCTTGCCAAACCTAATAGAGCCGATAACTATCTTGTTTACGCTAAGGTTACCAAGTAAGTGCCTGCCGCACGATACTTACTCGTAATCTTATCATAAACTAAGACTTCCCGATCATCGAGTAATGATCCGCCGCACGACCATTACCAACAAACGAGACTACTTGCATCATGCCTAAATCCGCCGCACGATACTAGACATAATAGCAAGGTTGTCGGGACTTACGGAGGTCGACGGGTCGATGGCTCCTCTCGAAGAACACGACGACACGACTTGGACTCGAAGATGGCACGGGGCCGGTTTGGTTGTATTGATTGTGAACCTCTTTACAATGGCCTCAGGGTTTATATTTATACCCTGGTGTCCTATGAGTCCTAGAAGGACACGATTACAACGACAAAATCAGGAAACTATCTAAAATATGACGCCTTCTGCTCCAAGCTTCCCTTAATAACTAGCGCGCGCTAAAAATGACGAGATCCTCGTTGCTAAATCTTCTGACATGCCGCATCTGTCGTCTTCTGGCGCAAACCGACCTTAATCTGATGTAGCCGACCGCAGCGTCACATTGCCGAACCTGCTCGCCGTTGACTAGTCGCCTTCACAGCCGTGCCGAATACATTGAGTTAGCCGACCGCGTTCGCTGTCTGCCGAATCCCTTAGGTGGTGACTCCTCCAAACCTGCACCGCGCTGGCCCACTCGTCATAGTGTGAAAATTATGTGTTAACAGGAGAAGTTGTTGGAAAAGAAGTCGTGTTGAAAGGAGGTGAGGAGAAGTGGGAGAAACTAGTGTATAGTCCCTCTCCCCTCCTGCCGAGCTTGCGAGGCAGGATTCAGCGGTTTTCGGAGGTGGAGTGCTGTGCTCGGGGAGCATCGGACGCTGGTCCGAGGGGCATCGGACGCTGGGCCGAGCGTCCGATGGCAAACCCTAGTTTCAGTCTGTTGCAGTGGGAGCATCGGACGCTGCATCGGACGCTGGTCCGAGCGTCCGATGGCAGTGACGTGGCGCGAGCAAGTTTAGCTGGAAGCATCGGACGCTGGCCTGCGTCCGATGTAGAATGGAGCTCTCGGGGAGCTCTCTGCATAGACATCGGACGCTGGCCCTTAGCGTCCGATGCTGGGGGGCCGGCGCATCCGATGTGAGGTAGTTTTGCGCAGAATCGAGCAGAGGCATCGGAGCGTCCGATGCTAGGCATCGGTGCGTCCGATGCCACTTTAACTGGCGCGGGAAGTGATATAGCCGTTGGGATCGCTCGGCCAAAGTTGAACGTGGGGGACACGTGGTGAGCATCCAAGCATCGGACGCTGGCCTCAACGTCCGATGGTCCCGATCCGGAGCGTCCGATGGTGGCGCAGTTTGCCCAGTGAAGGGGCAACGGCTAGTTAGCCTTTGGGGCTATAAATAGCGTTGGTAACCGGCCTTGGGCTGGTGGTTGAGCACTCCAAAGCCTTGGTGGCTGGTGTGGATGTGCTTGGGAGCCCTCTAACTCGCTTGTGCTTGCTAGTGTGCGATTCGATAGCGAGTGAGTGATCGCTGGTGCGTTGCATTGAGAGATAGCATCGAGTGGCACTAGGTGATCGTGTTGCAAGCCGGTGGTGCTTGTTACTCTTGGAGGTTGCCACCTCCTAGACGGCTTGGTGGTTGTGTCTCCGTCGTGAAGCCCACAAGAAGATTGTGGGTGGCTCCAGAGAAGGCTTTGTGAGGGGCATTGTGCTCGCCCCGCGGGGATCGCGAAGAGCAACTCTAGTGGATTGCGCGTGTCATTGAGTTACCCTCACTTGTGGGTGAGTTCTTGCGGCGCTCGAGTGTCGAGCTACGTGTGGTGCCTATTAGCCGCCGAACTACCAAAGTGTGTGGTCGACACAACGGGGACTAGCTTGGTGGCAACCAAGTGAACCTTGGGATAAAATCACCGTGTCAACATTGTCTACATCTTCTCGGTGGTTTGCTATCTCCATACACAAGCTTGTATTTACTTTCATATATATTGTGCTTGTGTAGTTGCTCTTGTAATTAGTTAGCTTGTGTAGCTTGCTAGTTATCTTCCTTGCTTGTGTAGCATAGAAGTTGATCCCGTGAGTGACTAGTTGACTTGTAGTCTTGCTAGTCACATTGCTTAGTTTGTGTAGCTAAGTTGAGCTCTCTAATTTGGCTTGTGTAGCCCTTTTTATTGAGCATTGCTAGTGAGCTTAGGCTTTGTGCTTTTTGCTTAGTGGCATGTGTAGGAGCTCCCCGGTTGATTGAGTACTAGTTGCTTAGGTTTGTGTAACCTTGCAAGCTAGAATTGTTTAGGTGAGCTCTAGCTAGCCCGACACCTTATTTGCTTTGTTTAGGTTCTTTTGTAAGGTGTCATAGAGTATAAGTAGAGGGGTGTAGTCTTGGCTAGACCGATAGTTTTAATTCCGCATTTGTTTCTGTTAGCCGCTCCGATTATGTTTAAGTTTTAAAAAGGACTATTCACCCCCCCTCTAGTCCGCCATCTCGACCCTTCAATTGGTATCGGAGCAAGGTCTCTCATTTGTGGTCTTTACCGACCCGAGAGGATGGCGACTTACGGGCTAGGAATTGATTGTCCACACATTTTTGATGGCACTCACTTTACACGATGGAAAACTTGGATGATGTGTAATTTCAAGTTTATTTGCTCTCAAATGTGGTGGATCGTAGATGTAGGCTTTTCTCATGTGATGGATGAAATGAATCTAACTCAAGCACAAGAGAAATGCCTAGATCTCGAGTGCCAAGCTACTAACATCATTTTTAGATCTTTGCATGATAATATCTTTAGTGAGATCATGGATATGGAGTCCTCCCATCACATGTGGAAGTATCTCAATTACAAGTATAGGAGTGCTCCAATTGATGATGATGTTAGTGAGCCCGAGGAAGAGGCACACGAGGTGGTTGAGCAAGACCACAACCCCGTGATTGTGGAAGATTGCTCCACCTCATCGTCAAGTGATGAAGATGATGATCAATCCACAAGATCACTTGACAAGGAAGATGGTGACCATAGCCAAAGCTCAAGTGGTGCAAATGATGATGCTATTCCATGCACACTTGATGATGATGATGACGGCTATGAGAGTGATGTCTCTACAAGCTCTCCCTCTACACCACATTGCTTCATGTCACATGGTGACACCAAGGTATCAATTGCAAATGTGGTTGTTGATTGTGATGATCCAAACTTTGAGCTTGTGTGTAGACTCACCAAAGCTTTAGAAAATGAGATGTCTAAAAATGCAAAATTGACAAAAGAAAACTCATTTCTAAAGAATGCATGTGAACAACAAAAGCATCTACTTTATGTTACTACTTGTTCACATGATGAGCTTAAATTGACTCATGAGGAACTTAGTGTTGCTCATGACAACTTGGTACAAGACCATGCTTTTCTCACTAAGAAGCTTTCTAATGAAGAAACTAAAACTAGTGAGAGCTCATCATTTGGGTCAAATGATCAATTGCAACATGTGACTAACCCTTGTGATGTAGAGAAGAAGCATGTATCCACCTCTTGTGATGATTTATTATCTATGCCATGTTCTTCACATATAGATGCTTGTTCTACTTCCTTGTCTTGTGAGACTAACATTTTGAAGGAGAACAATGAGCTCAAAAGTGAAGTGAAGAACTTGAGCAACAAGTTAGAGAGGTGGTGTAGATCAAAGGTCACCTATGAGCACATGATGAAAAATCAAAGAAGCTATGGTGACAAGAGTGGCATTGGCTTCAACAAAAGCAATGTCAAAGACAAGAGATGGGGCAAGAGAAGATATGAAAAAGAAATGAAGAAGCAAGAACAAGAAAAGCTATCTCATTTCATGTGCTATCAATGCCATGAGATGGGACATCTTGCAAAAGCTTGCCCCAACAAGAAGAAGCCCCAAGTTCAAATCAAGAACAACCATCATGATGGTGACTTGATGAAGAAGAAGAAAACAAGAAGGGGCGGAAGAACAAGGCATCCAACTCACATTCAAGATGCCAAGATGATGATGAGCAAGAATGAAGAAAGGAAGAAAGATTTGGCTCACATCAAGTGCTACAATTGTGATGAATTGGGCCACCTAGCTTCGGGTTGCCCAAACAAGCTTGAGGAGAAGGCTCAAGCAAACAAGAAGAAGCAAGGCAATGAGAAGCAACATTTGAGCAAGGAAGAGAAGGCTCAATCAAAGAGAATTTGCTACTCATGCCGAGAAAGGGGACACATGGCAAATTCATGTCCCCTAGGTAAAACTTGTAAGCCTATTTCAATTGATGATAATATTGTGCTTAGAAAGGATGAAAATGGTACCTCTAAGGATACTATTGCAACTCATCCCGCTACTCATACTAAGGCTATGCCTAAGTATGTTGCTCCTAACTTGAGAGGACCCAAACAAGTTTGGGTACCATCAACTAGTGGATGAATGTGTGTAGGTACCATGGCATTAGAGGCTTGATTCAATTTGTTCCATATTGATCATTATATGATTGAGTCAAGTAATGAAGCTTAGTGCTATCCAAACCCAATGCCAAGACAAAAGAGTGAAGTCCAAGTGCTACAACGAACAAGTGCAAAAGATCAAGTCGTGGTGGTAGATTGGAATATTCGAAGGCTTGCAATCAAATTGAGTTGAAGCTTGCTTTTGGATGATCATGAGCTACTAAGGTATATCTCTAGTTGATCATGTTCTTTTAGATGCATATGAGACGATTGAATTGGATATATATGCATATGTTGCTTGCTATAAGATGATTGAATGGATATGCTTAGTAATCAAGTTTGAGTTAGTTTGAATGAATATGTTCACAAGATGACTTTTAGTAAGTGAATTGAATGGATATATGTCTTGTGAGAGTGTTCAAACAAGTTAGCTTCAAGTTTGATTCAAATTGCTAGAGTATAGCTCAATTGCTCAAAGTTGTTCAATATTGCAAAATCTGAGCTAGCTGTGATAATAGCCATGTTTGAATGATCAAATCTATTTGGATTGGCTTGAAATTTGATACACATGCTCTACACTTATGATATTAGTTTCTGTGCAAAATTCATGATTATTGGATAAGATATACTTTGGTTTTGGAGTAGATCTTGTCAACTATAGTGCAGCAGCTTTCAGCATGTAGTACTATGGAAAGAATTGAAATCTGGTAGCAATCTAGAAAGCCAATGAAGCTCAAATTTTTATGGATGCTATAACACTTAGAGAGGCACATCTCCACCAAATTTCATAGTCATTGGACTTATATTTTGGGAGATATGCATGTTTCTTTGAGAAGGACAGAATCTGCCAGAAAAGTGACAATTATTGGATTAATCTAGAGTCACTTTGATTGAAAGGCCCTCAAGTTGGAATCATGTTTATAAGTGTTTGAGGGACCTATGTTTGGTTTTGAGATGAGCTAGAAGCATGACAAAGATGAGTACAAGTTCATTTGAAAGATGAGTGTATTTGGCACACATTTGGTACTCAAATTGGAGATCAAGACCAATATCAAAATAAAGATGAAGCTCAAGTTCTAGTATTAATTGAAGATCATTTGGAATAAAGAAAGAGACTCAAAGAAGTATTAAAAGTCACATTTCAAGAAGAGTTCAATTGGATCAATCAAACAAGGTCAATTCAAGTGAGTATCAAGGATGATTCTTTGGAGAGAGGTCACTTCTCCCTTTTGTAGGGGCTTGCCGCCTTTGGTAGGTTAACCAAGTAAGGCTTGGAAGGCTAAAATGGAAGTGGTGATCTAAAGCATCATTGGAGATGCTTAGTTGAAGAAATAAAAAGGATTGATCAAGAAAGCAAGCAACACCCAAATAGAGAGCAAATCAATGCAATACAAGTGGTATTCACATGCAAGCTAAGATCAAATGAAAAGACAAGCCAACCACAACAAGATAATGCACTTGATCATATGGGTGAAGAATTGTTCCATCAATTGGTATCTATTGGTCTTCACCATGGACTTCACATTGCTATTTGGAGCTTAATTGGAATCAAATGACTATCCTCTACTCCAAGATAGCAAAGGTATCATTGTAATGTGCATGATCATTTCATCCCTTACTAGTATGCGGTTAGTGCATATAGTACATGCTTAATAGGATCATGCATGACAAATGAAAAGTTTAAATTCATAGCCTACCACTATTGCTTGATTGATTATATGATCTAGTGGTTAGTATATGAGTTTGTTCATGAGCTAGTGAACCCAAGTACTTGATCTAGAAGATGAGCATTCGAGTGTCTAATTCAACGTGAGTAAGATAACCATTGAAAGATGTGTGAAGAAGCTTACTCTAGCAAACCGAGTTAGATATCTTGTGCAAGTTTAATAGTTCAAGTCACAAATGAGAGGCTCATGACAAGAGTTCAAGAAGAAGACAATAATGCAAATGGATATCAAGTTTAAACTATCATTCAAGTGGTATCTAGACTCATCATTTCTTCACATGGTATCTATTCAAAGTGGTATATAATCTTTCAAGTGATATTTACCAAGTGATGTCTAGATCAAGCTCACAAGTGGTATCCTACAAGATGTCAAGTGATCCTCAACCTTAAGTGATCAAATCAAGCAAAACATCCCTCACCAACAAGAGCTCAAGTTTATCAAGTGAATGACCCATGCTACATAAGAGAAGGTGCCCCACCTATTGGTATCAAGGTCAAAGATCCTACACATGGTGTCACTCCAACACATATGGTGGTGTCCATCAAAAATGCAAGACTCAAGTGTCAACCATCTACCCTAGTGCAACCCTTTGTATCAAGTAAAGCATGCCTTTTATGGTTATTGATGACAAAGGGGGAGAAAGTGCCAAAGATATGATATGATAGGGGGAGATGTGCTAAAGATATGTCAAGGACAAAGAAGGAGAAAAGAAGATGGACATGGATCAAGATTGGAGGGTCAAAATTCTTGAACAATGAGAGCACACAAGTAGGGGGAGCAAGCTCATGAACTTGGTTGTTGCATTTGATATGTGCATAATCATGTGCTTGCTTGCATTGCATAAGCTTTCAAAGCTTTCAAATCTTATATGCATGCTTGTGTGGTGTATGCTAGTTATAGGGCTTAATTGATGATTTGATAACTAGCATGCATAGGTTGATAGCTAGACTTATGCTTTTCATGCAAACTAGACCCTTGCTTCTAAAGTTGATCTCACGGGGTTTTCTAGTTTTTATGATGTCTAGCTACTCTTGGTGCTAAAGAAGGTGTACAACTATGAACTTCATCGATAACACGCTTCAAAGGTTATTCTATACACCTTAGCACTTTTTGGTAGTAATTACTCTCCCACACTTCGATATCTATGCATATGTGCAAGTTTCATTTTCAAACACTCTAGCACATATGTAGGGGGAGCTAATACTACCAATTCGGGTTTGTGCTACTTGTCCAAAATCATTTTCACATGGTAAAATAGCTTGGGCAAGCAACATGAATCCAAACCAAGTTAGAAATTTACATTCTTGTGAAGTGCTAACTTGGAATAAGCATAATTTCCATATCTTTGTAGAGTTGTCATCAATTACCAAAAAGGGGGAGATTGAAAGGTCCTTGTTTGGTTTTGGTAATTGAGTGACAACTTAGGTGGACTAATATGTGTTTGAAGTAAATTACACAGGTGATTAGTCCACAGGTGATCATGTGTGAGCAACATATGCCATAGAGGAGAAATGGCTTGGAATATGTCGCAAGGCTCACACATGTGAAGAAGGAGCTTAATGCACATGAAACATGACATGTGGTCATGTGGCTAAGATGGTGAAGATCAAGGCAAGACTTGGCTTGATGGACCGGTTGCGAAGGTGAAGGGCAAGTTGGAGGCTTTGAAGCCGTTGGTACCGAGTGTCGGGAGGCTTGAGCAAAGACTTGGCGCCGAAGGACCGAAGCAATGGTGAAGAGCAAGTGAGGTCAAGATCGATGAACCATGGAGGCCATGTGATGATATGAAGTGGATCATATCATTTGATGAAGAGGTTGGTGCATGTGTTGCATCAACACCGGAGGAGATGAAATGGAATGCGCAAGGCAAAGGTATAATTGCAGGGCATTTCATTTCACCGGTCATAGGTGTGTAGAGAAGTTGATGACCGGGTTTAGGATAGATGGCCGTACTATCAAGAGGAGCAAACTTGTTTGCATATCGGTCATCTAGTGCCACTTGAGCGATCTAACTTTGCGATGTTACTAGGATCGAGTGGCGTGGTGAGTGCAAGTGCTAATCCTTTGAAAACTAATTGAGAAAATGCAAACACACATGCACATGTTTATGTACACTTGGTGGTGTTGGCACATTTGCAAAGGAGAAGTTGTTGGAAAAGAAGTCATGTTGAAAGGAGGTGAGGAGAAGTGGGAGAAACTAGTGTATAGTCCCTCTCCCCTCCTGCCGAGCTTGCGAGGCAGGATTCAGCGGTTTTCGGAGGTGGAGTGCTGTGCTCGGGGAGCATCGGACGCTGGTCCGAGGGGCATCGGACGCTGGGCCGAGCGTCCGATGGCAAACCCTAGTTTCAGTTTGTTGCAGTGGGAGCATCAGACGCTGCATCGGACGCTGGTCCGAGCGTCCGATGGCAGTGACGTGGCGCGAGCAAGTTTAGCTGGAAGCATCGGACGCTGGCCTGCGTCCGATGTGGACCCATCTGACGCGTCCGATGTAGAATGGAGCTCTCGGGGAGCTCTCTGCATAGACATCGGACGCTGGCCCTTAGCGTCCGATGCTGGGGGGCCGGCGCGTCCGATGTGAGGCAGTTTTGCGCAGAATCGAGCAGAGGCATCGGAGCGTCCGATGCTAGGCATCGGCGCGTCCGATGCCACTTTAACTGGCGCGGGAAGTGATATAGCCGTTGGGATCGCTCGGCCAAAGTTGAACGTGGGGGACACGTGGCGAGCATCCAAGCATCGGACGCTGGCCTCAGCGTCCGATGGTCCCGATCCGGAGCGTCCGATGGTGGCGCAGTTTGCCCAGTGAAGGGGCAACGGCTAGTTAGCCTTTGGGGCTATAAATAGGGTTGGTAACCGGCCTTGGGCTGGTGGTTGAGCACTGCAAAGCCTTGGTGGCTGATGTGGATGTGCTTGGGAGCCCTCTAACTCGCTTGTGCTTGCTAGTGTGCGATTCGATAGCGAGTGAGTGATCGCTGGTGCGTTGCATTGAGAGATAGCATCGAGTGGCACTAGGTGATCGTGTTGCAAGCCGGTGGTGCTTGTTACTCTTGGAGGTTGCCACCTCCTAGACGGCTTGGTGGTTGTGTCTCCGTCGTGAAGCCCACAAGAAGATTGTGCGTGGCTCCGGAGAAGGCTTTGTGAGGGGCATTGTGCTCGCCCCGCGGGGATCGCGAAGAGCAACTCTAGTGGATTGCGCGTGTCATTGAGTTACCCTCACTTGTGGGTGAGTTCTTGCGGCGCTCGAGTGTCGAGCTACGTGTGGTGCCTATTAGCCGCCGAACTACCAAAGTGTGTGGTCGACACAACAGGGACTAGCTTGGTGGCAACCAAGTGAACCTCGGGATAAAATCACCGTGTCAACATTGTCTACATCTTCTCGGTGGTTTGCTATCTCCATACACAAGCTTGTATTTACTTTCATATATATTGTGCTTGTGTAGTTGCTCTTGTAATTAGTTAGCTTGTGTAGCTTGCTAGTTATCTTCCTTGCTTGTGTAGCATAGAAGTTGATCCCGTGAGTGACTAGTTGACTTGTAGTCTTGCTAGTCACATTGCTTAGTTTGTGTAGCTAAGTTGAGCTCTCTAATTTGGCTTGTGTAGCCCTTTTTATTGAGCATTGCTAGTGAGCTTAGGCTTTGTGCTTTTTGCTTAGTGGCATGTGTAGGAGCTCCCCGGTTGATTGAGTACTAGTTGCTTAGGTTTGTGTAACCTTGCAAGCTAGAATTGTTTAGGTGAGCTCTAGCTAGCCCGACACCTTATTTGCTTTGTTTAGGTTCTTTTGTAAGGTGTCATAGAGTATAAGTAGAGGGGTGTAGTCTTGGCTAGACCGATAGTTTAAATTCCGCATTTGTTTCGGTTAGCCGCTCCGATTATGTTTAAGTTTTAAAAAGGACTATTCACCCCCCCCCTCTAGTCCGCCATCTCGACCCTTCAGTCGCGCGCACATCGCATTGGAAGATCGGAACACCCCAACTCAATCGTTATGGGAAATCACGATGAGTGGGAAGACGATCATGAGATCGCCACTAATTATGTGGAATCGGGAGAGTCATATCATAGAAAGACCACAATTGTCGACATATATTACGCCTAAAAAATTGCTGACTCAATGGATCCGGATCCAGAACCAAAGTCCACGATTGAGTGCTAGAAGCATTCAGATTGGGACAAATGAAAAGTAGCAATTGAGGCAAAATTGCGCTCGCTTTACCAGAGAGAGGTTTTTGGGCCTGCAGTCCCAACACCTCCGAAGGTCATCCCTGTAGGATGCAAATGGGTATTCCTCCAGAAGAGGAATGAACATGGTCAAGTGGTAAGGTACAAAGCGAGGCTTGTGGCACAAGGGTTCACACAGAGGCCCGACATCGATTACGATGAAACATACTCCCCTGTCATAAGTGGCATAACGTTTCGATATCCCGTATATATGGCAGCTAACTTAAATTTAAAAATGCAGTTGATGGATGTTGTGACCGCATACTTGTATGGGTCACTTGATTCGAAAAAATATATAAGAGCCCTGAAGGACTCAAGATCCCTAGACCGAATCAAAACCACAACATGTTCAACGTTCGCCTGCAGCGATCGTTGTATGGGTTGAAACAATCCGAAAGGATGCGGTTCAACTGGTTTGAAAGGACCGAATCAGCCTAGAGGGGGGGTGAATAGGCGATTTTTAACAATCTGCAACTACACAAACTTGGAAATGTAATTAGATATCACCCGGAGAGGTCGGTTTGTTTGGGTAGGTACTACTGGGTGTAGAACACCAGTACTATCGACACAAACAAACGGCACAACCGGGATCCAAAAAGGAACTACAAATCCAAAGTAAGTGAACTACAAGAACAAGTGAATTAGAGAAATAAAGACAACAACAACAAGCACATGGGACACGCGATTTATCCCGAGGTTCGGCCAATCCACAAAGGAGTGCCTACTTCCTCGTTGTTGAGGTGACCACAAAGGTCGCAGTCTATTTCACCTCCTCGCCTCACTCAAGCAACCACAAAGGCTACGAGAGTATCTCTACTAGAAATCTCAGGGTAATACAAACGCTTCGGGGAGCCCTCACAAGTAAATCAATACGGGCTACCACGAAGAACACCTAACCGGCTAGACCTCAAAGAACTCAAGAGTAAAAGACACAAAACAAGCCGGCAAGATGGAAACCAAGTGCTCAAGTCGTAGATCGAAGCTTCCCGCTCTCTAATCTCACGTCCCTAGCTCAAATCTCGCAAGGGAATGAATCTTTGGAGCAAAGGGGGAGAGAGAGGGGTGAGTCAATGCTTGGAGAGTGTTTGTCCAGAGTTAGGTTTGCAATAAGTGTACGGAGTGAGTGGTTGACCGTGGAAAGAGAAGAGAGGGAGCATTTATACTCCCTCAGTCCCGAGGCAGGTCGGTACCACCGACCACCATGGTCGGTACCACCGGCCAGCTCATAACGGTCGCATAGATCCAGATCTGGTCAAACAGTCAGCTACCGACTTCAGGTCGGTACCACCGCGGGCGGTAGTACCGAGGTAATGGCGGTACCACCGCCAGGCCAAACTTGGCTCGAACAGAGAGCAACTCAGTCAGGGACTTGGTCCCTCGGAAACTACCGCCCGAAGGCCGGTACCTCCGAGGTCGGTGGTACCGAGGTTATGGCGGTACCACCGCCAAGCCATTTTCAATTCTACACAGGGAGCTCTGCAAACTTTGGTTACTACCGGCCAGGCTCGGTACCAACGAGCCCGGTGGTACCGAGGTTATAGCGGTACCACCGCCAGGTCATTTTTCAGCGGGAACAGAGAGCCTTGCAAACTTGGAAACTACCGGCCATAGGTCGGTACCACCGCGGGCGGTAGTACCGAGGTTATAGCGGTACCACCGCTAGGTCAAAAACAAATCTACACAGAGAGCTTTGCAAACCAGCATACTACCGACCAGGCTCGGTACCACCGAGCCCGGTGGTACCGAGGTTATAGCAGTACCACCGCCAGGTCATTTTTGACCAACACAGAGAAGGGTTTTGAGCGCTGCGCAGAGAAGCCGTGGTCGGTACCACCGACCACCCATGGTCGGTACCACCGACCAAACAGAAAAACCTTCTATGTGATCGTGATTGAGCAGAGTCTCTCAAGCGAACTAAGGTTAGACGATTTGAGCACTTTTCTCCACATCTAGCCAACTTACTTTGCGACCCTCTTCATAGTCCGGCTTACCTATTACTCAAGTTTAAAATTGAAATTTCAAACTACCACTTGAGCTAGGCATCTTTATGTCCAAAAGTATCCTACGTGCTTTGTTCACGAGATTTCAACGATTCAATTCTTTTATAGGACTAACACCTGCATGCATGCTTTAATAAACAAGTTAGTCCCTAATTTGATTGTCATTAATTAGCCAAAACCCACATTGGGGGCGAATGCACTTTCAAACTCCCCCTTTTTGGTAATTGATGACAACCAACTTAGGCTTACAAATAAGGATCGTAAGAATTGAAGCTTTTGAATTCAAAAATTTAGTTGAAGCTCCCCCTTAGTGTATGCTTTGGATATGAATTTCAAACCTTGATTAGAAAGCAAGGCTGCATACAAAAGAGCAGGAGCTCCCCCTAAATTTTGTAATCCGTGGGGAGCCTAAGTGTGTGACAACATCATATAAACATATTTGAGATGTGTCGGTGTTTCGAACCCGGGGGTATGACACCAACTAGTAATATGATCGCGTGCTCTCTTCCTGGATGGTGATGCAAGATGACACAAGGATTTATCCTGGTTCAGGCAAAGAAGGCCCTACGTCCAGCGGGGGAGGAGGTTCTTGTATTACTTGCACCTAAGTGCTTGTACAGGGGCGAATACAAGCTCAGTGAGCGTGGACCGGAGTCCGGACTCGTGTATGCGTGTGTAGACTCGTGTGTTGTCGGAGTTGTGTAACCGTCGGAATGAGGGCCCTAGTGTCCCCTTTTATAGAGCAAGGGGAGGCCTGGGTTACACAAGGGTATTACAGGTGTCGGGGCGTACGGTGCCCAATACGGAGAAGGGTAGGAACCCTGTCTTGTCGAAGACATTGTAGCCGACGCGGGGGTTGCTGTTGGGGCGTCCTTGAAGCGTGGCCTCCATCCCGGGTGCGGACGTGGAGGCGTGGCGACGTGGAGGCTGTGCACCGCCCATCCCGGCATGTACGATACGTGCGTAGTCCCGCCGGGTCTCAGGGGTACCTGTCCTCCAATCATATGACAGCAATTAGGGCTCGAGGGGCGCAGAACTGGCCTCGAGGTGGCGCCTGCGGGAGGCTCGAGCTCCGCAGGTATGGGCGAGTTCCGGGGAACCTGGTCGTACAGCGGAAATCCGGGTCTCGAGATGTGACCGGTACGTGCCACAGTGGCAGGGTATGGTCGAACAGTGTTGTACTGGTGCCTTTTCACCCATGCTTATGGTGAAAAAGAGATTTGACTCAGATTCTGGCTCACTGTGGCGCATGCTGCGTCTCAGAGGACGTGACGGGGGTAGGTGAGTGCATTAAATGTTTGGTGTGGGGTCGGCATCCGGTGCTTGGCGCTGCTCGAGGGGCGTGATGTGCCCTCGAGGGGTAGGCAGCCGGGCCAGCGAGGCTCGAGGGCCCTGTGTCGGGTCTCGAGGGGTGGTGTATGGCGATGGCGGGCTCGAACCCCTTGAGCCAGGGCTCGAGAGGCAGGCTACCACGAGGTGGTTTGTGAGGCATTTGGCGGGCCTAGGCTTCCACGTGGTGGGCCGGTGTTGTGGGCTTTGACAGGTTGGTATTCGGGTGTTTAAGTCTAGCCGGGCTTACTATTAATTGGTGTTCTAGGTTTTAACCCGTGTGTTTTGCGTTGATTGGGGGTACCCCTTTGGCGTTCCCCCGACAAGATGCATAAGCGATATGACATGGTGATTCTCATAACAATGTAATAAGAGAAGCGAATGGCTATTGAAGAAAGAAAAGAACTCAAATCACATAGCCATATCAAAAACAACAATCACCATGACAAGAGCATAAATATCGAGGATGAACCAACAAGAATATAACATTAAGCATAAAAGTTTTACATCCTCATCACATCACAAATAAAATGTAGCAAACCACACTTAGTCTCAAAGATTACCATCTCTCACAGCTATTACAACAAGATAAGCCTAACACTCCCCCTTTGGCATCAAGTACCAAAGCGGGTAGGCCAAGATAAGCGAAGAATCAATAATAGCTGCTCGAAGAACCATCATGATAAGAGCCCCCAAAGAGAGAGGAATAGGCACTCTCACCAACGTGACCACCAGGGAAGGATGACGGAGCCGAAGAATCAGGAGGTGGAGTAGAGTCGCGAGGGCCACCACTCCCAGCTGGATCGGCTTCGGGACCAGCAAAGCCCATGTACGAGCCACCACCCCCACCTTGATATGACGTGGACCCGCCAGCAAATGACGTGCCCATACCATAATCAGGGAAGAAGGGAGGAGGCTAGTACTGAGGTGGTGGCGGAGGATAGAAATGATGGCGGATACAACATGGAGATGTAAAAACCCGCCTCACCACCACCTGGAAACAGGGGCTGCTGTTGGGGCTGCTGCTGGTGCTGGGGCTGCTGCTGCTGGAACTCATCATCATCATCATCATCACGCCGGGCCTGAGCATCATACTCCGCAAACGGATCAAGATGCGGACGAACCGGAGAGCGCAGAGGAATACCGAGATGCTGACGCACATCCTGCTGAAACTGCTCATCACGGTCGGCCCGGTAGCACATCCAGGAGAAGATCTTGCCAAGCGCGGAGCGAAGACCGCCACTCCTATGCCTCTCACGACGCGGAGGAGGAGCGGTGGCAGGGGGACCTTGCCACGAGCCGGCTCTAAGCCAGAAGCCTCACCAGGCGCTGCTGCTGCTGGAGGAACATCATCACCCTCAACCACCTTCTCTTTGTCCTTTGAAGTAGCAGAAGTGAACTTCCGAACACTGTACTCCTTCATAGTGCGATCATACTCGAAGGTGGCGCCAACCACATGCTCAATGACATGCATGAGGTATGGAGCATATGGCAGGGCCTTGTGAGGATCATTGTAGACGTCAGAGATCTTCTGCCAAAGAAAATGAGAGATGCTGAACCGACCATCTAGCAGAGCAAAGCGAACTAGGACCTTGGCAGCATCCTCTCTCAAGTTATCTTGATCGTCAATCTTGGGATCCAGAGTCAGGCGCATGATGTTGTTCAGGACGTAGTAGGCGGGCTTCAGGCCAGGGACCTTGAAAGTTGCCACTGCGCCATCCAGATAGACGCCTGAGCTCTGCAACTGCTCTAAGTACATCCCTCCTCCATACATCTCTGAAAGACGGGGGGCTTCTCGGTCCACATGATCAAATCCCAACAACCGGGCAAAAGTGACAAAGTCACATCTGTAGTGGACCCCTTGGGTCATCTAATGCAGCACCTGAGCCTCCTGATCAATAAAGAGAGTGGACCAGAACTGGCAAAGAATCTCCTGATTGAAGCTGCGCTCGCCAGAGACCAGCCCCAAAACTCTCCACTCCTCTAACCTCTGAACCAACGCCTGAATGTCCTCAGAATCCTTGTCGGTCAGAGAAGAGATAACCAGCCTCTTATGAGCAAAGAGAGGAGGCTGTCCTTTAGAGCAGGAAGCCTTCCAGCACACAGACATGTAGAAGTCCTGCTGGAACCTAGACCAAAACCTCCGGTCCACTGTGACATCTCTGACAAACAGATATGGATTCTCCACACGCTGCCTCCTCATCAGGTTGCCCCTCTTCCTGTCAGAGTAATCTATGGGATTTCCAAGAACAGCATCCGGGACGGCGGTCAGGAAGGCTCCGGCTTCAGGGTGCAGAGGAAACGCACGGTTGATGAGCATCAACCCTGAAGACGGAGGAGATGCCGGTCCAACATGAGGATCGATGGAGCGACCCTCACGATCGAGACCAGCGGAAGGCATACCTCCCACAATAACGCTGCGCAGGCATCCGGCCGGACCAGCCACAGGGGGCGGATTAGGCTGAGGAGGCGGAGGAGGTGGAGAAGCAGCATGCCCACCACGGACACGACTGCTTCCACTCCCCCTGCCACTCTCCATGCTGTGACGAGCTCCTTGGCCCCCGGACGAGCGTCCACGGACCTGACGAGATAGATCCTCCATACTCCCACCGGCGGACCGAGCACGGCGCCCGGGATTGCGTCGCTGCGGCTCACCAGCGGCAACACCACCTTGATCAGGGCCACCTTGATCAAAGGCGGCATACTCTTCATCCTCATCATCACTAACGACGCGAGCGCGAGAAGGCCTCCGGTTATGCGACATCTAAAAAGAATAGCATGGACCGAAGTGAGACAAAGATGATGGAAAGAATACTTCAAAGGATGTAGCAAATAAGACGATTGAGATCGGGGAGGAGAACGGCTCGCTGCGTGCGGGCGGTACTACCGGCCCCTGGGGGCGGTACCACCGACCGCACAGCAGTGTGCGGTTTCCTTCAATCCGATCTACCAAATCATTATGAACTTGCTAACCATACATCCTAGAAGCATCTTTATACTAGATAGAACAAACCTACCAAAGGAATCGACCTAGAACAAAGTACATTGAGAGATCGGGCAGAACACCCTAGTACCTTGCTTCTCGTGAAGAAGAGGTCGAAATCCAATGAAGGAGGAAACTTCGGGCTTCAAGAACACCACCACGTCGATCCCCTTGCTCCCACGAACCTTTCCACCGGAGGGATTGAGATTTGGGTGAAGGAGGAGAGAGATCGGAGAGGAGGACGGAGGCGGTGGCGCACGGGCTCGAGAGGCAAGCGGCGGCTGAGAGAGGCAGGAGGCGACGCGGTCAAAAGGATTGGACTAGGGTTAGAAAGGTTTCACCGCGCCCCTTTTATACTCGGGTCAAACCGGTCGGTGGTACCGCCCATAGGGCCGGTACTACCGACCAATGGCGGTACCACCGACAGTACAAAAAATAGAGAGGACAGAGAGGAATTTCTAGAGAGCCTTGTGTGGTATACTACACACACTTCCAACATGTCCAGATTTCATATAACCAGTACATAGCCATGGACATACGTGAAGCATGCAAAATAGATTTTGAAATCACACACAACATTTTGTCAAAGCATTTATCTAGGTCTCTAGGTGAAAACAAATATGTGCAAGACATCAAGCCACGTTACGAGAATCAATGATATTTAGTTCACTCCTCAAAGCACAAAATCTTGACTCATCTAAAGGCTTTGTGAAGATATCGGCTAGTTGTTTTTCGGTGCTCACATGGCGTATAGCGATATCTCCTTTGGCTTCATGGTCTCTCAAGAAATGGTGTCAGATGTCTATATGTTTTGTGCGAGAATGGTTTACGGGATTGTTTGCTAGTTTGATAGCACTCTCATTGTCACACAAAAGTGGAATTTTGGTTTCCTCACATCCGAAGTCTTTTAGTGTTTGCTTCATCCAAAGTAGTTGAGCACAGCAAGCGCCGGCCGCCACATACTCGGCTTCGGCGGTGGATAGGGCAACACTATTTTGTTTCTTAGAACTCCATGACACCAAAGACCTCCCAATAAATTGGCAAGTCCCGGTAGTGCTCTTTCGGTCTACCTTGCAACCGGCATAGTCCGAATCGGAATAGCCAAGTAGATCGAAAGTGGAGCCCTTGGGATACCACAAGCCAAGATTTGGAGTATGCACTAAGTATCGAAAGATTCTCTTAACGGCCATGATATGACATTCTTTCGGATTAGCTTGAAACCTTGCACACATGCACACACTAAGCATAATATCGGGCCTAGATGCACAAAGGTAAAGCAATGAACCGATCATAGAGCGATATACCTTTTGGTCCACTGACTTACCATCCTCATTTAGATCAAGATGTCCATTGGTAGGCATAGGGGTCTTGATGGGTTTGGCCTTGTCCATCTCAAACTTCTTTAGCATGTCTCTTGTATACTTTGTTTGACTGATGAACGTGCCATCCTTGAGTTGCTTGATTTGGAATCCAAGAAAGTACTTCAACTCACCCATCATGGACATCTCGAACCTTTTAGTCATGATCCTACTAAATTCATCACAAAAAGTCACATTAGTACTACCAAATATTATGTCATCGACATAAATTTGGCAAACAAAGATATCATTATCGACTTTGCGAGTAAATAAAGTAGCATCGGCCCTTCCTATCTCAAAACCCTTTTGAGTAGGAAGTCCTTAAGACAATCATACCAAGCTCTAGGGGCTTGTTTGAGCTCGTAGAGCGCCTTGTCGAGCTTGTAGACGTGGTTGGGAAACTTTGGGTCCTCAAAACCCGGTGGTTGCTCCACATAGACCAACTCGGAAAGGGGGCCGTTGAGGAATGCACTTTTTACGTCCATTTGATATAGCTTGAAATCATGGTGAGTAGCAAAGGCAAGTAATATGCGAATTGATTCAAGCCTAGCTACAGGTGCATAGGTTTCCCCAAAATCCAAACCTTCGATTTGAGTGAAACCTTGAGCCACCAACCGTGCTTTGTTCCTTGTCACCACGCCATGCTCGTCTTGCTTGTTGCGGAAGACCCATTTGGTTCCTATCACATTTTGCCTGGGTCTTGCCACCAAGGACCAGACTTCATTCCTGGTGAAGTTGTTCAGCTCTTCTTGCATAGCCATCACCCAATTCGGATCATCAAGAGCTTCTTCCACCCTAAGAGGTTCCAAAGAGGAGACAAACAAGTAATGTTCACAAAAACTTGCTAAGCGAGAGCGTGTCGTTACCCCACGCCGTATGCTCCCCAATATGTTGTCAACGGGATGATCCCGTTGAACTAAGTGATGAACTCTTGGATGTGGCACAAGTGATCTTCGTTGGATGGGTCCATCTTCATCATATGCATTGATGTCCCCATCTTCTTGTCGGACTTCATGTTGAGCTTGTGTTTGATCATCAACTTGATGTATCACTTGAACATCACCCACACTACCACCAATCGGAGTTACGGAAGCTTCATCATGCGCATTTGGATGCACATGATGGATATGAGAATCTTGTGGAGTGTGTGATGGTTCATCTTCATCATCTTGTATTTCAACGGGCCTCACATCACCGGTTGCAAGCTTCTTGATAGCTTCAGATGGAGGCTCGTCATTACCTACAAGCTCATCATTGACTTGCTCCTTTTGAGAGCCGTCGGATTCATCAAAAGTCACGTCTACCGTTAACTCAATAGTGCTGGTGGCATTATTGAATACACGGTAGCCGTGTTCGTTAGTACCATAACCAAGTAGAAAGCCTTCGTGTACCTTAGGTGCAAACTTTGAACTTTTGGCTCTCTTGTTAAGTATGAAACACTTGCAGCCAAAAACTCAAAAGTAATGCACCTTCGGTTTGTTACCGGTTAGAAGCTCATATGGCGTCTTCCCTCTTAGCTTGTGAAGGTAGAGGCGGTTGATTGCATGACACGCCGTGTTCATCGCCTCCGCCCAGAAGCCATGGGAAGTCTTGTACTCATCCAACATAGATCTTGCAGCTTCAACAAGAGTTCTATTCTTCCTTTCCACAACCCCATTTTGTTGTGGGGTATATGGAACGGAGAACTCATGCTTGATCCCTTCTTCATCAAGATACTCTTCTATGTTAGCGTTCCTAAACTCGGTCCCGTTGTCGCTTCTCACTTTCTTGATCTCGATTTTGAACTCATTTTGTGCTCTTCTAGCAAACTTCTTGAAGATGCCTTGCGTTTCACTTTTATCTGCTAAAAAGAACACCCAAGTGAAACGAGAATAATCATCAACAATAACGAAACCGTATTTGTTACCACCGATGCTTTGGTAAGCAACGGGTCCGATGAGGTCCATATGCAATAGCTCCAACGGTCTTGTGGTCGACACGATGTTCTTGATTGGATGCTTTGCTCCAACTTGCTTTCCGGCTTGGCACGCACTGCAAATCCTATCTTTCTCAAAAGAAACATTTGTTAGTCCAAGGATGTGCCCTTATCTTTGAAGTTGGGCCAAGTTCCTCATCCCAACATGAGCTAGTCGGCGATGCCAAAGCCAACCCATGCTAGATTTTGCCATTAGACACGTTGTAGGTTCTACCTTACTAGTTGAGAAGTCAACTAAGTAAAGTTTTCCCTTCAACACGCCTTTAAATGCAATAGAGGAATCCCTTCTTCTAGAGACGGTCACACCCTTATCCGTAAAGAGACAATCGTAACCCATTTCACAAAGTTGAGAAACGGATAACAAATTGTAACTTAACGAATGCACAAGCAATACATTAGATATGGAATTGTCAGTTGAGATAGCAATTTTACCCAAACCAAGCACTTCTCCTTTACCATTGTCACCAAACGCAATGTTGTTGCATGAGTCGTTGCTTGGTTGGAAGGAGGAGAACATATCCTTTGCCCCGGTCATATGATTGGTGCATCCACTATCCAACACCCAACTTGACCCACCGGAGGCATATTCCTACAAAACAAGTTTATGTTCTTGATTTAGGTACCCAAACGAGATTGGGTCCTTGGGGGTTAGTCACATAAGCTTTTGGTACCCAAACATTTCTCATAATTTCCCTCTTATTGAGGGCACCAACATACTTGACAACTATTTTGCCATCATCACCCCAACAACACAAATAGTCACATGTATAGCTTCTTGAAATGGGCTTTTGTTGCTTGGGGGCATCCACTTGCTTTTCCTTGTTGATCTTACCATTAGCAAGTGGAGCCTTTGGATTGGCAATCTTGTTGGCCTTGTTCATTAGGTCAAAGAGAGGAACCCCTTTGTTAAAGTTAACAAAGGGTACCCCATTGACCATCTTCCTACCATTGGCCTTACCACCATATCTATTGTACCCAATCCCATCCTTGATGGATGGGTGCCTTGCGGTCTTGAGGATGTCTTTTGGTTGTTGCACTTTACACTTGCAACCATTCCTCAAGATCATATTCAACCTATGAATCTCCTTGTCTTTCTTTTCTAACTCAACAAGGTTAGTTGCACAAGCATTTATATCAAGTTTATAGCATCTTTTGCAACCATTACTAGTTGAGGCATTAGAGCTGTCGGAATCCTTAGGAGAGGTTGAAGAGGTGCTATTCCAAAGAGTGTTGTAGCTTAGTTCAAGAGTTTGATATTTATCTTTAAAGCTTGTGAGGCTTTCTTGAACCAAGCTAGCTTCATTCTTTAGTTTAGCAATTGAGTCATTGCTCGTGGAACACTCCTTAGCCAACTTCTTGTTAGAGTCATTGGCTAAAGATAGTTCCACGGTCAATTTCTCAACCTTCAACTTCTCCTCGGAAAGAGAAGCTTCCAATGCAAGGTTCTTTTCTCTCTCTTGAGAGATCAAGTCCCCTTGCATAGCAAGACTCTCATTCCGACTCTCTAGTTTAGTGAGCAATTTTATGATTTTAGCTCCACCTTTCTTTCCAAACTTTCTAATTATGCTAAGCTCAAATTCATCTAATTCATCATCACTACATTCATTGCTAGAACAAGTAGGAGAGTTAGGTGATACCTTCTCATTCTTAGCCATGAAGCAAGAATGAGTGAAGTCATCCTCGTCGTCGGAGAGGTTCTCGAACAAGCGTGATGAAGTTGTCGATGTAGCCATGTTGGAGAAGAGACTTGGAGAAGAGGTCTTGTGTATGGCAATGTTTGCTGCTCCCTTCTCCTTCTCCTTGCTCTTGCTCTTGTCTTCATCACTTGAGTCATCTTCCGAGAACCATTCCTCACCAAGATGAGCTTCACCACCTCTTCTTCTTCTTTGCTTCTTGTCATCACTCTTGCTATACTTGTTCTTGTTCTTCTTTTGTGGACAATCGGCAATGAAGTGATCGTCCGCACCACACTCATAGCAGTTCCTCTTCTTGGACTTCTTGAAGTATCCACCTTTGCCCTTCTTGTGCATCTTCTTTCTCATGAATCTTCTAAAGTTCTTCACAATAAGGGCCAACTCATCATCGTAATCATCACTTCCTTCACTTGATGAGTCATCTCGAGCTTTGCTTCCTTCTTCTTGGTTAGCCTTGAGCACCACTACTTTCTTGTTGCTTGCCTCGCGTTCTTCTATATCTTCATCATCCAAGACTTTATGATGCTTTATCTTGGCAAGCATCTCATGACATCCCATGCTCTCATAGTTAGGTCTCTCCATGATGATTGACGCAAGATTCTTGTTCTTCTTTCTATATGCTCTTAATAGCTTTCTTGCAGCTGAGTTGTCATCCCACTTCTTGTCTCCGAGAGCTCTAATCCTGTTGATCAAGGTCATGAACCTATCCAACATTTGTTGAGTGGTTTCACCACTCCGGATAGCGAAGTTCTCAATCTTTCCATGAAGAAGCTCTATGTTGCACTTCCTCACACTCGCATCACCCTCATATGAAATCCGGAGAGTGTCCCAAATCAACTTGGCATTCTCCATTCCATGTACCTTGTTGCTTTCTTCGGGCTTGAGGCATGATAGGATCAATGATGCGGCTTGAACATTTTGTTGAAACTCAAATATATCATTGTCGGTGAATTCTTGACCTTCAACGTGACTTGGTCCATTGTCAACAATCTCCCAAACTCTTGCGGCAAGAAGGTGTAGCTTCATCTTGTGTGCCCAATCATTGTAGTTGATTCCATCAAAGGCAGGTGGCTTGCCTAGGTTGACGTTAGGCAGTTGAATGACTTTGCCCATTTGGCTATAGTCATATGGCACTTTTGTGAACTCGGTGTCTCTCTTGCCTTTCTCTCCATCCTCCTTCTTCTTGTCATCCTTGGGCGGCTGATTTTCACCGCTTCCGGATGCTTTGGCTTTGCTTTCCAAAGCTCGCTTCAAACTCTCCATCTCTTCCTTCATCTTCTTCATCTCTTCTTCATGCTGCTTTGCTTGATCTTGGATTACCTGAGCTTTGACTTGCCTGACAATCTCTTCAAGTTGTTCTTGACTTATGGTAGAAATGATTCTCCCTTACGCGGTGAAGCGCTAACACAAGGGTTAGGCTCTGATACCAATTGAAAGGACCGAATCAGCCTAGAGGGAGGGTGAATAGGCGATTTTTAACAATCTGCAACTACACAAACTTGGAAATGTAATTAGATATCACCCGGAGAGGCCGGTTTGTTTGGGTAGGTACTACTGGGTGTAGAACACCAGTACTACCGACACAAACAAACGGCACAACCGGGATCCAAAAAGGAACTGCAAATCCAAAGTAATTGAACTACAAGAACAAGTGAATTAGAGAAATAGAGACAACAACAACAAGCACATGGGACACGCGATTTATCCCGAGGTTCGGCCAATCTACAAAGGAGTGCCTACTTCCTCGTTGTTGAGGTGACCACAAAGGTCGGAGTCTATTTCACCTCCTCGCCTCACTCAAGCAACCACAAAGGCTACGAGAGTATCTCTACTAGAAATCTCAGGGTAATACAAACGCTTCGGGGAGCCCTCACAAGTAAATCAATACGGGCTACCACGAAGAACACCTAACCGGCTAGACCTCAAAGAACTCAAGAGTAAAATACACAAAACAAGCCGGCAAGATGGAAACCAAGTGCTCAAGTCGTAGATCGAAGCTTCCCGCTCTCTAATCTCATGTCCCTAGCTCAAATATCACAAGGGAATGAATCTTTGGAGCAAAGGGGGAGAGAGAGGGGTGAGTCAATGCTTGGAGAGTGTTTGTCCAGAGTTAGGTTTGCAATAAGTGTACGGAGTGAGTGGTTGACCGTGGAAAGAGAAGAGAGGGAGCATTTATACTCCCTCAGTCCCGAGGCAGGTCGGTACCACCGACCACCATGGTCGGTACCACCGGCCAGCTCATAACGGTCGCATAGATCCAGATCTGGTCAAACAGTCAGCTACCGACTTCAGGTCTGTACCACCGCGGGCGGTAGTACCGAGGTAATGGCGGTACCACCGCCAGGCCAAACTTGGCTCGAACAGAGAGCAACTCAGTCAGGGACTTGGTCCCTCGGAAACTACCGCCCGAAGGCCGGCACCTCCGAGGTCGGTGGTACCGAGGTTATGGCGGTACCACCGCCAAGCCATTTTCAATTCTACACAGGGAGCTCTGCAAACTTTGGTTACTACCGGCCAGGCTCGGTACCACCGAGCCCGGTGGTACCGAGGTTATAGCGGTACCACCGCCAGGTCATTTTTCAGCGGGAACAGAGAGCCTTGCAAACTTGGAAACTACCGGCCATAGGTCGGTACCACCGTGGGCGGTAGTACCGAGGTTATAGCGGTACCACCGCTAGGTCAAAAACAAATCTACACAGAGAGCTTTGCAAACCAGCATACTACCGACCAGGCTCGGTACCACCGAGCCCGGTGGTACCGAGGTTATAGCAGTACCACCGCCAGGTCATTTTTGACCAACACAGAGAAGGGTTTTGAGCGCTGCGCAGAGAAGCCGTGGTCGGTACCACCGACCACCCATGGTCGGTACCACCGACCAAACAGAAAAACCTTCTATGTGATCGTGATTGAGCGGAGTCTCTCAAGCGAACTAAGGTTAGACGATTTGAGCACTTTTCTCCACATCTAGCCAACTTACTTTGCGACCCTCTTCATAGTCCGGCTTACCTATTACTCAAGTTTAAAATTGAAATTTCAAACTACCACTTAAGCTAGGCATCTTTATGTCCAAAAGTTTCCTACGTGCTTTGTTCACGAGATTTCAACGATTCAATTCTTTTATAGGACTAACACCTGCATGCATGCTTTAATAAACAGGTTAGTCCCTAATTTGATTGTCATTAATTAGCCAAAACCCACATTGGGGGCGAATGCACTTTCATGGTTAAGTAACTTTCTCCTGAAGAGAGGTTACACAAACAATGATGATTGTCCTTGCGTCTTCATAAAGAAATCCAATGAAGGATTTTGCATCATCTTAGTTTATGTCGATGATTGGAATATCATCGGGACTGCAAGGGACATTGAGAAAGCAATGGCTTATCTCAAAAACAGAATTTGAGATGAAAGACTTGGGTAAAACCAAGTTTTGTTTGGGCCTGCAGCTCAAACACCTCCCTGAAGGAGTCTTCGTACAATCAGTCTACTTACACTAAGAGGGTACTTGAGAAGTTCAATTTGAACAAGTGCCACCCTCTTAAGACCCCCATGGTAGTCCGGTTCCTGGAAGCGGACAAGGACCCATTCAGACCCAAGGATGATGGTGAGGAAGTATTGGGACCTGAAGTTCCATACTTGAGCGCCATTGGAGCACTCATGTACCTTGCAAACTGCACAAGGCCAGATATTGCATTTGCAGTAAATTTGTTGGCAAGGTATAGTGCTGCCCCAACTAGGAGGCATTGGGTTGGCGTAAAAAACCATCCTACGATACCTTCAAGGTACTCAAGACCTTGGTCTATGGTTCCCGAAGAACCAAGTCTCAACCATGGTGGGATATGTGGACCCTGGCTACATGTCTGACCCCCATAATGCCAGGTCCCAGACTCGTTTTGTGTTTCTCTGTGGTGGTGCAGCCATTTCCTGGAGGTCTGTGAAGCAGGCTCTGGTTGCCACATCGACCAACCACTCAAAGATAATAGCTTTGTACGAAGCCACACGAGAATGTGTTTGGTTGTGACGGATGATTAATCACATCCAGAAGTCATGTGGTTTGAACGTCGCCGACACCCCCACCATTATCTATGAGGATAATGCGGCTTGTGTTGCACAGATGCATATGGGCTATGTCAAGAGCAATCTCACAAAGCATATTGCTCCTAAATTCTTTTACCCCCATGAGCTCCAGAAGAGCGGGGAGATAAATATCCTGCAAGCTAGGTCATGTGATAATCTAGCAGATTTATTCACAAAATCTCTGCCAGCATCCAGCTTCCACATAAGTGCCCGTGGAATTGGCATGAGATGACTTAGAGAGTTGCAGGGTTCAGGGGGAGATCAACTCCCAAGACCATAGCTCATATCCGTGATCCTGAAGATCATGGAACGGTCTTGAAGACCAGACCCCAAGATCAATTGTTGTACTCTTTTTCCCTTGATGAGTTTTTTTCCCACTAGGTTTTCTCATGCAAGGTTTTTGATGAGGCAACAGATGCAACACAAGCGATGCATGTGATGTACTCTTTTCTCCTACCCTTTTTTCCCCTGGGTTTTTGGGGGGAGTTTTTAATGAGGCATCAACATAGCATATAATTGGCCAAGGGGGAGTGTTATAAATCTAGTGTGAACACTAGACCAAAATGGTGGCCAATTAAATGAACATGTGAGGGAGGAAAGTCTTCTAGTTCACACACTTCACCCCCTTATAAATAGAAGGGGTGACTTCAGTTGTAACAAAGATACATCTCAGTGAAAGAGAAATACAAGAGCAGAAGCTCCCTGTCCTCCCAACTCTCTGTGTCCTTGTTCATGCTTTGTGTTCTTGAGTTCATGAGTGAGCATACAAAAGACAGCTGATTTCTAACAGTGGTGAAGCCGTGGTGGAAAAACATGCATCAGTAGTAGACCAAACATTCGTAGTAGGACGGCAAAGCATTCGCCAAAAACGACACGGAGCAGGC
This sequence comes from Coix lacryma-jobi var. lacryma-jobi, assembly GCA_009763385.1. Taxonomy (NCBI): domain Eukaryota; kingdom Viridiplantae; phylum Streptophyta; class Magnoliopsida; order Poales; family Poaceae; genus Coix; species Coix lacryma-jobi. The sequence continues at coordinate 180,654,102 of CM019822.1, forward strand.
GAGGCCCTTTGTCAACGCCAAGAGCCGTGGGCCTACAGCGATCTGCCCCAGGTGGCAGAGTCCAAAGTCCGTTTCCTCGGCGGGCGAATCCGATCCCACAAGCCACAAGCACTGGTGGCTACTAGACAAGGAAAATCTTTGGTTCCCCTGGTTCCTTTCTCCCAGGCCCCACTCCCTGGTCTCCTCCTTGTCAAAACAGTGAAACATGTTATCAGACGACTTACCAGCCGTACTTCGATTTATTCTCTCTCATAACATATTATTGAAACAGCCGAAATTAGTCATAAAAACATCTAGCCAAGCAGCACCATGGTAGATATATGGCGCGGCACGACATATTGCCAGAACAGGAAACATGACAGGTATATGGCGGCATATTTTGGTTGCATGGTAAGTGAACACTGTTGGTGTAGTAAGTTCCTTTTATCCATGACAGATATGGCGACATATCGCGCGGTTTCTCCGTCGGTGTACTAGCATGGACGCAGCCACGCAGGGCCAGCCAACCTGGAAGAGCTGCTTCCCAATGAACCCATATTCCCCCTGTTTGATAAAGCAAGCAGAAAGTGGTTAGTTGACATTCTCGTGGTTTATCCAGGCACTCCACAACCGACTCAAAGCCACCGCAATTTCAGGGTTCCGGCGATGCCAGGATGTGCATGGTATGCGCCACAATACATAAAGCCAGGAATATACTGCGTTATCAGGAGAAAGGAAAAAAAAGTAGAAAGATGTGATATTTTCTCACCAGATCAAATAAGATCTGCTATTCTGTCACAAGTGCTGATACTTGGTCCTGGAGGCAATAAGGAAATAGGCCTGGAACCAGATTCTTCGGATCTCCATTTGCAATATGAAATATATGTTAGCTCACCACAGCAGCATCTGGGTAAATTCTTCAGTGATCACGCACAACTAAAAGGAACTCTTAATAAAATACAAAGCACAGAACCTAAAATATTTGTGAGAGGCTAGACAACACAAGCAGAAGAGCAAACAGAACAAGAATGGCAGCATGGAATACCTGTTTAAGGCAACACTGTTTTAGTAGCATCCCGAGTTCATCAGGCTCCACTAACGCTACCCCTTTCTCATCAAGAATAGATAATAAGTCTAATCCAGCTTTGAAGCTCTTCCTTGGGTAAGTAACAAGATAATTATTACCTCTACAGAGTACAGACAAGTCTATCACCCGATCTTTGCTATGTTAAGAAGGTAATGTTGTGTTTGCTTATGAGATAACTGAATCACATCATTTGCAGATCAATATCTAGATTAAGGAATCAATATACTCATCATCTAAGATCGCAGAAGAGTATTTTCATTAGTTCAATCTAAGTATCTACCGTTCATTTTCTAACATACTAGTTCAACCATGAGCATCTTGTGACACCATAAAACAAGAAACATGTCACAACTCACAATAAGCATCAAATACACAGGTTCAATATCTTAGCTGAAAGAAAGGATAGATTTCTTTGCAAGTTTCCCATCATGTCCAATATCAGGAATTCAGGAGCCACAGGCCCACAGCTGAACAGAAAGGCATCATTAACAAGCCTCTGAAACTAAGTCGTAGGCTTTTAATGGAGATTCATACATTTACGGTGGAGATGACTCATAAGGAATCGTGAGCTATAAAGTCCCAGACATTTATTGGTATCAGGTGTAAGAGTTGGAAAATAAAGATATCACAATAAAGCCTTTCTTGCGGAACAAATGGTCTGTTCAATACACTGGAACATAATATGATCATCTACTATGTAAGATTTAAGGAGAAAGTTCAGTCCCCGGGAAAATTGCCACCATAGCATTTTGTTGGCAGCCTGATTGCCAAAATGCCATCCAAAGTTCTGGCATTGACAAAATGACATATTGTGGCACAGCCGATGCTATTTTGACAATGTGCAGATCTGATAGCATTTTGGCAACTGAGTTTCAACATGATGGTATGATCACAAATTAAAACTACTGAAACTCACCTTCCCATTTTTCAAGATTCGAAATCCAAGCACAGAAGGCTTCATTTGGTTTGCAAAGAAATGCTACATTGAACTTTTCAGGATCAGAAACAACTGATGCTGCTACAACCTTCAAGCAGATAGGGAAGAAAAAAAATAGCAATACCGATGCTAGTTTGAAATCAATGACACAGTTGATGGACCATCATATCTTGCACAAACTTTTTTTAGACCATTAAATTTGTTCAGTTAACCAAATAAGGAAGTAAAAAGCTCAACATATTGGCATGTCCTTGGATCCAACCAATTTCATCAAGTTTGATTCGATAATCAACTCATGAGACATGACTGGAGAATAGCCCTGGAAAAAGATTTATAAGAATTATATACATGGACTCAATTAACATCCAGTTGTTCCTCTACATTGACATATTTCTATATTATTGTCAAATCATTTGGTGCAGATCGCTTTATTAGATGGTCGAAACAATACGGGGATAAAGTATCAACTGATTTGTCTACCCTTTTCCAGGCACAAGAAAACTCATGATCTCGTTGGTGCAGATCGCTTTATTAGATGGTCAAAAGCCTTTTTCTAGTGGTGTTCCATCACATATCTGTATCAAACAGAGGTGTTACAAAGCACAATATGCAACTATCCATTTGCTAAAATCATCAGAGAGTACAGTATATAGAAGAGTAATGTTCAATTGTACAAATATAGGATAGATTTTGTTTAGAAGTTTCCTAACCTTTGCAAAATCAGGACCAGCAACTTCAGTAAAAGTGAATATGTGCAATTACTAATCAGAAGAAACTCGTGGAAGGAACTTCTGCTGAAATCAAACTCTGACCAGGTGGCTTCCTGACAATTGCTTCAGTCCTTATATTTCTTCTAAGGGTATCCACTTCATGCCACAGATTTTGCTTAACATATATGTTTGACAGAAGCACACCAGCACCTCCTTTGTAGGAGCAGACTGACTCAATCTTATTGAGCATGAGTTCCCCAATCTCCAGCTCATTATTTATACTGCATGCACTCAGAAGGGCCCCAAGAATCTCCAAGTTTGGTTCAAAAGGCATCATGCTAATGAATTCATAAGCACGGTGAACAAGCCCCGCTCTGCTGAAAAGATCCACCATGCAACCATAGTGTTTGATGTCCTAGGTGACATTGTAATCACTCTCCATGGAATTGAAGATACTTATCCCCTCGTCTACCAGTCCAGCATGGCTACAGGCAGACAGAACCACGATGAAAGTAGTTGAATCTGGTAATACTCCTTCCTCCTGCATGCTGAAGAACAAAACAACTGCTTCTTGACCACGTCCATGAGAAGACAGCCCTGAAATCATTGTTGTCCATGAATGCAAGTCCTTCTCACGCATCAAACAAAACAATCTACGTGCAGACTCAATGCTGCCACACTTCCCATACATGTCAAGCAATGCATTCCTGACAATTAACTCGTCCTCCAATCCAATCTTCTCCACATACGAATGCAGACACTTTGCATGCTCCAGCGAGCCCAGACCGGCACAGGCAGAGGCAAGTGATGCCACCGTGGCCTCATTAGGCGACACAAGATCATCGGCACCTCTCATCTCGTTAAACACCTTGACGGCTTTAAAGTATATCCTGGAGTCTACATAGCCAGACACCATGCTGGTCCACGCAACCACATCCTTCACCGGCATTTCCTCGAACACCCTGCGAGCGGTGACCACTAGCCTGCACGTGAGGTACACGTTCATCAGCGTCGTCTGGGTGAAGAGGTGGCAGTTGTAGCCCAGACGGAAGCCCTGCCCGTGCAGAGACTGGCACAGTGTAGGACCGCTGCGGGAACAGGCGCTGATCAGGAGCGGCAAGGTGTAGGGGTCCGTGGGAACGCCTCGGCTGCGCATTTGGTCAAACAGGCAGAGCGCGAGGCGCGGCGGGGAGGCGCGGATGAGCGAGTTGATGGCGAACGGAGAGAGCGAGGAGGCCGGGAGATAGGCGAGGAGGGCGAGGGAGAAGGGGAGGGAGAGGGTGGAGGACGCGAGGAGCATGCGGGAGGCCACGAAGGGGTTGCGTGCGAGGCCAGAGACGAGGCAGTGGGACAGAACGGGGAGGTGGTCGCGGAGGGAGGCGGTGGGGTAGAGGAGTGGCCGCAGGCGGCGGTGGCGGTGGAAGAGGGAGTTGTCTGCCGCCCACGCCGGAATGGGAGGGGAAGGCCGTGGCGGCGCCATGTATTTCCCGAATTCCGAGTCACGATGGCATCTGTTGTCTTTGTCGTTTCAAATCTTCGCCACCTTGCTGCCACTCGTCGTCATCATAACAGCGCTTGCCCCCATGGCAGCTCGCAGGGAGGACCGCAGCACAGGCCAGCCACTCCAGGACCGGGGCGGCGGCGACCGCTACGCCCCAGCAGGCAGCGGGATCTAGCCGTGGCGTAGCAGGGCTGCTAGGGCCAGCGAGCACGGGCTTTTTTTTTGAATTTCACAGCTCTTTATAAACCCAAAGCTCCAGCCAAATCGCTGGAGACAATATCGTTTACAAAGTCGGGTGCCTGGCACCAGAACGCATGCCCTCCATCAGGAAAGGCAGCTACACCATGGTTGGTCATACAATCAGCCACTCTATTGCCTGATCTAGGATAGATTGAAATGGAACATGAAACAAAGTTCCTAGCCATTACAGATCTGATCTGCCTAAACAAAGCCCCTTCTGGGCCATCATCCATCAAACTCGTCGTCAGTGCCTTCCCTAAAATTGAAGCATCTGTCTCCAAAATTAACCTTGACATTCCCAGCTGCTCCGCTCGTTCTAAGCCGTACAGGGCAGCCAAGCCTTCAGCATGAAGAGCACTTCCTGCCCTTTGGATTTTGCCTGACCCAATGTCCAGTACCTCACCTGCACTGTTCCTCACCACACAACCCCATCCTCCCTTCCTTGTTAGAGCTGAGAAGGCTGCATCCACATTCAACTTATATTGCTCCTCCGGTGGTGGCTTCCACGTCACTTTCTGAGGTTCGGTACATTGTTTCTCTGTTATTTTTAGTTTTGCAAGTTCACTGAGATGGTAGTGAACCGAGCTGCATACCTCCCCAGTGCTTTGCACTCTTTCACCTGCATTCGCCTTATTCCTCGCTGTCCACCATCTCCACAACCACACCACGATCTTTAGTTGTTTCTCAGGCGGCATTGTCCATATTTTCTCAGCTACTTCTTTCCCAGACCTGCATAGCACCAAACAGCATCGGGCATCCTCCATTTGCAGCTCACGCCAGCACTCGCGTGCATTCTTACATTTAAAGAAGAGGTGTCCACAGTCTTCATCTAATCTCTTACACATCGGACACACGGTTTCAGACTTGATTCTCCTTCTTTTCAGATTGTTTCGCACAGGAAGGTTGTTGTGAATGAAACGCCACAGGAACATTTGCATCTTGTTGGGCATCTTCATCTGCCAGATCTTCTGCCATGGGAATTGAGAGTCCCCCACTCCACCTTCTCCTAAGCCCTCAGCATCCCTACCCGCCACATTATCTCGGTATTGCACTGCAACCTTGTATGCTGATTTCACTGAAAATTGACCCTTTGAGTCGAAGTGCCAAGCTGGCCAGTCCGGTATTCCTTCACCTAGCGGGGTTGACAAGATATACTCAGCATCCTCAATACAGAAAGTGTCCCGCACTAGCTGTTCATCCCAGCCACCATTAGTCGGGTCCAGCAGCTCCTCTACCCTTGTTAGCAAGGAATTTCCTCGCGACGTGGCAGGCAGATGTGTTTCACCTTTGGGAATCCACGGGTCAGTCCATATTTTGATTTGTCTTCCGTCACCAACCCGCCAAATGAGGCCTTTTTTCAGCAGCTCCACTCCTTGCAGTATACTTCTCCATGAGTATGAGATACCCTCTTTGGCCCGGCACTCCAAAATACTATTGTTGGGGAAATATCTAGCTTTCAGCACTTTAGCGTAGAGACTGTCCGGGTTTGTCAACAACCTCCATGCTTGTCTAGCCAACATTGCCAGGTTGAAAAAATGTAGATCCCGGAATCCCAGGCCCCCCCTTCTTCTTTGAACGTGTCAATTTCTCCCAACTCAGCCAGTGAATCTTGTGTGTCTTGTCTTGTTGGCTCCACCAATATCTACTCACCATGGCACTGAGCTCCTCACATAGTGTTTTTGTTATGTCAAAATAGGACATAGCATAGGTAGGGATGGCTTGCGCCACCGCCTTAACTAGTATTTCTTTGCCCGCCTTTGATAGCATCTTTTCTTGCCAGCCCTGCACTCTGCACCATATTCTCTGCTTTATATATGCAAATGTTTTCTTCTTTGATATCCCAATGGACACCGGCAGCCCCAGGTACCTTTCACCCCATTTCTCTTGTGAAATTGATAGAGTAGCTTTCATTGCATCCCTTACTGTCCTTGCTGTGTTCGGGCTGAACAGGATCGATGATTTATCCTTGTTGATCATTTGGCCTGACACCCTCTCATACACCTCCAAAATTCTCTTCAGCTCCACTGCTTCCCCATCCCTCGCCCGCATCAAGATCAGAGAATCATCAGCAAAGAAAAGGTGGTTGACACTTGGTGCAGCACGACAAACCTTGATCCCAACTATTTTTTGGTCCCTCTCTGCTAAAGATGGCAATGGGGCCCCAATCCCCGATTCCCCGCGGGGAATTCCCCTATTAGGGGACGGGGATGGGACTAGATTGTTCCCCACGGGGATTTATATGGTAGCAATTTTATCCCCGTCGGGGATGACGGGGGCGGGGATGGTTCTCGAGTCCCCGTCCCCGATCCCCGCAGACCCGCTCCGCTTCACTTGCTTAATTGTTTTCAGAAGCGCACGGCTCAGCTAGCTAGAAAGGAGAAGGCCCATCTAGAGCCCAACTACACTCGGCTGAGTATATATACTGAGAACGAAACCCTAGCCTCATTTGTTTCTCACCTCGCACCACACCAGACGCCACTCCACCAGCACGCCGCCGCCACCAGCCTCGAAGCTGTCAAGCTCTCATCCGCACAGCACATACCCGATGCTAGTTGCTCGCCCACGCCCCTACACGGACATACCGGCAGCCCGCTGCAGATGCGCGTGATCTGCCGAGCACGCTCCAGGACCCTTCCTGTAGCTGGTGGCCGCCGAGCCGCACGCCAATGTTGCTGCACCGGCCAGCCTCATCGCCTTCGAATGGCACAGACAAGAACCAAAAGTTGGTGGCACCGCTTTCCCAGGTGCTAGTGCTAGAGATCACTAGTTCACTACCAGCCATAGGCTCGTAGTCTCTTCTTTCTTTTTCTGATCTATATTTTATTTGGATTTGATTTTGAGATGAGAGAACTAGAAATGTTACTCCGATCTATGTATATCAACTATGTATTTTGACAGATAGGAACCAATCATATTTCTTCTTTGGATTTTGTGAGATTAGAAATTGAGAAAAGTGAACTGAAGTTTCTTGGAGTATGTTTTGTTTCAGGGATGGAATCCCCGCGGGGATTAAATCCCCGCTCGGGGATGGGGATGGGAAGAAAATTCTCCCCGTGAGTGCTGGCGGGGACGGGGACGGGGGAAACTTTGTCCCCGCGGGGACGGGGATGGGAAGTCACTACCCGACGGGTAATTCCCCGTTGCCATCTTTACTCTCTGCCTTCTGTAACATAGCGGATAGCCCCTCTGCGCATATGATGAACAGGTACGGAGAGAGAGGGTCTCCTTGTCGGAGCCCCCTCTGAGGTGTAATTGTGCCCGTATGCTCCCCATTGACTTTAATGCGGTAATTCACCGTAGAGACACATCTCATTACCAGATCAGCCCACTGCCTCCTGAAGCCCATCTTTATCATCATGTTGTGCAAAAAACTCCACTCCACCCGGTCATACGCCTTGCTCATATCCAGCTTGATTGCTGCTGTCCCCTCCGCCCCTTTCCTCTTATTTTTGAGGTAATGTGTTAGTTCATACGCCAGGAGGACATTGTCAGTGATCAGGCGCCCCGGTACAAATGCGCTTTGAGAATGTGAAATCACATCCGACAGCACCACTTTCAAGCTGATTGGCAATAACTTTGGAGATTAGCTTATATAGCACTGTGCACAGGCTGATGGGCCGTAAATCTTTTAGTTTGTCTGGTTTATCAATCTTCGGGATAAGAACAATCAATGTGTCATTCCAACCTGGAGGAATTAACCCTCCATTCAGAACCTGCAGCACCTCCGCCTTCACTCGTTCCCCAATCAGCCCCCAGAAGCGCTTGTAAAAAATGGCAGGGATGCCATCGACACCAGGCGCTTTGAGATCTCCGATGCTCTCCAATGCCTTCCACACTTCCTCACCTGAATAGGGGGCTTGTAGAAAATCATTCATCTCCGGTGTGACACATTGCATCACACAATTTGTCACTTCTTCTACATCTCCTCCAGCCTGTGTGAAGAAAAGAGATTGGTACTGATCAGCGATATACGTCTTCAGCCGGTCCCCTTCCACTACCACGCCTCCATCATCCACCAGCCGCTTCACCACATTTTTCCTCTTCCTCTCAGATGCGAAGGCATGGAAAAATTTTGTGTTCCTGTCGCCATTCATCAGCCACAAATTATGGGCTCGCTGTTTCCAGTACACATGCAACTGATCCTCCAACCTTTCCAATTTAAAGCGCAGCACGTGTTCTCGGTTCACATTATCTTGGGAAATCCCCCTTCTCCTACATCTGTCCAGCTCCCTCCTAGCATTTTTTACCCTCTTCTCCAAATCTCCCAAAACCGACCGGTCCCACTCCCACAACTCCCCCAGCACCCGGCCTTGTAGCTCCAAAAGAGTGGTGGTGCCCGCAAAAAGGGCCGCGCCCCAGGCCTCCTCCACTTTAGCCACACAGTCCTCCTCCTCCAACCATCGGGCTTCAAAATTTCTCAAAACCTCCCGTGGGCCTTCCCATCTCCGCACCTCCCTGTCTCCCACATCAATAATCACGGGCCTGTGATCTGAGTGTCTTGGATCGCCGTTGATGACACGGACTAGAGGAAATTTACACCTCCATGCTGTATTAGCAAGGGCCCGATCCAAGCGCTCTCTAGTATAACTCCCCGCATTGTGATGGTTGTTGCGCCACGTGAACACATCTCCTACATAGCCCAGATCATGGAGGTCACAATTTTCCAGCGCCCTCCTGAATTTCTCCATTGCTGCCTCTGGTCTTGGCAGCCCACCCTCCTTCTCATGATCAAAAAGGACCTCATTGAAGTCACCTGCGCACACCCAGGGTAGGGAAAGGGCTCCGTGCAAGGTTCGGAGAGTCTCCCATGTCTTCTCCTTCTCCTCGCTCCTGGACTCCCCATACATCCCCGTGTACCTCCACTCAAAATCATCCTCCTCCTTTATTACCATGTCTATATGGTACTTAGACATGCTTTTGACCGTGAGGTCAACTCCCTTCCTCCAAAAAATAGCCAGACCACCACTCGCACCTACACTATCCTTCGCCACCATGTCCGTCAAACCCAGCCTCCACCTAAGCCAATCCAACCACTTGCCTTCATGCTTCGTCTCAGACAGAAACAAAACATCGGGGGCTTCCTCCTTCTGGAGCTCCAGAAGGCCATGAATTGTCGGGCCGTTCCCCAATCCCCGACAATTCCAAGCAATGAGCCTCATTTGGCTAGGTAGGACTGATACTGATTCATCAGTCCTACCTTTTTTTCACCACCCACATTCTCATGCTGCTCCTGTTGTGCCTCCAACAATTTTTTCTTCTTGCTGTCCCACCGCTCCTCCTCTTTCTCTGACCCCCGACGCCTTTTCTCTATGGGATCCACCACTTGCACCCCACCCATGTCGCCCTTATCACGCTGCAAGCGATGGAACGAACCAGGCTTCCTTCCCCGTCCATCAGCCCCCTCAGCTGCGCCCCCACAGGTCCCCAGAGCCACCAAATTTTGCTCCCCCACCTCCTTGAGCTTCTTCCCTAACTCCAGGACAAAACCCCCTCCTGTCCCCCCACCTCCAGCAAATCCCCATCTACGTCCATGTCCTTTTCATGCTCCAGCCCCCCTATTTCAGCATGCACCAGAGCCTCCCCTACAGAAATTGTTGCCTCCCCGTGACCTGGATTCATCCCTCCATTGGTTTCCACCTCCTGTCCACCAGCTTGCAGTCCACTTCCTACCTCGTCACCCCCTTGTTCCTTGTCACCAGCCTCCCCTGGTTCAGCCCCGACAGCCATCTCCCCAAAAACAAGACATTTTGGCTTCACCGTCATCTCCCCATGCTTCTCCTCCAGCTTTTTTGTCGGGCTTGTGCCATCATCTCTGAGCTCAGGATCAACTTCCGCCCTCTCATTTAGCAAAGATGTCTGTGGCCTCCCACGCTCCATGACTAGACTCACCCTGCCGCTCTCCCTGCTCCTCCCAAAATTGCCACTGCCTGAGCTCCCCCCTCCGACCGTTTGTGCTTCTGCTCTCCTTGCCCCTTCCAGCGAGAAGGGGTCACTCGCATCCATTCGCCAAACTGTCTACTCCCCGCCTCCTCCTCCACACAGCAGTCACACTCCTTCTCCACATGGCCGAGATGCCCACAACTGTAACAGAAATTTGGGATAAATTCATATCGTATCGGGCACCAGCAGTCCTCCTCTCCTTCTTCTCCTTCCACCAAAATGCCACGCATCAAGGGCTTGCGAATATCAATCTTCACTTTTACTCTCAAGAAGCCCCCCACCGCTGTTCCATCCTCCTCTGTGTCAATCGCTAGAGCTTTCCCAATCCGGTTCCCCACCAGCATTCCATTGTCTGAGTCCATCATCCCAAGAGGGAGGTCGAAGACCCTAACCCAGACTGGGATGTGTGTGAACTCAATGTCCTTCAATCTCTTGCTCCTGTCGAAATCTGCGACCACCAGCAGGTCACCCCCAAACTCCCAAGGGTCGTCCATGATGGCCCTCCTTTTGCCACCTGCCTGCAGGAACGTGAAGAGGAAAAGATTTTGCCCCAACTCCTTGCATCGGATTCCATGCCCCGGACACTAGATCCTGCCCAGAGTCTGCGCCAGCCCATCAGGATAGCCGGCCTTGCTCGCAAACAGCTTCCCCACTGCCTGTGGCGCTTGTTCCCGTCGCCGCCCTCTGCCCGCCTGGGCGCGCGAGAGACCTTGCTCCTCTCCTCCTCCGAGAGCTTCAGCCCCCACAAGAGGCCCTCCAGACCCTCGCCACCACCACCACCACTGCGCTTCCCCTTCGTCCCCCAGCTCCCCCCACCTCCAGCACCACCATTGCCGCCGCCGCCATCACCTCTACCGCCGCCGCCGCGACCAGCGCCCAGCCTGCTCATCCCGCACCACCGCACCAACCAGAATAGATGGGAAACTGCAATTTGGTGGCTACTGAGCCGAATCGAGGTGGGAACCTGGGAATTTCCCCTCCGAAACGCTAGATCTGCTCTAGGTTCGGTACCCTCTCCGAGTCGCCAGGGAGTCGCTCGACCCGTGACGGACCAGAGACTTGACCAGCGAGCACAGGATTGGGGCGACGACGACGACGATACGAAGACAAGGCACCAAAGATCGCTGGCTTCAGGGTGGCGGTTGTGGCTTCGAGCTCGGCTTCGCGGTAGATTCGGGGTTCGGGCCATAAATCGATGTGCTGGGCTGACGGGCACCACCGCGCCAGTTCCGGCGTGACTCTAGAACGACCGAATGGGGTGGGGGGGTGGGGGGGTGAGTCGCACATGCACTGGCTAGCTACGCTCAGGGTTAGTTAACAAGAAAAAAATTGATTCAACAAGAAATGAATTATCCTAAGAGGCCATTTGGATCCTTTATTTTCGAGAAATTAGAATTCACTCAATAAATTATACTATTTGGTTTGGAATTTAACATTCCACCACTTCTTAAAGTCCACGTATAAGTCTACCTCAAATTCATAGGTTGGAAGAGAGAAATAAATTCTATAGATCACCATGCTATATTTCTAATTTGCAATTTATAACATTCTCTCAAACTCATTCTCCAGTGGTAGAAATGCAACATATGGGTACCTTTTTCATATAGGCAACAATAATATACAAATATAATCCATATAAAATCATATTAGCTTAACTAAAATGTGTCTAGATTATGATTCTTAAAATGAATTCAATTCCATATATTCAATTCATTTTTCATGTTTTGATTAAAAAAACAGTTTTTCCCTCTCTATACCATCAAAGCTAACGGGGAGGTGGTCGCGGAGTACTCCCCGTTCTTTCCCACTACACGAAAATATTCAAAGCTAAATTACTATTGACTATAGTAAAATTATGTATTAACAGAAGATATTACTAGATGATATTCTTTGTGAATATAATTCTTCTGTCCCAAAATAAATACAGTTTTAAGACTAGTCACGGTTACTAATACACTAGTAAAATTATCAAAAATAACTTTATAAAGATACAATCATTATGTTTTGGAAAACGAAAAAGTACAAAAGGACGAATAAAGTTCTCTTGTCTTATTTCTAGAGTTGTCTTAAGTCAAACTTTTTAAAATTTGACTGAATTTCTAGAAAAAACTATCAAGATTTTTGGTACTAAATTTATATCATTAGATATATTATAGAATATATTTTCATAATGTGTTTATTTCATATCATAGATGTTATTACTCTTTTCAATAAGGTTAGTCAAAGTTTAAAAAGTTTTACCGACACGGATTCTATGAATTAATTCTTTCGTGGACAGACGGGGTATCTAGAATTGCATTTATTTTAGGACGAATTTTAAATTCTAGAATTACATTTATTTTGAGACGGGGAGAGTACCATTTATCAGTTTCTTCCTCCCCTTGTTCACGTCGTTCTCCAACAGTTAGTGCAGCCAAGGTTCAAAAATTCGATCTTCTTGTGGCTTAATTTAGATAGTGATGTATATAATTAGGTGTGCTAGAAGACTGGTTCTAGCAAGTACGCCATGATATTGTCTACAAATGTGTTTGTTAATGGCCATAACGAAGCTGAGTTGAGGAGAACTATTTTCGCTTAAATTAAAGAGGAAATATTTCATTGTTATAGATGGAAATAATAGTATGCGATATAGAAAAAAAAAACCGCTTTCAATGTATGATTCTCATTAAATTATCTAAGAGTATAAAGTCAGAAATGATCTCATCGTTTAAACTCGATATAATTATCCTAAGTTTAATGAATTCCTTTCTCGTAGTAAAAAAATACGAATATCTGAATTTGCTTGGTGACAGTAGACGGAGACACGAAGAAAAAACATTGTCATTAACAATCAAGATAATTCATCATAACTCCTCAATCTAATCACGCTCTTAAGTCCATAATTATCTGAACCAAGATTTGCTTCCCGTCAATTATTGTAATATGTATATAGAAATTGAATTTAACTACCCCCAACTTCATTCATTCATCATGTAGACCTAAGGCACAATGACATTATTATTCACCTTTAAGTGAACACGTAGTAATAGTACTATAATTAAACTGACGCAAAGCTAGAGCTAGCCAAAGAAGTTGCACGTTGCCATTGTCCCGGAGTAATACCCTTCCATTCCATAAGCGGCGCCATGGCTGCTGCCATCTCCAAGGTCGTAGGGATAGCCTTCATAGCCTGCGACTGCGATATGGCTGTGGTCAGAGCCGTAGTTGAAAGCCAGTGGCACCGGCGCCGCCGGCGGCGGGAGATCAGGAGGAGGCAGCAGCATCGATGGAGCAAGAGCAAAGGGCGGCGGCGCATGGCTGACGCCGTTGCCGCCCATCAGCAAAGCCATACGATGCGCGTCCATGGCCGCCTGCTGCTGCCGATGGCTGCTGCGGCTGGCGCCACCATAATCATCAGCCACGAACGCCGTGCCGTCGCCGAGGTCGTAGTAGCAGGCGTCGCAGGCGCCAGCGGCCGCCGCCGCCGCCGCGGCGGCGGCGCACTGCTGCTGCCTCATCGCATGGTCGGCGTCGTCCCTGACCCGCTCGAGCGCGGCGAGCATGGCGACGAGGTCGGGCATCTTGGCTCGGCGCACGACGTCGTCGGTCCACACGCCGGCCGCGCGCGCCGCCGCGTCGAGCGCGTCCTTCCGCCGCGCCTCCGCCGCGATGGCCTCGCGCAGCAGCTCGCTCTGGCCGTCGAACCCCAGCAGCATCGGCGGCCGCGGCGGCGCCTCGAACGCGTCGTCGGCGCCGGCGGAGCCGGCGGGGCCGAGGTACCGGTCGACGACGGCGCCCACGGAGGGGTGGCCGAACGAGTAGGGCTTCCTGGCGGGGGAGAAGACGATGACCGCGACCTTGGCGCCCGTGAGCGCGCACAGCTCGCTGGCCTTCTTGTAGAGGCCCTCGCGGCGCTTGGAGAAGCACACGTGCCTCGCCTCCATGCACTCGATGGGCTTGATCTCGATCTTCCGGCGCCCCAGCGTCTTCTTCTTCGTGCGCTCCGCCCCACCTCCGCCGCCGGCCTCGCCGACCATCGTCTCCGCCTCCGAAGCCACGGACGCCGCCGACGCCGCCACCTGCATCTCGCCCCCTCGCCGCCGGGATGGTCTCGGAATGGCGAGAGACGAGAGCTAGGTAGCTAGCGTGCGTGCGTGCGCGTGGACGACGTCGACGAGGAGAGAGAGGTCGTCCTGGACGTGCCACGTCGGGAGGCGGGTATATAAAGGGAGCAGAGGATATGCATGCAAGGAAACCGAGGGGCCCCCATATCGGACAGATTTCGTGACTGTCGATTGATTGATTGAGAATTTCGTTACGGCGGCAGGGTTTCCATGTTTGAGAATTGAGACGCGAAATCGTATTCTCTGTTAATTCCAACGTTCGAATTGGGGGGGGAGTCTCTGCTTGCTAGGTCAGTAGGTCACCGTCGTCGACGCGGTGCAGAAAATTCTAGTACTGACCGATGCCGTTTTCGTTTTTTTACCGAAACATAAACTTGTCATTTTGTGATTTCAGCAGAATCATTTTTTTTCATTAGTTATTTTTTGATATATAAAAACAAAGAGGGGGGCGATCGCGGGAGCAGGAGGCACGTTTTCAGATTAGCTGCAAAATGCGCCTTTGGATTTTGTTCCTAATCAGATCAAGCACACACAAGCTTTCTCATCTCAGGACAAGATAGTTTCTCGACAAGCTACAAGCTGTGCCTGTGCATCCAATTCTGCTTCAAAGCAGCGCTACCATCTAGACATGAAAAACGTCCAAATCCATCTAGGGCATGTCATGTTTGGAACCCGAGATTTTTTTTCATGCTCCTGCATTTTCCTATAAAATTAAACTGATTATATAAAATCCATGTATGATTCCTATGAAATTACTGTGTCCCAAACAGTGCAAAACCAAAAGGGAGAACGCAATCTCGTCTCACACGGTCATATGCCTGCAACTGCATCCGAGTTGCAGCTTGCAAGTTAAGCGAGGTGAAGATTACTCGGTCGAACCATGAACAAAATTCCGGAGTGATTATTCCTTCTCAAATCCAAGGTTTTTAAGTAAACTGCAAACCATCTGCACAGGTGATACTGAACTAAACACAAATCTAGAGTTCTAGACACAAGTTCTCAACTAAGCGCGGCGCCGGGAGATGAGATCCGGGCAATCCGGCGCCGGTGGGAGCGCCTCCCGAGAACAACCTCTCCGTGACAGGCTACGGCGACGGCGGAGGCAAGAACGACACGGCCCTGGCTGCGGCGACCCTCCTGCGGAGCGGGTACCGCCCCGAGCCGCAAGTCGTCGTCCCCAGGAAGCGCGGCGCGGCGGCCTGCTCGTCCGCGGCGAGGACCGGCGGCGCGGGGAACGGAGGTGCGGACCGCGGGAGCAGGAGGCACGCCGACGACCGGACGGAGCGGGCGACGATCCTCGAGTCCCGGAGCCGCGCGAGCGCGCCGGGCCGGAGGAACCGCTGGTGGTGCTGGTGGCGCTCGGAGGCGCGCGGCAAGGCTCGGAGGCGGCGGTCCATGGCAAGGCAGGCGGTTGGGAGAAGGATGGCGGCGGCGCAGGCGAGCAGCTCAGATGTGTGGATTGTGTGGGGCGATTGGCGGGGGACGAGTAGGAGATTTTAAGGAGGGGTCGCGGGGAGGCGGGCAGTGAGCAGTGGAGGGAAACGATGGCGGGAACGGAAAGCGTGCGCGGGCAAAATTGGTAGAGGATGACGAAGGCTATTACTGGCACTGGTCCAGCGCACTGGTACACGCGGATCGGCGGATGGGCACCCTGTCACTGACCTGTGGGCCTCGTTTGCCAGATTGGCGCGTGCATCTGAAAGGTAGTTCCAACTAGGCGGTCCTAAGGTGTACTAGCTCACAATCTGCACATGATTCAGTGGTAGCTTCAGAGTGAATTTACTAGGAAAGCTAAGTGTAACTTCTTTTATATGGCATAAAGTGGATACCAATTACTGTACTAAATTTACTACGTACTACTTTTATGGCATAAATTCTAGTTCCAACAAATTTTCATGAGAAACAATTTAAAATCATTGAGATATAAGGAGCCAGGCAGGCATGAAAGTTTTATTGTTTTTTGTCTCACACATATCGGCAGCCATATACAGTACAGGAGATCGGTACAAAATGACCACCTTAAACATTTTACCGCACAAAAGAATGCATCACCACCACTCAGATCATATATATCCTTCTTCATCTTCACTGGCACCGGCTGACAGACGCTACCTAAAATTGTGGTCCGCTTTCGTCGGTGTTAGCCCGTTACAAAATCACAGCTACCTACAACGAATTACATACACACAAAACCGTGGAAGGAATGTACAAACAGTCAAAATGGTTTCATCTATCATATAGCAGCTTCTGTTGCTGTTTCTTTCTTTTTTATTTGTGCTAGAAAGTGGCGTTCCACAGCGCCTTCTCGCCTTCAGCGCACTTGTTGTGGACTTCCCAGATCCTGCCCTCGGAGTTGCATATGCCGCTGCATCTCCAGTCAAATGATGCGGCACAAATGTTCCCCGCCTGAGCTTTCCATTCGCAATCTGTGATTAAAGGCAGTACAAGAATGAGACTCCGTGAAAATATTTCACATTCTTCAGTCTATCAAGTAGTTCCAAACTTCCATAGTTATGTTTCAATAGAGCAATTCAAATGATCAGGCCTCATGAATGGTGAACGAACAAGCTTAAGTTTGTCAGACATGAAGAAATGGAAGCTCACCAGGCGGAGTACCACAGCAAAGTCTCCGATCATCAATATGCTCAACATCTAACCCAATGAACCAAGATCCTAATGAAACATCCTCGTTTATAAACTTGTGCAGGATATGCCTGGCATAGTTGGATTAGTAGCAACTAACTCAGTGAAAGGTTCCAAAATCAACTGTATTTAGAGAAAATTCAAGCACATGTTATCTCACTTGTTTATAGATATGTAGGTTGCCAAATCTTTCGAAATAGCATATAGTTGACCAGTAGCATGCCGGAAATACTTGTTTCCTGATTCCCCAAATTTCCAGTGCTCAGGTTCATAATATCTCACACCCCTGGAGGAAAGCACAGACATGTCTTAATAACTTTGAGTAAATTACTATCCTCAAGAGACCTACTCTGTCCACAAGATACATGCTTACTTTTCAGATAGGACAGGTCCAGATTTCATGCATCCAATATATACTCTTGGCTTCAATGCATGTTTTGACAAAATCTGTCCAAGTGTTGCTGCAAATGCAGAACTTCAGTGTTAGATGCTTGCCATATGCTATTTTTAAAACATATTCACACATCAGCTAGTATTTCTAGTTTCAATTGTACAAAAAAGGAAATGGCTGATGATTATTGAAAAGTAAATGAGAGTTCCTAAATCCTAATCGAAGACCAACAAAGACCGTAAAGTTCTCACAAGGAAATTACCTATGTTCACATGCACATCATCGTCGACCTTAACATAAAAGTCAGCGTCCCATAGTGAAACAGCTGTAGCAAAGTAGGTCTTGGTTTTGCCTGACAATGCAAGGTATCCTTCAACATGATCCTGAATAAAATTGTAACCACAGTGAATAGGGAGGAAAATCCAGCAATCTGATCAAAACTCAGAACAAAATTCACATATATCACTCCCGTGTGAAAATAATAGGGAATTAACTTACTATCCTCATGAAATCGCCATGTTTTCTGTCCTCTGCTTCAATTGCTCTATCAACAATTCCACCTGATATAGCACTGCAAGGCACGTGCAGCTTAAGGCAAGTTACTTTCACGGTTGAAAAAAGTAAACCCAGAACATCTTGTAAACATCAACTACAGATAGTCACAAAGTCGGTTTCCATCACACCTGTGGCCAATGACGAATCGAATAATGATCCCCTTCTCTTCTTCAAGCTTTTTCCTCTTTTCACCTAATTTGAAGTACTATATTATTAGTTATTCAGAGCATGGTAACAAGAAATATTCCAAACCAGTGACATGTATCAGTATATTTTAATATTAGAACCTTGGGGCATCCAGGTGTAACGTATGGAATCTCTCCTCTTGCGACTGCTAAATGCGGTATTGATCCCTATCACCATAAGATACTTTCGCCTCCCAAATGATTCGGAAACTTTAAACTCTTCCGCGACAGGGGAGCCGTTCAGCAGGGATTCTTGCAGTGATCTTGCAGCTGAGAGCTCTGTCTCTAAGCTTGCTATCGTCTTATCTAGTGTTCTACATCCAAGCATTTGTAAACACCAACCAGAAGTCTAATAAGAAAAATCGATAATCTCGAACATGGGACAGACATTAGGTCAAAAAAGAAAGGGTAATACATACTGTACATCATGATGGCTATCTTGAACTTGTAAAATATCTCTGTAATCTTGCTTTTCTTGGACCTGGTACCAAATGATAACAACAAAATAAAGTATCATCAATGAATTCTAAGTGTAGCATTGTATTAACCGTAAAGTACTGAATTTTATAACGCTGCCTTGTCATGGCAGCTGTTCTAATAACCAATAGAAAGGCATGAACAAAACTACGAGTCTCCCTCTGCCTTTGGAATTCTTGGAGGAATTAGAAGGGGTAGAAAGAAGCAGACTACCTTTTTAGAACCACACTCCGCAGCAACTGGCACGTTGCCTTCCTCTACATTTGCATTTGGCCTAGCAATCTCAGTTGCCTCAGGCAGCGTCCACATTCTGAAACAGAGAGAGAATCGTGGCAATGTAAGGAAGGATAGATCATTCATCATTGGGTCTTCGCTTCCCTCGCGTAGCACCAGCACCAACACCACATGATGCTAGTGGAGGAAATTGATCAGAGGGAACCAGACATCCGTACGTTTGGTTTGGTGCACTGTTACAGTGTTACAAACGGAAGGCAGCAGAGAGTACAAAGCCACAAGTGCGTTCTGGATTCTGCGGAGGACGATCCATAAAAGGACCTCCCGAATCGGCAAACGAAAATGGCCCCCCCATACATATTGCAATCCACTGAACCCGCGTCTCATGGAACATCAAAATCCCAGCTCAATAGCAATTGCGTAGGAAACCAGCAACAGGCCCCACGGAATGCAGAAAACAAAACAGCACGCCCCAAATCCAGGGCGGCGACACAGGAATCCATCCCCCCGATGCGGCGGCGCCCACAGATGCAGGCTGCAGAGGGCTCATCAGACGCCAGGGATCTCGAGCCGGGGCCAGCTCGAAGAAGCGAGCAGCTCTCTCACAAGCTAGGAATCTCGAATTGGAGTCGCAGGCGGCAGGGAAGAGGAATCTGGCGCCGGAGCAGCGGTTTGGTTACCTGTTGGTGAAGAGCAGACCGAGGCAGAAGCTGCCGACGCAGAGCAGGACGGCCCACCTCCTCGACACCCCGCCATCGCCGCCTCCGCCGCCTCGTCTCCAGCTCATGGCCGCCGCCGCCGCTGCCGACGCGCGCTATCGTATCCCTCCGACCCTCCCCCAGCAGCTCCTGCTCCCGTCCCGGCCTCAGCTCCTCGCCTCCCAGATCGAATCCATGGAGAGGGACGGAAGCTTGTTGACGCCGAGGAAAGGAGGGAGGGAGGGTGGAGCGCTTGGCTCGTTGGGCTTTCTCTCTCAGTCTCCGTCGCAGCAGCTGCAGCTCACCTCCCCCTCGCTTTCCATGTGGGTGAGGTGAGGTGAGGGGGTCGGTAGATGCGACGCGAAGCGAAGCCGAGCAACCGACGGTCGGTCCCCCGCCCGCCGCATTAACTATAACCACTACCCATTAGTTACCGCCATCCGATTCCCGCAGCAGTATTACTTGCGAATCAATGGCCGCCGTACGATGATGAGAGGACGACGGCGGAAACAACGAGCGCTGGCAATCGAGACCAGGCACTGCGGCGCGGGCTCACCCCACCCCACCCCACCCGCGTAGAGTAGATCGGGGGAGCGGCGGGCGGCGGCGGCTCGGAGTTCCACTCCATCCTGATCCTGACGCGCGCACTGAACAGTGAAACAACAACAGCTAATCCGCTGTTTTTTAAAGCTTCGGCTCGTCCGTTTCCCCCGCCCGTCCTGCGCGCCTCTCACATGGGCGGCTTGCCTGCCTGCCTGCCCTGGCCCCTGGCTCTGCGATCGCACGCACGCCGCGCGTCGACCCGACCCCAACCGCCGCTGGCCGACGCGCAAGCACGGTTTTTCTTACCGACCGGTTGGCCAAAACCGCCGGCCACCGGTAGCGGTTTACCGGACCGGTTTGGTCGGTAACCGGCCGGTTTGAATTTCGAATTCAAATGCCTCTGTAGTTCGGTTCGGAGTCGGTAAACCGACCGGTTTGGGTCGGTTACCGACCGGTTAGATCGGTAACCGGTCCAAACCGGTGGGCTGTCTTTTTTTTGGATAAAAATGATTTTTTGATACTTCCTTTGGACATATAGATATAAAAAAGACCGCACACTGCGGCAATAAATTCATTGTCTCGAAAATATGAACAAATAGTCGCATACAAATAAATATTGTCTCGAAAACATCAACGAATGCATCAACAACACATCCTCACAGTCACAGGAATACATGATCATCTACGCAAGATGTATGGAAAGACCCCTTGTTGGCATGACATTTCATACTCGGCGATGGACATAAGAGCGATACCTTTTGTTTGAAGCAGGGTTGCCTTGTAATCTTGCCACGTCTGGCCCGTCCAAGCTGCGGTTGTCTCCCATTCTTGAACCAACATACTGTAAAAGCTGGGATCTTCCCATTCGTACACCCACCTAATCTGAGGCTGCGTGCTCACGTCAGGAATGGGATAGCTATAAGAAGGTTGTGAGGCATCGCTGTAGGACGAAGTAGAGTAGTCTGGAGTGTCGTAGTACGTGGGTGCAAAAGAAATTGATCTCCCCTGCGAGTCCTCTGGATTGTCGTCGTGTGTGCGTCCAAATGAAACTGATTTCCTCTGGGACTGTGGTTGTCCATGGTCACGATCTTGCGTAGCATGTGTGTATTGGGTCTCGCCTGCAATGAACCATAATTAGTAATCATGGACAAAAATAAATGTGTGTATGTACGTGCAAGTGCAATGGATACCTGTGAAACGAATTCCATAACTAGTCCCACCACCAGCACCACCACCACCATCGCCACTGTCATCATGATCGTCATCGTCACCACCATCGCTGCTGTCATCATCATCATCATCATCATCGTCAGAATGGTAAGATCTCTCCTCCTCAGTGTCCGCATCGCTGCTGACTTGTTTTCCTCGCTTGGTCTGCCCCTTCCTAGGCGGCGCTTGCGTCTTCCTCTTCCCTAGGTGACTTTGACCCACATGTCTACGAGCCCAATCACTGATGCAATCAGACCCCATAGCCTGACGTAGATCATCGGGGTCTATATGCTCACTGCCAACAGAAACAAACAAATCACATAAATAAAATCAATCCCACCGTACATTATTAGACACGCACTCACATTTATAAATATACATATAACGTACCTGACAAGACGTGATGGCAAAGGGACGTCGTCTTCGTCTGAATCCTCATCAAGAAGTGGAGGCTGGTTTGATCTTCCATACTCCATCCACTCCCTAAGCGGATTGGTCCGATCATAGAATGAGACTTCGGCGAACCGGTCAATAAAATCGTCATCAAGCCTTGGTGGGTTGGCATCCGCAAGTCGCAGCCGAAGGTTGTAATTGACATAAACAAGCTTGTTCAGTTTCTTGTGCGATAGCCGATTGCGGACCTTCGTATGCAGCAAGGCAAAAGTACTCCAGTTTCGCTCGCATCCACTGGAGGACATACATTGTGAAACAAGCCGCAAAGCTAGGCGCTGCAAATTTGGAGTGTTTTTACCAAAGATCATCCATCAGGCCGCTGCAAGTGGAACACATTATGTTAGCTACATGTTCCAATATGCATAACTAAATGGAATGACAAAGTACTCTTACATGGGGATGTTCTTGGATCCATGGCCATTTTGTGAGCTAGCTCTGAGCCAAACTCACCAACCTTCTGGCGAAAAACCTCAGCCTCCTGCAATGCCTGCACGGCGCTCTGCACATCTGTCATCTCCTGAAATGCGTCCTTCAGGCCAGCGAACATTGTTGCAGTTGGATCCAGTGTGTACGAGAGCTTAGGATTCAGCACGGCAGCTGCAACATGGAATTGAATTGAGCATCCAGAAAATGTTCAATATGGTAAATATGGAATTCAATTGAACATGGAGGAACTCATACCTGGCCCCACGTACGTCCCTATGTACACGTCAGATATCCTTTTATCCAAAATCTCTTTGTAGTCATTCCATGTGTGCGTATTTCTTCCAAAAAAAGACTCCATCTCCGACTTGCAATTCTGGAATTGATACACAACTTCACAAATGTTGGGGTGCTTGGCTTCATCAGCGAACCGAAGGAACCTGTAAATCGGTTGTACAGTGTTGATGATATACTCCAATCCCTCCCACCACTGTAGATTCGACATCCTGGCATGAGCAAATCTACCTTCTTCGGTTTTTGCCCAGTTGTGTAACACCCCTGGTGTTACTAATGTAATTAACTTGACATGTCATCATCTTAAGCATTAATCATTTTGTGATGCATTTGGATTGCTTAATTGCTATGCTTTAGTCCCTTTCCAAAAACCCTAAAAGCCCAATTCTCTCTAAGGGCAAAATGGTAATTTCACCTCTGTGCCCAGTTCTATGTAGTTCTTGTTTGAATTTGATGCCCTGATGTTTGTTGCATTGATCAAAGTTCTAAAATCATATTTGATTTGATTTTCCTTTTGCAAAACCCTAAAATTCCCAAATCCTGGATTTATTCCCTTTTTGATAACTTTTTCAAAATTCAAAATTCTGGGTTGGTTCAAAAAGCAAAGTTGTGAATCTGACCTAGAGGAACAACTTTGGTATTTACAAATTTTCAAGTCTCAGTTTGAAATCCAAAGTAATTTTGATTTGAATCAAATTTAAAAAGTGTCCCCTTTTCTGTTTTTGTATATGGTTCAGAAACTATTTGGAATTTGAAAATGTTCATATTGACAAAGTTGTAGATCTCATTTTTCTGAACAACTTTGGTGTTTTGAGTTTTTGTTGCCCAGTTCAAATTTTGGAAGTAATTTGCAAAATACAGAGATCAGCCAAAAGTCAAACCCTAAGACCTAACCCTGTTCATCTTCCACCTACAGCTAGGGGGCCCCGGCCGTGGCCGAGCCTCCGGCGTTGCGCGCGCCACGCGTTTGGCAGCCGCTCGTCTGCCCCCGACTTGTCGCCCGCGCCCGCGACATCTTTCCGCACCCGCACGCGCGAAGCGCTGACTTCCGCCCCGTCCCCTACTGCTCCTGCTCGCCGCCGCCGCGTGGCCATGGCCGGCGCTGTCTGCGCCCGAGCCCCGGCCGCACGCCTGTCCTTCCCGCCTGCGCGCAATCGAGAGCGCACGCGTCCGCCGAGCTTATCCACCCACCCCCGTGCTCTCTACCGGCCTCTGGCCGCGGCTATATAAGCCTGCCGGAGCTCCGACCTCCGCATTCAACCCCGCCGCCGTGGCCAGACCACTCCAAAGCCTCCGCCGCTCAACCATCTAGCCCGAAAGCTCCGCCTTGAGCTCGTGAAGCTTTCCCACCCCCCAATTTCACCTTCCCCGCCTCCGATTGCCCGGCGTAACCCCATCTTCCCAATCTCCGACGGAACACCGGTGAACTCGGGTTCGTCAAATACTTCCCCTCCGGTCACGGATACCTTCTCCCGACCCCTGTGTCAGCTTCCTCGGTTCCGCGCGACTCTAACCCGGCCCTTGCGGTCTCGTGTGTTGCGCAGGACCGCCGGATCGCCGGAGCGCCGCCGCGGTCGTCTCCTCCCTCGAGCACGTGTCGAGCCTCACCCTCGAGCACGTGTCGAGCCTCACCCTCGAGAACGTGTCGAGCCTCACCCTTGAGAACGTGTCGAGCCTCACCCTCGAAGCCCTGCCTCCGACCCGTGGTAAGCATCCGAAGCCTCCGGCCTCTGCTTCCACTCCGTTTCGCCCGAGCCTCCAAGTCACGCCTCGGACGGAGGCTTGTTTTTCCGTCTCGCCCGAGCCCAAGCCTCGGCGAGCGCATGCCCTCCGCTTCGCCCGAGCCCAAGCCTCGGCGAGCGCATGCTCTCCGCTTCGCCCGAGTCAGGCCTCGGACGGAGGCTTACTTCTCCGTCTCGCCCGAGCCTCCGGGCCAGGCCTCGGACGAAGCTGTCGCTTCCGTCTCGACCGAGCCCGTCTCGACCGAGCCCCGCGCGATTCGCCCGAGCCCCCGCGATTCGCCGAGCCCGGCCTAGAAGGAGCACAGTGCTCTTCTCTTTTTCTGAGAGATGTGAATAGTGTTCTGTTTTCTCTTTTTTGTATGATTTTCTGTGTGCATCCAAAAATTCTGAAATTTTTGTGGTAGACTCTTTATGCTCTGGAGTATTTTATAAAAATATGAAACTTGAGTTTTGTGCAAAAATTTGAAAATGTAAAATTCCCCTTTTAATTGAAAAATGAAGGTTTTGGTATTTTTGGAGAGTGATCTATAACTCCAAAAATCTTGAGATAAATTTTTGTGACCTTTTTATGACATGCTGAACCTCTGGTAAAATTTTGAAGTCTTTTGGAACAAGTTGATTTTTGAGCTTTTATTTTAATTGTTAAATAGTGCCTTTTGCTAATTAATGTCTGATTTTTTTTTGAGCACCTTAATGACCTCCAAAAATTATGAAATTTGTTTTACCATCTGTTTATGCCTTAATGAACTTATGTGATTAATTTGGTAATTTTTGGAGCAACTTCATAAAATGACCTTTTAAATAAATTAAGGAAAATAGAAAAGATGGATTAGGGTTGGTAATAAGTGTTTAATGATGTGATCTTTGGATTGATTGATGTTCATAGACCCCTACCCTTTGGTCTATGATGGTTGTGATGCTATGATTGGTTGATGCTTAGGATAATCATAATAAGGCCTAGCTTTAATTAACATTGCTTAAGGAAGAAATGGTTACCTTTTATGCTCAACCTAGATTTCGATTATACCTTGCCTAAGAGTAATCTAGAATCAGTAGAATTGTCTTGCACCATAAGTCCATATCATCATTCTCATGAGCATTCATTATTGCATCCGTATAGTTGACGAAGAAGGTACCAGAGTCGAGGCCGCTGTTGACGAACCAACTCCCGAGGCGACCCCGAGCTCCAACACCTATACCTACCCCGAGTCTGCTCTCTTTGCCATCCAAGACAAGCCCCGGTGCATTTAACCCTTTCCTTGAATTTTATAAAATGATTTCCTTAAATGCTTTTGAGTTGAATTATTGCATTAGGTTTATAGGAGTTGTGTGCTATCCTAATTGATGCACTATCCACCTTGACCACTGATACACCCGATACCTGCTTTTCAAAAGTATTTGAAAAATGCTTAGCAATGCTTATTGAATTAGACTTTGCAATAAAATGCCAATTTTAAAAGTGTGATCACTTAAGGAATGTTTATGGGAATTTTGGTCTTACTCCCCGGCTGTTCGCTAGGTATCTGATCCGTACCTAGTTAATAGCGAGGAGAGGTTGTCCGAGCGTACGGTGCCGTCATGTTGTAGTCCGGGACTCAACAGTTGACACCGACCGGGACATGGTTGAAAAACTGACAGGACTATTACGCTTGGGTGAGATATGACCAAGGTATAGTTCTGGCTGGAAAATTAGGGACCACCCGTATGGGGGCCTGCTGGTCAAGACTTGTAACTATTCACATACTACGGAAAGCTCTGGCTCAGAGGAATCCTTTATTGGACCGACAACCGCGCACTGGGAGTGGAGAGATGGCAGAAGTAGCATGTACCCACGTGGGTTAAAGTCCCGGATTGGAGTGGTGTACTGTACTTCCGGGTGGCGTAGGACCGGGCCCAATCTTGGAGGAATCGTGGTAGACGAGTTGGCATATGCAAGCTTGGGTGCTACATATGCAGTGTGGATAGGGATCCTCAGCTGAGTATTATTTATCCGGATTAACGTTGCTCCTCGGTTATGGAGACTTGGTCCACTGACTGTCAACGGAGAGTGGTTCTCAACTAGGAATGTTTTGAAATGTAAAATGAATCATGAATGATGAAGAATTGAGGAATACTGAATCTTTCAAAAATAAAATAAGGTTTACAAAAATGCTTTTCTGCAAAATACTTGATCTTGCTTAAGCCTTACCTTGACTACCCTAAGCCTCTCATTCCTGAGTCTTCTCCCTTTTTCTTTAGTCGGGTAAGTCTTGTTGAGTACCCCAATACTCAGGGTTTGTTACCCATGTTGCAGGTATGCCTGAGACTCCGATGTGTCTCGCACCCTGTTGCGTGACCTTCGTCCAGGAAGAGGCCGATGAGGCCGATGAGTAAACGTGCACCCTCGGGCTGGGTGTTACATGTATCTTTATGTTAATGTTTCCGCTACGTTGTCTACTTTGAATTTCCCGAACAATGGTTTGTAATAATCGTACTCCTTACCTCATTTGAAACCTCGGTTTGTAAAACTAATGTTATTTAAGTCTTCCGCTCTGTTATCTCTGATATTTGTGAAAATGTGAAATGCTGTAACCGAAAGATGAGATGATCCTGCGGATATTTGGGCACTGATGTAGCCCGGTGGCGAACAGGTCTTAATCACATGGAACATAGGTTCGGCTGTCAGAGGTTGACAGGGACACGTAATGGGATTAGGGTCGTTCCGTCACAAGTTGCTCTCCAAAAATTCTGTAGATGCCATCCACTGCATGAACTTGTCACGTCTTCGGTTAAATGACTCCATGAACATGTAGTTGGTCCCAAATCTAGTGGCATTCCATTTGACCAACTCACCACCAATTGCTCTCTTCATCATATTATGCAACTGAGTATGGTTGTACAACCAATTAGATATGCGCTTGCATGCGGATATCATACCTGAATGATCACTCCTTTGACCGATATCCTTTAGCATTAAATTAATGGTGTGTGCCAGACAAGACATCCAACAAATATGCTTGAACTCAAGCTTCAACAAGCTGCACGCTTTCTTATAGTTGGCGCCATTGTCAGTGATCACATGGACAACATTCTCCGCGCCAATGTCCATCACCACCTTCCGAATCTCCTGAAAACAGTCATAACGTATATTATATATGCATGAATATAACTAAAAATAATAACATGACAACTGTAATGACTTACCCTCAATAAATAGTTCGCATCTTGACTTTTCCCAGTTGCATCGACAGAGCTGTGAAACCATGTGACCCCGTTGCAATAAATAAGAAAGTTCACAACATTCATTTTTGTGGGGCCAGTTCAAGAATCACACATCAGCGAGACGCCAAACGTGGGCCACTCTTTCTGAAACTTTGCGTACCTCTCCTTCAAGTCTTTCACATTTTGATCAAGGTACTTCCCACCAATTTCCTTTCCAGTGGGGGACAAGATGCCTTCACCTGTAACCATAAGCAATTAATAAGAACATGGAACGATACATAAGTTAAAACCTGTTTGTAGTTATAGGTACTTACCCCACTTCTGCGTCTCTCGGACAGCACCAACAAAGTACGGGCTGTCCGCATTCCGTCCCGGTATTCCTGCATGATGGTAAAATTTTGCCCAAGCTTTACCGATGGCTTCCTTTGCATTTTTTCCCTTCTGGGTCCAGCGCCCTGTATCAATCCTTTGTTGTACCATTCTTGTCCTGCCACCGGATGCCACATTGTAGTCTTCCACCTCCACAGGTGTCTCCCTCTATGATCCCGATCTTCTGAACATCCTCGAAAAAGGATTCCCACCACGGGGACCTCCACTGCCACCACCCCCACCTCCACCACCACTACCACCTGCACGAGAACTACCCCCTCCACGCTCGTAATTACCGCCTCTATCCTGCACACTCTGTTGATACTCATATTCAGCTCTCGACTGTTGTAGGGCAGCCTCCATCTGAGCCTCATACTCATCATCATTAATGGGATTGTTCCCCTCCTGTGCAACTCTTTGTTGTGCGAGCCTTTGGCGAGCTCGGTCAGCCGTCGCCTTCTTGGTGCGGTCAAGCTCTCTCTGGAAATACTCGCGCACCTCTGGTGGCACACGGCTACAATGCACAACCTCCGTCCCGCGCGCTGCCAAATGCTGCTTCAATCTTGTTGCACCACCGCCCCCTTTTGTCAGGTGACAATAATTGCACCGCCACCCGGGAGCGAGATTTTCACCATGCTCCCAGACAACGTCTTTGTGCCTGCCCGACATTGTCTACCTGCATAAACAAACAACACAAAATCACACCCACGTAAATTTTATCTATACAATATATACAAAAAATATATACATCCTAACACAAATCATACCTCAAATCCTAAATTAAATCGTACTCTAAACATAAAGCTAACCCTAACCCTAACCACCTAAATCCATCCATCCTAATATCTAACACAGATCCTGCCTAAATACAATAATCTTAACACAAAACTACACCCAAAACATATAGATACTTAACTAAAATAGCAAGAAAAGGGGGGAGAAAACTTACCTCAAATCCCGGACGAACCGCTCGGTAACCGAGCGAAACCGCTCGGTTACCGAGCCGACCGCGCGGCTGGCCGAGCGCCCGAGTGCGGAGAGGTAACCGCTCGCCCCCGCCCGGTTACCGAGCCTAACCGGTCGGCTAGCCGGCGGCGGGGAGCGGACGGCGGCGCTGGGGGCGGAGAGCAGGGGCGCGGGCGCGGATAGGGCAAGGGAAGGGACCCTTCTGCCCCCCGCCCGTGAACGCCGCGTTTTGTGCCCGTGAGCGCCTAATGGGCCTCATGGGCCTTAACGGGCCGAACTTTTTTTTTCAAAATTCAAATTCCAAACGTCCAATTTCAAAAAAAATTATACCATTGGTCTCCATAAATTATAATCTATTTTTAGGAATTTTTTGGGCATTTTTTTTTCAAATTTTCAAATTTCAAATTCAAATTTTGGTAACCGGTCCGTTTGGTAACCGGACCGGAACGGTTTCATCGGTTACCGACCAAACCGACCGGTTACCGATCGGTAAGAAAAACCCTGCGCGCAAGTGCGCAGCGCAGTTGGTGCGGCGTCGCTTTCGTCCGCCGTGGTCCTCGGCGCCCCCCGGCGCCTGCGGGGTCGTCGGTGCCTGCGTGCGGTGGACACGGCAGGTAGAGAGGGGCACGGCCGCACGGGGCGGGTGTCGTGGGCGCCTGGGGGATAACGTCGCGTACTCGCGCGTCTGATCGTGAGCTAGCGCGCAGCGCAGGTTGCAGCGGCAGCCGCATGCGGGTGGATTATATGGGCTTTATGGGAGAATCGCCTGATCTGTTCAGGGTTAGAGAATTTGGTAATGGCAGTGTCCGGTCCGTCCCGTGAGCAGGGAAGGTTCGTGTGTTTGGTGATGTGACAGGCAAACTGCTTGGGTAACCTCCCAGCGTGCAAATTGATGACCCGTATACCTTCAAACCTCTTTAATTTAAATATTTATACAAAATAAGATTTTATTTTTAAAAAATAGTATAAATATTTGAACTATAGAATATTAAAGGTGTACGTAAAGGTAGCCTCCGTTTCCAAATGCCATAACGTGCGTGACATGGAACATAATACTACTACGTATTAGTTATTAGCGAAAAGAAAGAGAAAGGTAGGTTCATGGTTGTTTCTAGCTATTCTCTGTTATCGTTAGATGCTAGTTATTCTAGCTCGTATAAATAAGCTAAAAATAAGAATCAACACTATAACGAAAAGAACTCGTTTAATATTAGCAAAACAAAAGAAATAGAGACAGATGTGTGATCAATCTACAGGCCGTTTGGTAAGGCTTCAGCTCCTTGTAAAAGGGATTTGGCTCTGGCTCCTCGTATGAAAAAGATTTTTTTAGTGAAGTTTTAATGATAGTTTTGTAATAATTTGGAAAACGATTGCCAAAATAGTTTTAATAAAAGTTTTGTAATAATTTGTATTAGATTTGTGAGGATGGTGTAGGAAAAGCCACTTTTTCGGTTTCGGCTCCTCCGAACTTCTTGCAAGGAGCCATTTTTACATATCCTTAGTCACTTATTGAATCACAAGTGGTACTAAAACCTTGCATCTATTGTTGCTCCCATGAGGTATCTATAGTTTTTTTGTGTTTACAAGTGATATGTAACTTGAAAGGACCGTAACATTTAAGGGGAGGTGATTAGCCAATTTAAAACTCTACTTTAAACTATGGTCTCTAATTATCACCTAGTCAATACTTGTACAAGAAAATAATCTATCTAATTGTGTGTATTGCTATCTCTACCACAAAAAAGTTATGCAACCTAAGTTCCAAACCTATCAAATAGTGTATCAACTAAGTTGGAAAAAGTAAAGCACATAACTAAGGTAGCAAAGTAAATGCAGAAGCTAAAGGACAAGGTAGAGACACAAGATCCCGTTGACGACTCCGATATTTTTACCGAGGTATCAAGAAACACGCAAGCTTCTCCTAATTCTTGTTGGAGCCCATTGCAAGAAGTCCTTCACAAGGACCAAACTCTCGGACGTGTAACTTTGTGGATAGCTCCGAGCCTTTCCCATGCGTGAGTGGGTCTCCAATTAAGCCACTCGTGGCAAAGCCTCTTCTGGACTGCTTCCCACCGTCTTCACTATCAAGCTTTCGATCGACCCGCTGCGAGCCTTATTCCCTTCGGTACACGGTGGCGGCCACACCACAAACGTGGTTGGTGTGGTCTCGCAAGACTACAAACCCCTCTGATGTACAACAACGGCGCGCACGCGGTACCGGGTGGTAAGAGGATTACAAACCTCACTAAACACTAGGCATAACACCTGGCTTTATTATTTATTTATTTTTCATGATTTACATAGACCAAATAACATTTTTTGGGGGAGATGATAAAACAAGTTTGGGATTAAAAATATTTTTGTTGCATTCATGCTGATGCATATTATTTTGTTTGAGTATAGAAATAGTGTCGGGTGGTTTGAATCTAAACTTAATTTGAATTTGAATAAGTTTTCAAAATAGAAATAAAAGAAAAGCCTTTTATTTTCTCTATCTCCCTCTCCCTCCTTTTTGGCCCGTCAACCAACAAATCGGCCTGACATGCCCACCATTTTCCCCTCTTCTTTCCCTTGCGTGCGCAGCGGCCCGGCCCAGCTTGCAGGCGCCGCAGCCGGCCAGCCGCACCCGCCTCACCCGTGCCCGCTGATAGCCCGGCCTCGCTCGTCGGCCACCCACGCCCTTCCCCTACCTCCAATCGAGGGATGTGTCACCGCCGCCTCCCTTCCTCCTGCAAACACTACGGTAGTAGCCAATGGTTACTACACCGCCGCCAGGGCTCTGTGGAGCACCCACAACCCCTCATCGTCCTCCCCAACCCTATAAAGCCTAGGGCAAAGCTCCTCGAGCTCTCCCATTTCCCTCTAGCTCGCACCATGGTGAGCCTCCACGTCACCGCTGATGCCTTAGCCGAGCTCGTCGTCGCCCATGCTTCGCCCTGGTGCAGCATGCGTCGTGAACCGAGGCCACAAGCGTCGTTCCGGCGACCTCCCAAGTCGTAGCCATGGCGCGCCGCCGTGCCCGGTCGCCGCTCCGTCGTGCGCCGTTCATCTAGCCACGAACGACCAGGATTAGAACATACCCCGAAGGGGTATGCGCCGGGTCCATGGACCCGTGGACCAGGATCCCGAGCGTGGTCCACCGATTGGCTGGTGTACCTGCCCAGTCGTGCGCCGCTGCGTGGCACCCTGTCGACGCCAGCCCAACAGCCACTACCACTTTTGGATAAGAAGCCCCCAGCTTTTGCGAAATCAACTCGTACCCTAGTTTGATTTTGGATAATTGATGAAACCTAAGTGAACTAACCTCTTGCTCCAAGTGATATGTGAGATAGTTTGGTTCATACCAAGATGGAGCTAGATGACACTCAAATGTGATGGTGATGGTCAAATTGATAATACATTTCTCCACATTTGGGAAATAAGAAAGAGAAAACCAAAACCCTATGGGCTCAAGGCAAAGGTATAAAATAGAGCGTTTGTTTTGCCGATCAAGACGCAATAGAGTACGTGATTGGGTTTAGGCTAGATAATCGTACTATAAAGAGGGGAAAAAATTATTTGCAATAATTATCTAGTGTCACTAAGTGTGAGTCTTATTTGTATATAATTAAGTGCTTAGTGATGTGGTGAGATTAACCTAAAAAATCTTTATGAAAATGCTAACTTTAGTGCCAAATTATTTTGGTAATTTGTGATAGAGTTAGCACTTTGAAAAGAGTAACCTCGGGAGAAAAATTGTGTGTCTATTGTCTCAATGGAAATATCCCGGTGTTCATTGGTATTCTTATAGTGATTGATTGTCTCTTCCTAGCAATGGTAACCATCTGTATCACTTGCTTTACTTTCATTCTTTCTTGTGTATTGATAGTTGTTGCTAGAAGTAACTCTATAGTTAGAAGTAATTAATTCTTGCTAGCTCACTAGTTTAGAAAGTAGTGACATAGTTCTTGTGTGCCATGGTGATTATAATACACTAGAATTGCTTGGATATGTGGCTTGCAACACCTGTAGAGCTAGAGCAAAAAGTTTTGCTTTCTAATTGATTAATTAGTTGCTCTAAGTGTTTTGTAGAAATTTTATTAGGCTATTCACTCCCCTCTAGCCATTTAGGATCTTTCACCACCGCAGTTAAAAAAAATAGTTTTAGGTCTAGTTTACTTGCATTCTAGCCCCTGAGTTCTCTATTATTAGAACTCACCGTCCAGAGCCACCGTTTTGGCCTTCTAACCCCTCTGTTTTAGATTTACTTACGTATAGGTCATCGATTTTAGCTGTAGGCTCTTAGAAAATGATTTATATTTACATAAATGTCCCTGAAAATAGTTTTCCTCGTAATTTTCTCATTTTAGGTCCGATTAGAGTGATCTTTATGTTCATGTGTTCATATCAATGAGTAGAATAACTTTATATATGTTTCTCTATCTATTTTTATGCTTGGTATACTGTTCTAATGACATTATAAGAGATGGACTCAACATCGGGTTGGATGGACTAGGTCCAATGATAGCCTAGACAAAAAAATAATTAAGAAAAAACAGGACATGAGTATCGGAGCAGACGTCCTCTATAAAAGGCCCAAATAAACTAGGACCTATTTGGACGCTTGGAATTGAATTTATTTTAAAAACCATAACTTAGACACATATTAATTAAGCTCATAAAATTGTATATAGATTATATTTGTATATTATTGTTGGCTATACGAGAAGATACTTATTTGTTACATTTCTACGGAAGGTGTGAGTTGAAGAGAGTGTTATAAGTTGCAAAATAGAAATATAGCACGACGATCCATAAAATCCATTTCCCTCTTCCCTTCAATGAATTTGAGATAGACTTAGGGTCTGTTTGTTAGGAATTCAGATTCACTAAATTCAGATTCATAAGCCTGGATCCACCAAAAATTTGTCAAACACTCTAGATCCACCAAATCCGGATTCATCAAAATGGTGGATCTCGGGACTAGATTCACCACTCTTCAAGAGATGCGTCACCAAACTCGGTTTGGTGAATCGAAGAGAAATTACTCATCATGCCACTCATTACACACCCCTATCCAACGAACCGGTTCGTTCTAATTTTTTGCGTCCTTCTTTCTTCCCGACGTTTCTCTTCTTCTTCGCGTCATCTCTCTCCACCGCCGACCGGAGCACCGCCCACCGTGCCCCTTCCCGGCCACTGCGCCGCCCCGCCACCGCACGCCGCCGCCTCACACGGCCACCGCCGGTGCCATGGCACCCATGTCAGCAATTGTGGCTGTGCGCATCGGCTGGGGCCACGCCCGCGCTCCAGCTGGGGTTGCGCTCGCCGGTGCTGTTGCCGCCGCGTGCGGCTGGGGCTACGCCCGCCGGTGCTGATGGGCCCGACCAGAGCCGCGTCGATGTCGTTGACGCACTCGGCGTTGTCGTGCCCCGTGCTGTTCGGAGCCTCGCGCTCGCCGCTTGGGGATGCGCTCGCCGTTGTCATACCTTCGGCGAGGTCGACTACCATCGACGCTAGCCAAACCGCACCACCTCTCCTCTCCATGGCCGATCATGCCCCATGGCTGCGTGCCGCTGCATGCTCCGGCGAGGCCGGTTGCCGTCGACCCTAGCCCCTCACGCCGCCCCCTCCGTTCCATGGTCAGTCGTGGCTCCATGTTCGTGGCCGCTCTCTCCCCAAATGTTTTTTTTCCGGAGACACCGAGAAAGAAGAATGGATCAGTGAAGCCTATCCAAGGGCAAAATTGTCCATTCCAATTAAAATACCCTTGCATAAATATGAAGCTACTGGTTTTGCCAAATGGTTTTTTTTGGGTAGATCTCCGATCCATGGTGGAACTAATCTAAGATGAATTCTAAATTCAGATTCACTTTTTTTATTGATGAATCTCTACCAAACAGACCTTTATATATGTCCATTGAAAAGTGGTGGAATGTTAAATCTCAAGCTAAATAAACTAATTTATTGAGTGGATTCTAATTTCTCTAAAATGAATGATCCAAATGGCCTCTAATTTCTTTATCATATAAACGTCGTATACTAAAAATAGAGTAATTCAGAAATAAATAAATACACGTGGATTTGACACTAGCAACTGGCTTGGGCCATTTCACAAGGTGAAAAGATGAAATTGGGTCATCCATATCGGCTCAAGGCTCACGTGCCGGCGAAACAGAACAGAACCGAAGTTAACAGTTTTTTTGAGATCAACCGAAGTTAACAGTTGCCTAACATTGATCAGTGACACCCGCCCGCAACAGCCGGTCAACTCTGCATTCCGGCAAGAATTATCGGATTTCTCAGGGCTTTCAACGAAAAGATCCTGTAACGGGATTTTGCCACAAAAGCTCCTATAAACAGTTTAGTTATTTTGTAAGTTCCTCCCTGAACTTCTCTCCTACTGAGAAACAACCCCCTGGACCATTGCTTCCCTTCCTTCCAGCTCCAGATCCCTCCCCTCTCCCCTCGCACTCCTCCTCGATCTGACTTGTAAAAAAAAAAAAACTCGCTCGCTGGAAGAAAACCGACCGGAACATTTTATCCTGTTGCAATTCCCCTCACGCGATCTCGCCGTCTCCACTTCTGTCACTACCTGGGGATCGGGTTGGGCTGGATTGGATTTCGAACCGAATCCTGCGGGCTCGCCTCGCGCTGTCTCGTCGTCGTCGTCTTCGCCGCGGCGGTGATGCGCTGTTGCCACTGCCGCCGCTGCTAGCGCCGGATCGGGGGCGATGAACATCGTCAAGGGCGTCGCCGATCTCCTCCGCAAGTCGGCGCCCGCCTCGCCGGGGTCCGGCGGCGGCGGGGGCGGCGGAGGCGGAGACCGTGGAGGCGTCGGGTCCCCCTCCCCGGACAGGGTCGCCGCCCCGCCTTCCCCAAGGGTCCGCTTCAGGTAACCACGCGTGCCTCGTTTGCCGTGGGCAATGCGACCTGCTTGTTTCAACCTTGGTGTTGGTGGCCGCCATTTGTTAGCGCGCACAACCAGTGAGTTCGAGCTCGCTGTTGCATTTTCTACTTCGCTTCTGTGCTTTGCACCACCTTTTAGCTGTCGTTGGTGATTGGCCAAGCATCGTGATGTTAACTCGTGCTTTGGAATGGAATTAGTTAGATGGATTGAATGTTAACTGGTTAAGGGCTTGTTTGGATGCCCATGTATCCACCTCAACTCATGTGTGTTGGAGTGGTAAATTTCACATCAAACCACTCCAACACACATGGAACCACTCCAACACACATGAGTTGAGGTGGATACATGTGCATAAAAAAAAAGGCTAAGTTGTAGTGAGACGCCGAGACAATGTTGCCGTGTTACCTAGTTTTCTCCCCATACTTTTCTATGCCAGTGCGCGTGATGGATGATGAAGGGTAAAAGTATCCTTTCTAGAATGCTATGGAGGGTGCGTTGAATCAGGCAATCCTATGGCCGAGTGGGTTACTCTGGCTGGCTATGCCTATGCACACCAATTACAAGCTTCTGTTATGAACATTTTGGATTTAAGATAAATAACTAAGTTCTGTCGATACGTTTTGTGGACTTAGTGCTCCTTTTATTGTTACGACACAGATGCTTATGTCTCCTCTCTCAATCATGTATTTTGTGATTCCAGTGACAGTGGTGAGGAAGGAGTCCTTAATGCACTTTGGCAGAAGTATGAGAGTGGCATTGACAAGGTACCTGGCTGACAATGTTGGTTTGCCTTCACAGACCTTTCCTTGGATTATATCAGATGTAATCTAATAATCGTTTGACTAACCAGTACTTATTGCATTGCATGCATCCTAGCATTAAAACTTTCAGCAGACTTGTCCTTATTTCAGTGTAATACTTATGACAATCAGTCAATGTATTCTGTCCTATCTTTCAACAATTCCCATAAGATAACTTGGTTGAGTGAGTAATTTAACTAGCTTCCGCATTTGGTATCCTGCATAAGGACAGGAGGAAAGAGAATCCATGACCATGAATATGTGTCTTTAGACCATATAGCTTAGTTTAAGGATGGAACTATAAGGATTTTTCACTTCTAGCATAAACATAGATACACTTGAAGTTACTAAGCTTCTGTCGTGTTTTTATGGGAAGTACTTCTTTTCGAAGTTAGAGACTTAGATCATGTTTCCTCATTTCATTGTTAACAATTTCATATAGGCTGAAAAGAAGAACTCCCTGCAAACATTTGTCATGCATTTTGTAAAAGCATTTAAAGATTGGGAGCCAGGCCATATTGAGCAATCAGTTGATCATGAATCACTATCAGATGATACAGTTTTAGGATGCTCTACTGGTCACCCTTCTGAGGTCATCCTTATTCTCATTCAAGAGATTTCTCAAATCACTTCATCTATCACTGAGAGTAAGTGGATCTGTCGAACAGAAAGTAGTTTTCATTTCAACATTTCTTATATTATATCTACAGCTGTACCTTTTCAAGCTGCCATTCATAAGTCTGTCAGGATCTCTTTTCATATTGTTCTAAGAAAGGCACATAACATTTTCCCCCAAACTTTAGATATCATTAACTTAGGCAGCAATTATCCAGTAACTTCATCTGTGTTTTATACCCATACATTCAAAAATTAGATGTGTGTTTTTGGTGATGTTTGTGGATTCCCTCAAGCTGGCAGAACTTATATGAAGGGCTCTGTAAATCAGATAAATGCTGGCTTGTTTTTGCTGAATATAGGACAGCCCTGTAATTTTCTGGAACCTTGGTTTTTCTGTCTAATTACTACCTGGCTTGTCAACTCTGGGCCTTTTTTTTGTTGACGATGAATATTTTCTGTTCTTTCTGGTGGGGCGACACATCCTGGCATTCTGCTAAATTGTTGATATTGGTTTAATAGCAGCTGCATTATTTGATGTTTGATTTAACAATACATAATTGTAATATGTGACAATTGTTTATTATTCAGTGGTTTCTTAGGCTTGTCAACTAATGATAAAATTTGGATATTGTTTTCCTGCATTGTTAGGCAGCAGCTGCCCAGAATCCTCTGCTAACATTTCAGAATTATTGGGTGACTTGGGATTAAACACAGAAGGTTTGACAATTTTGGAGTGCTTGACAATTCTTACACGCTCAGTGCATAACTGTAAAGTATTTAATTATTATGGAGGTGTGCAGAAGGTCACTGCTCTTTTGAAAGGTACACACTCTTTACTTGGCTATAAGTATTAATACACTCTCTTTACTTGGCCATAAGTATTAATACTTCTAGATTCATACACTCTCTTTACTTGGCCATAAGTATTAATACTTCTAGATTTATTTCGTTTCCTAATACTTCTAGATTCATACACACTCTTTACTTGACTATAACTCTATACATATTAATACTTCTAGATTATTTCATTTTCTTTTTATTTCTTTCTTTGACAAAAATTTCACTCTGTAGTAGAAGACTATGATAACTGATATATGTTTACTTTTGCTGTGGCAATTGTCCTAACTGATTTTTCTTTCGTATATTCAGCCGCAGTTGTAAAGCTGAAGACCTTGACCAGCTTGCTTGCTGCAGATGAACAACTGTCAAATAAAACTGTAGAGAACATGAGGACGATGCAAAAGGTTCTTGTGTACATTGTTACAATAATTTCAAACTTCATGGATCTGGAACCAAGTACAACAAGGATTTCACAGTTTATACTAAACAGCTCCAGGCATGCCCTATCAAGCAACTATTCGGCCACAGTTGCTCCAAGTACTTCCAAAAACATGGTTTCTGATAGAAATTGGCAGAAAAAGGCCATTGTTTCAGTTATGGAAGCTGGTGGTGTCAATTGGTTAGTAGGTAAAGTTATCTTCTCAATGTTGGTATATGATAATATCATTATAACACTTACTGATTGTTGAGTAACTCTTAAAGCATGGTAAGAGTCTAGTTTTCTCAGTTGTCTGGTGATAGTTTCAAGTGCATTACATAATTTCTAGAAACATACTCCCTCCGGTTCTTTTATCAGGTGCATTAGGATTTGGGATCAAATAGTCTTAACCATGGGTTTGCTGCAACAACCAACAACCAAGCCTCTTAGTCCCAAACAAGTTGGGGTAGGCTAGAGTTGAAACCCAACAAGAGACCCTAGTCACGGTTCAGGCACGTCAATAGCTGATCTCCATGCATTTCTATCTAAACATAGATCTCTAGGTATATCCCAACTTTTTAGATCTCTCTTTATTGCCTCCCCCCACGTCAATTTCGGTCTACCTCTACCTCTCCTCACATGAAAATCTTGGGCTAAAACTCCACAATGCACTGGTGCCTCTGGAGGTCTCCTTTGGACATGACCAAACCACCTCAACCGATGTTGGACCAACTTTTCTTCAATTGGTGCTACCCCTAGCCGGTCACGAATATCGTCATTTCGGACTCGGTCCATCCTTGTGTGGCCACAAATCCAGCGCAACATACGCATTTCTGCAACACTCATTTGTTGGACATGTCTTCTTTTAGTAGGCCAACATTCTGCTCCATACAACATAGCCGGTCTAATCGCCGTCCTATAAAACTTGTCTTTGAGCTTTTGTGGTACCCTCTTGTCACAGAGAATACCAGATGCTTGACGCCACTTTATCCACCCTGCTTTGATCCTATGGCTAACATCTGTATCAATATCTCCATCCTTCTGTAACATCGACCCAAGATACCGGAAGACATCTTTCTTAGGCACCACTTGGTCGTCCAAGCTCACCTCTCCCTCTTCCTGTGCAACATTGCCGAAATCACATCTCATGTACTCAGTCTTAGTCCTGCTTATTCTAAACCCTTTGGACTCAAGGGTCTGCAGCCACAACTCTAGTTTCCTATTTACTCCTGACTGACTTTCATCAACTAACACTACATCGTCTGCAAAAAGCATACACCAAGGGATATCTCCTTGTATGTCCCTCGTAACCTCATCCATTACCAAGGCAAAGAGATATGGGCTCAAGGCTGACCCTTGATGAAGACCTATTTTAATCGGAAAGAAATCAGTGTCACCATCATTTGTTCGCACACTGGTCTCGGCGTTGTTGTACATGTCCTTGATGAGGGTAACATACTTTGTTGCGATTTTATGTTTGTCCAAAGCCCACCACATAACATTCCTTGGTATCTTGTCGTACGCCTTCTCCAAGTCAATGAAAACCATGTGTAGGTCCTTCTTTTGCTCCCTGAACCGCTCCATAACTTGTCTTATGATGTGATTAAATTTTGTTTTGGTATAAAAAGAACTGAGCCACTTGAGTGCCAACCCTGAATGTAGATGACTAATCTGAAAAAACTTGGACCTTTTATATTTATTTTCTGTGCAGGAGAGTAAATCTAAATCACTTCTGTTTCATTTCCCAATAACTCCAAACCTGAACTGTGTTGCCTAGTCCATCATTTGTGTTCCTTTTACATTTGCCTAGCTACTAAAAGTTGGTTTGTTAATAAAATTTGTCAGTAGTAGATTTGTTTGTGCAGAGGCATTTCCCTCTATTTTGTCATCATATTTTTTGGGGAGGTCAGAGAGAGTAAGATGTACCTTGATACCATCACCAGCAGCACTGGGTCTTCTCTTGTTTATATAAACAAAGAATGTTCTATGTACTATATTATGCACTTTTGGATATCTAAGTTGCATTGAAGACGTTGGCATGTAATAAAATGCAACACTGTTTCTGATAACAAACACAATATATCTGTGAAACCGCTAATAAACATGTTGAGTATGTATTATTAAACTTCTTAGTTAATAAAATGACGCGCAGCTCTCTTACGTAGTTCGAGAAAAAAACTTCTTAATTTGGAGACAAAAATAGATTCAAGTCGTGGTAAATGTGTGTATAGAGTAGTTTTCTATACCAAGGTATATGCTTCAGTGTGCAGAGCATTCAAGGAATTGTTCCATCGAATTGTCCTCTTGTTATATCATTTAACCACATTTTTTACATCATTATTATCTTACATATCTGTTTTTTTTCTTGCAGAACTCCTAAGGGTTATTCGAAGATTGAATTTGAAAGAGCAGTGGACTGACTTGTCACTCCAGTTTATAACTTTGTACTCTCTGAGATCAACTATATCTGAAAATACTCGTGCACAAAATCATTTCAGAAGTATAGGGGGACTGGAGGTTCTATTAGATGGTCTGGGACTACCATCAAGCAAATTTTCAGTCTCGAAACAGTCTTTTGTTCCCAGTGATGAAAGGTATGTGTTCCATC
Source organism: Coix lacryma-jobi var. lacryma-jobi (assembly GCA_009763385.1). Lineage (NCBI taxonomy): Eukaryota > Viridiplantae > Streptophyta > Magnoliopsida > Poales > Poaceae > Coix > Coix lacryma-jobi. The sequence continues at coordinate 180,695,155 of CM019822.1, forward strand.
GGTGGCAAAACCAGACCTTTGATGTAGTAGGTTCTGAAGTTTGGAACAGAGAGCTGTAGTTACATCTTAAGGAAAAAACTAAATAAGATATACTTCTCTACACGAATGTATCCTTCTTTGAAGGATTATAATGTCGTCCCTCAAGTTGGTGGAAAATTTACCCTTCCAGTGCCTCTTTAGGAGAAAGGTTTAAGGAACTTTTAGGATCCAGTTTAGTTTGTCCTAAAAGCTTAAGGATTTGGATCCCAAATTCCCCTTTCTAAACAGTGCCCTAGGAGGTATTTTAGTTCTGTCCCTTTGTTCACTGCAGCCACATTGTTCTGGTTACAGTTTCATTCTTACATTTTCATTCATTTAGCTGTTCTGCCAGATATCATGATTAATTCTCTATGATTGATACATAATTACACATTCCATCGCTTCTCTAGAACAACTACTGCTGTCATTTGACTGCTACTTCATCAGTCAGGACTCAGAACAGGATGACATTTTGTAATCTACAAGATTGCCAAATTGCACTTTGACCTCTAACTTAGTTTACCATGTGTATATATTTAGTACTCCTTCCATTCCAAATTATAAGATGTTTTGGCTTTTCTAGATACATTACTTTAACTATGTATCTAGACATAGCGTATACTCCCTCCGTCCCATAATAGAAGTCGCTATAGGAATGGGATGCATGTAGGTCAAACTTTTCTAACTTTGACTAGGTTTGTAGAAAATGCGTGCAACATTTATATCTTTAAATAAGTTTATTATAAAAGTATATTCAATGATCTATCTAATGATACTAATTATATATTATAAATATTAATATTCTTTAGTATATAATTGGTCTAAAGTTACCATTATAAGTTGATGGTGCACTGTAAAAAGAATCTGTCAGAGATAACCTGCTAAATATACCAAATCCTATCTGTTTTGTTCTTTGATCATATATAGCATCCTTTTGCTTGCAGGAGTGGCATTCTCCAGCTCCAGATACTATCTTTGGAAATTCTGAGGGAAGCAGTGTATCCTGTTCCATCATTTTTAAGTGCTGAAAAGAGTGTATTTGTTTATAGTACTTTGTTATTTTTCTATTCTGGCATTTTGGAGCTATGATAGATGATCTACTCTGACATCCTGTATGACAAAAGAGCTTCGTTGGATCATGGGTTAAAGAGTTTTACATGTAAAAAAATCGGTTGCATTGGCTGATTAGTCATTGACAAGTAGGTAACAGTCACGTGTGAGGTAGTGTCTTGAAATATTACACTGCATGACAGGATTAATCATCTGTGTTCATTTACTATTATGCAACATCTTTCTGATTAATCTTCTGTCTTCCCTGGTTTACACTTCAATAGTCTATAGTGCTGCTGAATGATACGCCCATATGAACTATGTGTTTCATATAGAAACTATTATAAAGGTTTGATTCTGTTGGAGTATAAGTGAATTGACCGCCTCTCCCCATCAGCTCAAGCTTTTGGGTTGAACTGGTCGGGACATGCAACTTAATATGGTATCAAAGCCAGAAGTCTCGAGTTCGAATCCTGGTAGGCACAATTAAATAAAATAATTGTTGCCCGCTCCTATTCCACATCTGAGGCCTGAGGGAGCCTCCACGTGAGGGGGATTGTTGGAGTATAAGTGAATTGACCGCCGCCTCTCCCCATCAGCTTGAGCTTTTGGGTTGAACTGGTCGGGACATGCAACTTAATAGATTCATGATGAATTCTATACCTTTCTATAATAGTGTTTAGTAATCTATTTTACATCAGTTTTAAGTGTTCATGACTATATGATTGTGTAACTTTCAATTAAATATGATTAGTTAGCCACATAACAATTAAATATTTGGCGATACCATCCTGTCTGACAAGTGTATACATATAGGGCTAACTTTTACTTTTGATGTCACTATTTTGTTCAGAACTCTTTGTATATTGTCAGAAAATTGTTGCCATATACTGTTTCATTCCTTGACTGTTGATCCAGCTTTGGTAATGTCAATAATCTGCAATTCTTGTGTGAAAACGGGCGGATACATAAATTCGCAAACAGTATCTGTTGGCCTGCATTTATGCTCCAGGAGTTTCATCAGCAAAAAATGCTTAATGCTCAGGCCATCTTGAAAGCTGATAAAGAAAGCACTGGGCCTTCACCAACATTGGAATCTTTCTCAAATCCTGTAGATATTCTTGATACATCAGAATGGAATGAGTATTCTGTAAAATTAAGCATAGCACTTTGCTCATTTCTTCTTCCTCCCAAGGAGATCAAATACTGCCCTGTATCAACAGATGTTACCCAAATTTCACTATCCATCTCATTGGCATACTGGGAGCAATGTGCAAGGTGGATTATAAAGGTTCTTTCAACAGTTTTCCCGTGCATCAAAGCCTGTGCTAGTGAAACTGAATTGCCTAACCATATAAGGTCAATTCCTTCTCCTTTTGTTTGATATGTCACTTGACTTGATGCATATCTAACCTACCCAAACAACTTGCTTGGGAAAATGGCTTTGTTGTTGTTATTGATATTGTTCTTTACACATTGTCCAATCTAAGAATTCGAGATAGTGACAGTGTGTATATTGGCATTAATATAAGATATTTTCCAAGCTAAGGTGTATTGGTCAAACATCAAAGCAAGAAAAAAAATATACTCAGTCGAATGCTCAACGAGTGTCAATTTAAATATTCTTGTAGATAATTTCCACCATTTGAGCCATGTTTTAAATAGTTTCTGGTTTTTTATTATCTGCTTTTTAATCCTTTTCTAATTGTTCGCTGTCCTGGTTATCATGTTTTTTTTGGGACAAGGCAACATCAGTCTCTGTGTGAAATATTCTTTTTAGGTCTTTGCAAGCTGAACATGTATGTATTTTAATGGGAACATTTTATTACTAAATTTCTTTTGCTGATGCTTTTCTTTTGTTGACTAATGCTCCAGGATTTTAGCAAATACCATGCAGCATTACATGCTTTGCACGTTTAGGAAGGTTCTCATTTCAGCACCAGCTTTACTTAAATCTTTTCGAGAGGAGGGTCTCTGGGATCTGATATTTTCAGAGAAATTTTTCTACTTTGGATCATCTTTGGATTACATTCAGCAGAATGATCAACTTATTGATGCTCCCAAATCAATCGATTCCAAAAGCTTCAGTGAAACTGATATCAACGTTCTTCAAGCAGAAGCTATTTCCTTCTTGGAGTTTGCTGCAACACTCAATGAAAACTCAAATAACTTGGTATCCCAATTTTCTCCTGCCTTAGCTTAGATATTACTCCTATTATGATAATTTGAACAGTGCCATTTTTTTTTGTTTGCACCTTCTCTCTAAAATTTCATTGTTTTGTTTGTAGCCAGAATGCTTAGCATTGGTAGGTGCACTTGAACATTGTACCTATGATCCTGGATTAGCCGGTGCTATCGTTAAGAGCTTTCACGTGATCCTACAACTTGCAACCGAACAAACTCTAGCTTCTTTCAAATCAATCGATGTGCTCACTAGAGTACTGAAGGTTGCATGCCTTGAAGCACAAGAAATAAGGAAGCTGTCCCAAGATGACTTAAATCAAAATGGTTCTCAATCCAGAAATGCTGAGACGACTTATTCAGATGAGAGAATTAAGAACACTTGTGCATTTGTGAAACTGGCTTTCAACCTTTTCAAGGAGTATGCCACAATATCTGACATCGGAAGGATCACAGTTTTACACAATGCTAATTGCATTGAGTGTTTATTTGATTTGTTCCAAGAAGAATACCTCAGGAAACACATTTTGGAGCAAGTACTTGCCTTATTTAGGGTAAGTCTATTCACCCTCTTTCCTTATATTGTTCTTTATGCTAATGTCTGGATCTTAAACCTCTCCTGTTCTTTCTTACAATCAGTTACCTTCGTCATCAGCACAAGACCACACAGCAAAGATGCAACTATGCTCCAAATATCTCGAGACTTTCACTCGCGCAAAAGAAAAGGAAAAGGGTTTTGCAGAATTGTCAATTGATCTATTAGTCAATATGAGAGAGGTCATAATGATAGACCATCTGGTATGCTTTTTGTTCTCTTGTAAAAATGGATTTGCACATTGTACTTACATATTTTTGGTATTTCTCTTCTCATCATAATCCACATAGTCCTGACATTTTTATTTATTTTTTCACTATTATATTTTTGGCAGTATTATCAAAATCTGTTTCGCAATGGGGAGTGCTTCTTGCATATAGTCTCTTTGCTGAATGGAACTTTTGATGATACAGTTGGGGAGCAATTGGTCCTTAATGTCCTTCAGACACTGACTGCTTTACTTGCTGAAAATGATGAGTCGAAGGTAACAAAAATATTTGGCTATAGTTCATGCATGTGTTACATAAACTGTACTAAGCAAGTACTTTGAAGGCTGCTGCTACCATTTTGGTTGTTCCTGGATAGTCACCTGTATCTTGTTTTCTTGGATGTCCTCCTGGGTTACCATTGGCAACTTAATCCCTGCAGTGTTGCATACCAGCAGCATTAGGTGCTGCACTAGTAGTCCAGTACCATTCGCACGTTGGTGCTATTCGCTCAGTACTTTAGCTGGCACTGACACATGGTAAAGTTCATAGGCCTACACGCACGGCACAACTCCAGGTGGAAATTAGACTATTACTTAGGTGTAGTTATGGCCTTACGGGTGTGTACACAGCCCACCCAACCCACCTGTTCCACCCAACCAAAATCATGAAACAAACTGATGCATGGATTGGGTCAAAAAGGGTTGGAAACTAATTAGACCCATGGGTCACCTCACTGCGCTGCCATCCCTGCATTTGTTGGCCTCTGTGATGTTTCTCTTCTTTACTCCTTGCGATTCAGTTCGCAGCTCCTATCCCCAGTAGGCAGATGCATCATGCATACATAGTGCTGAATAGTGTGTATTGCATAACGGGCTAACCCTAGGAGGGTGACCAAATATTGTCTTACATGGGCCTGTCTTACATGGGCCTCTTGGGCCTAACACTTGCACACTCCAACACCCCCCCACAGTCTGAACTACCGGCACAACGGAGTTCCAAGACTGAGCACGAAAAGAAGTACAACGCAACACACGAGCCCCCCCACAGACTCAACTAGGCACTGGTGATGTTGAGGCTGGAGCGAAACTCGGCGAACGTCGAAGACGGGAGGCCCTTGGTAAAGATGTCAGCGAACTGGGAGGTGGTCGGGACGTGGAGAACCCGAACATCACCGATGGCCACCCGATCGCGGACAAAATGGAGGTCGATCTCCACATGCTTGGTCCGCTGGTGCTGAACAGGGTTGGTGGAGAGGTACACCGCACCGACGTTGTCGCAGTAGACCAACGTGCTCCGGGTCAAGGGACTGTGGAGCTCACCAAGGAGCTGCCGGAGCCAGGAAGCCTCAACCACGCCGTTAGCAACAGCGCGGTACTCCGCCAAGGCACTGGAGCGGGAGACCACCAGCTGGCGCTTGGACGACCAGGACACCAGGTTGCCGCCGAGGAAGACAGCATAGCCGGAGGTGGACCGTCGAGTGTCCGGACACCCGGCCCAGTCAGCGTCGGTGTAGACGACGAGCTCGGTGGAGGCAGACTGGTGGAGAAGAAGGCCGTAGTCGACGGTGCCGCGGAGGTAGCGAAGGAGGCGCTTGAGAGCCGTAAGATGAGGCTCACGCGGATCATGCATATGTAAGCAAATCTGCTGAACTGCATAGGTGATGTCCGGGCGGGTGAAAGTGAGGTACTGTAGTGCCCCTGCAAGACTCCTGTATGCAGTGGGGTCAGCGACTGTAGTGCCCTCGATCTCTGACAGCTTGGCCTGAGTGTCAACTGGGGTGGAGCAGGGCTTGCAGTCAGTCATCCCAGCTCGCTCCAGGACATCAAGAGTGTACTGCCGCTGGTGAAGAAAGAGACCCCCTGTCCGAGGCTCAACAGTAATCCCGAGAAAGTGATGGAGTACACCAAGATCCTTCATTGCGAACTCCTGCTGAAGGGAGGTGACAATCCGCTGCAGCAGTGTTGGGCTGGAAGCTGTGAGCACAATGTCATCAACATAGAGCAGCAGATAGGCAGTCTCCCCGCCGTGGTGATATATGAACAAAGAAGTATCGGACCTCGCCTCCACAAAGCCCAGGGTGAACAGATAAGCAGCAAAACGAGAGTACCACGCCCGGGGGGCCTGCTTGAGGCCGTAGAGAGACTTGTTGAGGCGACACACCAGATCAGGCCGGGTGGAGTCAACGAAACCCGCAGGCTGACTGCAGTAGACGGTCTCAGCAAGTGTCCCATGAAGGAAGGCATTCTTGACATCCAGCTGATGCACGGGCCAGGTTCGTGAGAGAGCCAACGAGAGGACTGTGCGTACAGTAGCAGGCTTCACCACTGGACTGAAAGTCTCATCGTAATCAACTCCAGGCCGCTGAGTGAAACCCCGGAGAACCCAGCGAGCCTTGTACCTCTCGAGAGAACCATCGGCCCGTCGCTTGTGCGTCCAGATCCACTTCCCGGTGACGACATTGGAGCCGGGTGGACGGGGTACCAGATCCCAGGTCTGGTTGGCGAGAAGGGCCGCATACTCCTCTTCCATGGCACCACGCCAGTGGGGGTCGGCCAAGGCGGCACGCACGGAAGAGGGCACCGGAGAGACCCCTGTGTCACCGGTCATCGAGGCGAGAGCGCGAGGCTGTAGTACCCCTGCCGCATGCCGCGTCACCATAGGGTGAACATGACGCGGGTGGCGATGAAGAAGCGGCGGGTGATAAACAGGCCGCTCGCCCTGAGCAGTCGGTCGTGGAGGCGGTGGCGGGGGCGTAGGCGTCGACGGCGGAGAGGCGGCGACGGGAGAACCCGGCGGCAAGGACGGCGACACGTCTCGCCCCGGTGGTGCCGAGGCCGCGGCAGGAGACCGAGTGGCCGACGTCGACGTCGGCGACCCGGTCCGCACCGGTGGCGGCGAGGCCGCCTGCGCACGCCGTTGGTAGACACGCACCGGCTCAGCGTAGCGAGCGGGAGGCGCCGAAGGCGCGGGAGCCGCGTCAGGCGCAGGATCCAGCGGAGTGGACGGTATCGCCGGACCGGCGCTAGGCTTAGGGTCCGGCGGAGCGCCTGAGGACGGCGAGCCGGGATACGACACCGGCAGGGGAGGTGGGGAGGGGGTGGTACCTGCAGGATAAAACAATAAAGGTGGCTGGGCCACCGCGTCAGTGGGAAAAGGATCGGGGGTGGAAGGTGTAGGGTTGGATGGAATAGAGGTGGTGGTGGAGAAAGTGAAGTCGGTCTCGTCGAACACAACGTGTCGGGAGATGAGTACGCGACGAGAGGAGAGGTCAAAGCAACGGTACCCCTTGTGATCCGGGGAGTACCCGAGGAAGACACACCGAGTCGACCGGGGAGCCAGCTTGTGAGGAGCAGTGGCAGTGGTGTTAGGGTAACACGCACACCCGAAGACACGAAGATGGTCGTAGCGAGGAGGGGTACCGAAGAGGGCGTGGTGAGGAGTGGGAGCAGGACAGGCAGCGGAAGGTAAACGGTTGAGGAGATAGGTGGAGGTGTGAAGACCCTCGGCCCAGAAGCGGGCAGGAAGGGAGGCCTGTAAGAGGAGGGTGCGGATGGTGTCGTTGGTGGTGCGAATCATGCGCTCGGCCTTGCCATTCTGGGAGGAGGTATAAGGGCACGACATGCGCAACTGCACGCCGTGAGAGAGGAAGAAAGCACGAGACGTGGAGTTATCGAACTCGCGTCCGTTGTCACACTGTACGGCCTTGATGGTGAGGCCGAACTGAGTGGACACCCAGACAAAGAAGTGAGGAAGCGTGAAGAAAGTATCAGACTTAGCGCGAATGGGAAAAGTCCAGGAATAGTGAGAGAAATCATCCACCAACACAAGATAGTATTTATAACCAGAAAGACTCATGACAGGAGACGTCGATAGGTCACAGTGTACAAGATCAAAAATGTGGGTCGCATGTGAAGAGGAGGTAGGAAAAGGAAGGCGAACATGTCGACCCAACTGACACGCGTGACACAAGTGCTCATCGTGACCCCGAGTACATGGTATGTCGGAACTACGACTAAGCCGCATCAAAATGTCTCGGCCGGGATGTCCAAGACGACGGTGCCAGGTAGTGGAGGAAGTCGAGGTGGCGAAAGCAGCTGACGAAGTGGAAGACGGGGACGGAGGAAGGCGAAGCGTGTAAAGGGGTCCCGAGCTGTCACATCGGAGCAGTGGATGCCGGGAGACCGAATCCATCACAGTAAGACCAGAAGAGTCAAATTCAACAGAACAAGAGTTGTCAGCTGTAAAACGACGAATCGAAAGAAGGTTATGAACCATAGACGGGGCAACTAAGACATCGGGAAGATGAAAGGAGCCATGGGTGCCGACAGCGCCCACAGAGGTGACAGGAATACAGGAACCATTTGCGACCATAATGGACGAGGGATGGGAAGGAGAAGGAGGGTGAACAAAAGAGAGTATACCAGGGTCAGGAGTGGTATGGAACGTGGCCCCTGAGTCGGCGATCCAGTCCTGGCTGACTGGAGGCGTGAGGGTCATGGTGCCGAAGGAGCGAGCCAAGGCCGTCGGGTCCCAACCAACAGGCCCAGGCGTCCCAGCAGGTGGAGTCCAAGGCGACGAGACAGGAGGGGCAGCCATTGCTGGCGCGGTCCACGGTGCCGGGAACGGAGCCGTGCCCGTGAGCATGGCCGCCGGAGCACGGGGCTCACCACCAGCCCCCTGATAGGGCCACATGGAGATGCGCCCTGACCACGGGTTGTGGAAGGATGGCCAGGGTGCACCCTGAGGAGGTGCTGGGGCGGCCGGAGCAGTCCCATGACCGGACCCCGCACCACGGCCCCCCCACGTCGACGGCGAACGCCACGGCCCCCCCCCACCCCCGCTCGGCCCAGGGGGAGGGGGACCAAGAAGGGACGACGCAGGTGGAGCGGTGGAGCGTGGTGGAGGAGCCGCTGCGAGGGCGGTCGATGAGGACGAAGAACCCGACGTCGAGTGAGACCCGGACTGGATGCCCTGAGTGAGCTCCTCCATGACAAGGTCGTCACGGACCTGCATGAAGGAGGGAAAGGGCCGCTGCCGGGTGATCCATGTCCGCAGGTGGCTGTAGCGGTCACTGAGGCCGCGGAGGACTTGGAGAACCAGGATCCGGTCGTCAACCGGGCAGCCAAGGTCACCTAGAGAGTCGGCGAGGCCCTTCATGCGGCGGCAGAACTCACCCACGGAGAGGTCCCCCTGAACGAACGTGCGGAAGCTTGCATCGAGGCGCAGGGCCCGGGCCTCGGCATTGCCCAGAAACTGCCCCTCGAGAGCCACCCACGCGTGTCGAGCGCCAGGAGTGTTGCGGACCAGATCCTGAAGGTCGAGGGAGATGGTGCTGACGATCCAGGAGAGGACGATGCTGTCGAGCCTCAGCCACGCAGGAGTCTGAGCCGCAGCCGAAGTGTCGAGGAGGACGTGGTCGTCCAGAGCGTAGCGACAGAGGGTGAGGAGGACCTGGTCCCGCCAGCGAGCGTAGGAAGGTGACTCAGGCTCCAGGACGACGGTGACCAGATTCCGGATGGTTTGGACGCCTCCCGCCTGGATGTGCAGCTGCGCCACAAGCGGATCGGCCGGATCGTGCCAGAGGATCGCTGTAGCCAGCGGACGAGGAGCAGTCGAACCGGAGGAGGTGGCGCTCACGTCGTGATGGCCAGGGAAGACGAGGAGCTGCTCCGCCTCGGCGATACGGCGAGCCAGGGCATCAGCGGCGTCCCGTTCACGCTCCCAGAGGAGAGCAGCAGCCCGGACACGTGCTTGTCCCTCCGCGGCCGCCGCCCGGGCTGCGACGAGGGCGGCTGCGAGTGTGGCGTCAGCCGCGGCGGCCGGGGGCTGTCCCTGCCCCTGGCCGCCAGCCGAAGGACTCCCGCCCGGCAGGCCGCCGGTGGCAGGCCACTGGCGGGCGGTCGAGCCTGCGGGCCGGACGGAGGCAGGGGAGGATGGAGGCGGGGGCGGGGGTTGAGGCTGCCGGCCGAGGGGGCGCGGGCCCGTCGGCGAGGGAGGTGGCGACTGCGGGAGGAGGCCGCCGCCCTGCGCGCCGCTTGTCGCGCCGCCCGCGCCCAGGAGGTCGGCCCCCGTCGCGACGACCACGCCCGAGCCGTCAGGGACGCCGCCCGCGGCCACGGGTGGAGCTGGAGGTCGGCGGCCGCGGCGGCGGCAGCGGCAGCAGCAGCCGCATCGCCGGCAGCCAGGTGCAGGGCCGCGGCGGGCCGCGGAGAGGCGATGCGCGCCCAGGAGAGGTGATTGGGAAGGGGGGGGGAGGTCTGGAGGTAGTGGGGAGGAGGAGGGGCCGGGAGATCCTCACCGCCGGCCATGGAGGCGGCGGCGGCGGTGCCGGCGGCTGGAGGAGGCGGCGCCGGCTGGGGGGGGAGGGAGGGAGACCAGACCTAGCTCGATACCATGCTGAATAGTGTGTATTGCATAACGGGCTAACCCTAGGAGGGTGACCAAATATTGTCTTATGTTGGAATAGTGATTGGATTGCCTGGGCTAACCCTAGGAAGGGCAACTATATCAGTCACTTACATGGGCCTCATGGGCCTAAATACATATACTCCAACACCCCCCGCAGTCTGAACTACCGGCGCAGCGGAGTTTCAAGACTGAGTACGAAAAGAAGTACAACCCAACACGAGGCCCCCCACAGACTCGGGAGGCCCTTGGTGAAGATGTCAGCGAACTGGGAGTTGGTCGGGACGTGGAGAACCCGAACATCACCGATGGCCACCCGATCGCGGACAAAGTGGAGGTCGATCTCCACATGCTTGGTCCGCTGATGCTAAACGGGGTTGGTGGAGAGGTACACCGCACTGACGTTGTCGCAGTAGACCAACGTGCTCCGGGTCAGGGGACTGTGGAGCTCACCAAGGAGCTGCCGGAGCCAGGAGGCCTCAGCCACGCCGTTAGCAACAGCGCGGTATTCCGCCTCGGCACTGGAGCGGGAGACAACCGGCTGGCGCTTGGACGACCAGGACACCAGGTTGCCGCCGAGGAAGACAGCATAGCCGGAGGTGGACCGGCGAGTGTCCGGACACCCGGCCCAGTCCGCGTTGGTGTAGACGACGAGCTCAGTGGAGGCGGACCGGTGGAGAAGCAAGCCGTAGTCGACAGTGCCGCGGAGGTAGCGGAGGAGGCGCTTGAGGGCCGTGAGGTGAGGCTCCCGCGGATGATGCATATGAAGGCAAATCTGCTGAACTGCATATGTGATGTCTGGGCGGGTGAAGGTGAGGTACTGAAGCGCCCCCGCAAGACTCCTGTATGCGGTAGGGTCAGTGACAGAGGCGCCCTCGGTCTCTGACAGCTTGGCCTGAGTGTCAACAGGGGTGGAGCAGGGCTTGCAGTCAGTCATCCCAGCACGCTCCAGGATATCGAGAGTATACTGCCGCTGGTGAAGAAAGAGCCCCCCGGGACGAGGCGCAACGGTGACCCCAAGGAAGTGATGGAGCACACCGAGGTCCTTCATCGCGAACTCCTGCTGAAGAGAGGAGATGATCCGCCGCAGTAGTGCCGGGCTGGAAGCGGTGAGCACAATGTCATCCACATAGAGCAGCAGATAGGCAGTCTCCCCACCATGGTGGTAGATGAACAGCGAAGTGTCGGACTTGGCCTCCACAAACCCCAGAGTGAGCAGGAATGTAGCAAAGCGAGAGTACCACGCCCGAGGGGCCTGCTTGAGGCCGTAGAGTGACTTGTTGAGACGGCAGACCAGATCAGGCTGAGTAGAGTCAGCGAAGCCCGCCGGCTGACTGCAGTAGACTGTCTCAGCAAGTGTCCCGTGGAGAAAAGCATTCTTGACGTCCAGCTGATGCACAGGCCAGGAGCGAGAGAGAGCCAGTGAGAGAACCATGCGGACTGTAGCTGGCTTCACCACGGGACTGAACGTCTTGTCATAGTCAACTCCAGGCCGCTGAGTGAAACCCCGCAGTACCCAGCGAGCCTTGTACCGATCAAGAGTGCCATCCGCCCGACGCTTGTGAGTCCATATCCACTTGCCGGTGACAACATTAGAACCAGGTGGACGTGGCACCAGATCCCAGGTCTGGTTGGCGAGAAGGGCCGCGTACTCCTCCTCCATCGCACGACGCCAGTGAGGGTCGGCCAAGGCGTCGCGCACGGAAGAGGGTACCGGAGAGACCCGCGTGTCGTCGTGTGTCGCGGCAAGAGCCCGAGGCCGCAACACCCCCGCCGCATGCCACGTCACCATGGGGTGAACATGACGCGGGTGGCGGTGAAGAATCGGGGGGTGGTACACGGGCGGCTCGACCCGAGCAGCCGGCGATGGTGGAGGCGGCGGCGTAGGCGTCGACGGTGGAGAGCCGACCACGAGAGGAGACCGAGGTGGCGACGACGTGGACGGAGCCAACACCGAGGGCGGTGGGGCCGCCCGCGCACGGCGCTGGTAGACACGCACCGGCTGGGCGAATCACGCAGGAGGTGCCGTAGACGTCGGATCCGCGGTGGGCGCAGGGTCGGGCACAGCCACAGGACCGGCGCAAGGTGCAGGGGCAGACAACACCTGGTGGCGCGGCAGCCGGACCCGCGTCGGGCGCAGGGTCAGGCGCAACCCTGGGGAACGTGGCCGCCGGACCGGCGTAGCTCCAGAGGGCGGGGAGCCGGGGCAGGATCCCGTCGGAGGGCGCGGTGGAGCAGCCCCGGAGTACGGCGAGCCGGGGCACGGGCCCGGCGGAGCGCATGGAGGAGGACCTGCAGGGTAAAACTGGAAAGGTGGCTGGACCACCGCGTCAGTGGGAAACAAGGAGAGGTCAAGGTCGGAGGTGGGAGGAGAGGTGGTGGTAGAGAAGGGGAAGTTGGCCTCGTCGAACACAACGTGTCGGGAAATGAGGACGCGACGAGAGGAGAGGTCATAGCAACGGTACCCCTTGTGATCCGGGGAGTACCCGAGGAAGACACACCGAGTCGACCGGGGAGCCAGCTTGTGAGGAGCAGTGGCAGTGGTGTTAGGGTAACACGCACACTCGAAAACACGGAGGTGGTCGTAGCGAGGAGGGGTACCGAAGAGGGGGTGGTGAGGAGTGGGAGCGGGACAGGCAGCGGAAGGTAAACGGTTGAGGAGATAGGTGGAGGTGTGAAGACACTCGGCCCAGAAGCGGGCAGGAAGAGAGGCCTGCAAGAGGAGGGTGCGGATGGTGTCGTTGGTGGTGCGAAGCATGCGCTCGGCCTTGCCGTTCTGGGAGGAGGTGTAGGGGCACGACATGCGCAATTGCATGCCGTGAGAGAGGAAAAAGGCACGAGACGTGGAGTTATCGAACTCACGCCCGTTGTCACACTGAACGACCTTGATGGTGAGGCCGAATTGAGTGGACACCCAGGTAAAGAAGTGGAGGAGCGTGGAGAAAGTGTCAGACTTGGCACGAAGAGGAAAAGTTCAGGAATAGTGGGAGAAATCATCCACCACCACAAGATAGTATTTATAGCCAGAGATGCTAGGGACAGGAGATGTCCACAGATCGCAATGGACAAGGTCAAAGATATGGGCCACATGGGAAGAGGAAGTAGGAAAAGGAAGACGAACATGTCGGCCCAGTTGGCACGCATGACACAAATGCTCATCGCGAGCTCGAGTACATGGTATGGCAGAGCTACGACGAAGCTGTGTCAAGGCATCGCGGCCAGGGTGACCAAGGCGACGGTGCCAAGTAGTAGAGGAGGTGGTGGTGGCAAAAGCAGCTGACGGAGGGGAAGGTGAAGACCATGGAGCAGAAGTAGGAAACCGAAGAGTGTAAAGGGGCCCCGTGCTGTCACAGCGGAGAAGAGGATGCTGGGAAGCCAAATCCTTTACGGTGAGACCAGAAGGGTCGAATTCAACAGAACAAGAGTTATCAGTGGTGAAACGGCGAATAGAAAGGAGGTTGTGGACCATCTGGGGAGCAACAAGGACATCAGGAAGGAGAAAGGAGCCATGAGTGTTAGCAGCACCCACGGACGTGACCGGAAGGCAAGAGCCATTCGCGACCATGATGGACGAAGGGTGAGTCGACGAGGGAGGGTGGGTGGAAGAGAGAAGAGCAGGGTTGGGAGTGGTGTGGTAGGTGGCTCCCGAGTCAGCGATCCAGTCGGAATTGACCGGTGGTGTTATGCCCAAGGTGCTGAAAGAACGGGCCAAGGCCGTCGGATCCCAGCCGACAGGCCCCGACAGGGTTCCGGGAGGTGGAGTCCAGGGCGGTGGGAACGGGGGGACAGCCCCAGCGAACATGGCCACCGGTGTACTCCCACGACCCTCTCCATGCCCGCTCGGCCCGGGTGGAGGAGGGCCAAGAAGAGACAACGGCGACGGTCGGGGAAGCGACGAAATAGGAAGGATGGTGCCGGCCGCTGGGAAAGCGAGGAACCGCTCTCCAGGGAGCAGACCAGCAGCCGTGCTTGAGGGCAGGCCTGCGCACGTGCCGGCGGCGGCAGCGCCCGCGGCAGCTGTGCGAGGAGGAACGGCGCACGCGGCGGCCGGGCCAGCAGCGCCTACGCCCGCAGCAGCGCGTGCAGCGCCCGCGCGTGGAGGAGGAGGACAGGGCGCCGGGAAGTCGCCACCGGCGCTGGCGCTCAAGGCCAGGGCACCCCAGTCGGCACCCAGTGCGGCCACACCCGCAACATGGAGTCCGCCACCCCCTGCAGCAAGGTCGGGAAAGTGGTCGGGCGGCCGCTGGTCAGTGCCACCGCCCGCATGGGCTCCAGCGGGAGGAAGCACGCCGGCTGGGGGAAGGACGCCGGGGTCACCCAGCACGCCGGCTGGGGAAAGGACGAGGTCAGGGGCGCCCGTGCTGCGCTGCTGAGCCCCTGCGCCGTGGCTGGCGCCGGGCTGCAGAGCCCCTGCGCCATGGCCGCCACCGCCCGCATGGGCTCCAGCGGGAGGAAGCACGCCGGCTGGGGGAAGGACGCCGGGGTCACCCAGCACGCCGGCTGGGGAAAGGACGAGGTCAGGGGCGCCCGTGCTGCGCTGCTGAGCCCCTGCGCCGTGGCTGGCGCCGGGCTGCAAAGCCCCTGCGCCATGGCCGCCTGCGCCTGGCGGCAGGGTACCCGCGCCGTGGCCGCCCGCGACTGGCTCCCCTGCGCCGCCTGGCTGCAGAGCCCCTGCGCCGTGGCCGCCCGCGCCTGGCGGGAGGAGGTCGCCGGGGCCGCCCGCGCCCGGCGGCGGCGGGAGGAGGTCGCCGGGGCCGCCCGCGCCCGGCGGCGGCGGGAGGAGGTCGTCGTGGCCACCCGCGCCCGGCAGCGGCGGGAGGAGGTCGCCAGGGCCGTCCCTGCGAAGCAGAGCAGTGGATCCGCTCGCCCAGGAAGGTGAGAGGAGGGGAGGGAAGGTAGAGAGGGAGGTGGGAGGCGGCCGGCCGCCGGCCATGGCCGCAGCAGCGACGGCGGCGGCGCCAGGCAAGGGGGCGGCGGCTGGGGTGAGGAGGAAGAGAGAGAAAAGGAAACCTAGCTTGATACCATGTTGGAATAGTGATTGGATTGCCTGGGCTAACCCTAGGAAGGGCAGCTATATCAGTCACTTACATGGGCCTCATGGGCCTAAATACATATACTCCAACATCTTACATGGGCCTCTTGGGCCTAACACTTGCACACTCCAACACATAGGAAGGACGGCTGTAACTGAACTCATTCGTTGTTCACTCCTTGAAGACCATGCCTGTTCGAAACAGCCGGCTGTAGCTGCAGCTGCTGCAGCAGGAGCACAAGGAACAGTGCTGTGCAGGCGTTCATTTGCAGCTGCAGCTGCAGCGGTAAGTAGTAGAAGCGAACAGGCCAGCACCCCTGTGAGCTGGATTTTTTACAAGGGGGTAGTTAGTCTAAATATTGGTCTTTCCAACTCTTTACTCATGCTGTTATTTGCTTGAAATGATTTTAAAATTCTGGTTTGCCTTATCCAGGCTGCCTTCAGATTGCTGGTCGGTGCAGGTTATCAAACACTGCAAAACTTGTTATTGGACTTCTGTAAATGGATTCCAAGTCCTAAACTTCTGGATGCCCTACTTGACATGCTTGTTGATGGGACATTTGACATAAATGAAAAAAAAACAATAAAGGTGAGGAATGCCATGTTTTTGGAAGCAACGACATCCTTGCATGTATACTTGATTTGCTTCACTAAATTGTACCCCCTTCTATTACATTCTGCTACCTGATATTTGTTATTTGATTCTGCTATCCTTTTCATCAGAATGAAGATGTGATTATGCTATTACTAAATGTTCTGCAAAAGGTCCGTCTGTCCCTTCTTACGTCCCTCTGTGTGTCTGTGCACGCATGCACTGTGTTGATACTTACATGTGTATGTAACATTGGTGATTTTCAATTGGCAGAGCAGCAGTTCACTCCAGCATTATGGGCTTATGGTCTTGCAACAGTTGCTCAAGGGGTCCATTACAAATAGAACTTCTTGTTTCAGAGCAGGGTTGCTTAGTTTCCTTCTTGATTGGTTTAAAGTTGAGGAAGGGGATGACATTGTAATAAAAATCGCAGAAATAATTCAGATTATTGGTGGACACAGTATTTGTGGAAAGGATATTCGAAAAATCTTTGCCCTCCTTCGTGACGAGGAGATTATTGCAAAGCAGAAGCACAGTTCATTGCTTTTGACAAGTGTTAGTCACATGCTCAAGGAAAAGGGGCCTGAAGCTTTCTTTGAGTTTAGCGGTCATGACTCTGTGAGTATGTCCATCTTAATGTACTATAAGCTGTTTTGGTAGTATTTTGTTTCTGCTAATTTAAAAAGGATCATTTTTTCATCATATCTTTGTGTCTTATTTTGCATTCCTTTGTATGGTTCCTAATGCTTTTATCCCCAACAGGGCATTGAAATAAAATCACCAGTTCAATGGCCTTACAATAAAGGTTTATCTTTCTGTTGCTGGCTAAGGGTGGAAAGTTTCCCTGAGAAGGGTATGATGGGCCTTTTCTCTTTCTTCACTGAAAATGGAAAAGGATGTTTAGCTATGCTTGGGAACAATACTCTAATCTATGAGGTAATAAGTGCCTCCTGCCTATGTTCACTTTTTATTAAATTTTGCCAGTGCCCCTTTTTCTTTAATCAACTATAATTTATCCTCATAAAAAAATTCTTTGGTAAGTGAAACAAATTTTAATGCAAGCAGCTAGAGGATCAATTTGATAGCCAGCTGGCAAGTGGCAACGAGATTTGGTGAAATTCAACACAGTGCCTCGCTTATATTCTCATGACAGTCCTTAGTCAACAGATTTGAAGAGATGTCTTCCGTTCCACTGACTAATCTGTAAAAAATGTATGCTGGTTGCACCTGAGATTAATAAATTTCTAACACAAACATGACTATGCTATTGCTTCTATTAGATGTTATGCTGTCTATTGATTAATTCTAGTTATTTAGCTGTGTTACCAGTATGAGCTTCAGATTTCCAGGCATTTTTCTCACAAGGGCTTTTCTTTGCCATGGTTGCACATCTATGTATATATGGCATAAAGTCTCTGCATGACTTGAACTGTCAAGTAAATAGAAACTTGATTTTGGTATTAACATATGTCAAATTACCTCCACATGCTTTTCAGTCTGTCAGTCCAAAGCATCAGTGTGTTTTGTTATCTCTAAGCCTCCCTACAAAGCAGTGGAAATTCCTTTGTGTTACTCATACAATTGGGAGAACCTTCTCTGGAGGGAGTCAACTGAGATGCTATGTAGATGGCGATCTAGTATCAAGTGAAAAGTGCAGGTATGCCAAATCCTCACTTCTTTGCTGCATGATTTGCATTTTGTGAGTCAATTTTATTCAATCATCAGATCTAAGTACTTGAAATAATCTTCAAATACTTTCTTATTCACTAATCACAATAGCTATTGTGTTTCTTAGTACATGGGGGTGTTAGACATCTCTTGGAGGAAGATTAGACATTAACAACTTGAACTAATAACAGTAGTTTGTTATAATAAAACACCATATTTGAGATAGTATTCTGCCACTGAAACAACTTCATTTTTAGTAGAGGTCAACCATCCTTCCTTGCTTGGAAAACAGTTTTCATTGATGAAGCTCGCCTACAAGCTAACAGGATCTCTGAAGACAAGCGCGAGCCCTTCCTTTCTTGGATAGATTTGTGTACATAGTTTAGCCCAGCCCGCCTCAGGCTACCTGTTTCCTTCTTTGCTGCTGTTTTTTGTTCTTTCTCTTTTGTACAGTTGGTTTACTTTTGGTTTAATAAATTCCTAACAGTGGGGGCTTCCCCTGCTGTTGTTCTTAAAAAAAAACTAGCAGTGTCAAGATTGTAATCTCTGTTAAGTCTCACATGGTCATACAAGAGTTCTCGCATGGTCATACAAGAATGGTATTACTGCTAAATTGCTCAAAAGACTTAAAAGTACAGGGCTTAATTGCATAAAAATTAGCTGTTGCATATCTTATATACTCATTTTGGCTTTTATGATATCTATCTTTCAATAGTATCTTATCTTTCTTTTGCTACTTGCAGGTATGCAAAAGTAAATGAACTAATGACTCGCTGTAGTGTTGGTACAGAATTGATGCCTATCGGTGAAGAACCTTCTTCTCTTGGTTTTGAGAGCACTTTTGCTTTTACTGGTCAAATGGGCCCTGTTTATGCATTTTGCGATGCTCTCTCCGCTGAACAAATAAAGGGCATTTATAACCTAGGACCAAGTTACATGTACTCTTTCCTTGGTGATCAGAATTTGCTTACAAATGATGACTCACAGTACAAGGGAATACTTGATGCAAAGGATGGCATTTCATCAAAAATGATTTTTGGCTTGAATGCACAGGTTTGAGCCAGCCTCCAAGCATGATGGTCTATCTTTTTTCAAGACAATGCTGGAATTACATAATTGAATGCTTATCCTTTTCTTCTCTGCAGGCTAGTAACAATCGATTTTTGTTTAATGTATCATCTGCACTGGATGGTCTTGACAAGAGCAAGTTTGAGGCAACCGCCTTGGGTGGGACAAAGTTATGCTCCCGGCGCCTGCTGCAAGAAATAATCTATTGTGTTGGTGGCGTTTCTGTATTTTTCCCTCTTCTGATCCACTTTGATGATGCTGTGGTTCAGAATGGAGAGGCTGCCGCCAGAGATCAGTTTCCTGGTCAAGTTATTGAGCTTGTTGCATCTGTTCTAGATGGAAATATAGCAAATCAGCAACAGATGCATCTTCTTTCTGGATTCTCTATATTAGGGTTCCTGTTCCAATCTGTTTTGCCGCAGCTGCTAAATTTCAACACTCTTTCAGCATCGAAATACATGTTTACTATTTTGAAGACCTCTAGTGAGTTCTCTCTCTCTTTCTCCCTCTCTCATCTTCCTACTTGTTTGGAAGAGGATATATCAGTAGCTTATCTGCTTTTTCAGGCATGTCAGAGATTCTATTGAGAGATGCTCTTTCACAGTTTTACTTGAATCCACATATCTGGGCATATGCAGCCTATCAAGTACAGAGAGAACTTTATTTGTTTCTGATACAATATTTCGAAGCTGATGGGAGATTTTTACCAGTATTATGTGCGCTCCCTAGGATCATTGATGTCGTAAGACAGTTCTACTCAGAAAAGCTAGATTCAAGGTCTTCTAAGCCTTTGCTGGTAAGCAAAAAGGTGACTGGGGAGAGGCCAAGCAGGGAAGAAATTCGCAAGATCCGACTTCTCTTGTTGAGTCTGGCAGAAATGAGCCTAAAGTAAATTACTTGCAACTGTTCGTCAAAGATTATCTTATGTATTTTCTTTCCATAAGCAGTCCCAAAATTTTTTCCTTTTCATTTTCAATGTTGCCCTGTACACAATTCTGAATCTTTTTTCCTTGATTTGCATATGCTAACGTTTTCATTCATATTATTTTGGACTTAATTGGTGATGTAATTATCTGTTCCAGGATAAAGGTTTCTCAACATGATATCAGAGCTCTTGTTTCCTTTCTTGAAAGAAGTCAAGATGTTGCATGTATTGAGGATATACTTCATATGATTATCCGTGCCCTTTCACAGAACTCGCTTCTACCATCTTTCTTGGAGCAAGTAAATTCACTTGGTGGTTGTTACATTTTTATCAATCTTCTTAAGAGGTAGTTTGCTTTGATTTACTTGCAGATTATATTAGATAAAAGCAAGCAAAGTTTTCACACTGTATGGTGTGAAATAAATCTACATCAATTTTCTCACGTTGGCAGGGAATTTTTGTTATCGTCGTTACTCATTAGGATTTATTACTCCCTCTGTTCTTTTATAGAAGGCGTTAGAATGTTTTTGGCTTAGGCCGTATTAGTAGGCGGGCTAGAGTACCAAGGAGCCTGTTAATTACTCCAAAATGAAGCATGGCGTGCTGCTGATGAGAGTGGACGCCGGCACGGGCTGGAGGAGCGCGAGGGCCACCAGGCGTGGGACCAGGCCACATATGAATGGACCCAGACCACGGATTGTAGAGGGACGGCCACTGGGAGCCGCCGGGGTTGCCCTGGTTGCGTCCACCGCGGCGACGCCGGCCACGACCACTGCCTGAAGAGCCCCCACCGGGAGGAGGCACGCCCTGATGAAGTGGAGGGCGTGGTGAAGCAGAACCGGGTGCCTTGCTGGACGAGGAAGTGAGGAGAGCCGAAGGAGCTGCTGAAGGCTGCACCATATTGAGCTCGGCGAGGCGAAGATCAGCGCGCACTTCCCCGAAGGAGGGAAACGGCTTCTGGCGAGTGATGAGTTGAGCCATGAACTGGAACCTCTCGTTGAGGCCCCGCAGGACGTTCAGCACAAGAGTGCGGTCGAGGACTGGTTCGCCGAGGTCGGCGAGGGCGTCAGCCATACCCTTCATCTTGCGGCAGTAGTCATCGACGGAGAGAGCGCCTTGAGAGAGGTTGCGGAATTCAGCGTCGAGGAGCAAGGCCCGGGACTTGCTGTTCCCCAGGAATTGCTGCTCGACCCCGAGCCAAGCCATTCGAGCAGAGACGCCATCGTGCTCGTGAATGACATCGAGGAGGTCGGGGGAGATGCTGTTGAAGATCCAGGAGACGACCACGCAATCCATGCGGTACCAGGCCTGGTCGGTGGGGCGGGAAACATCGCTGACGACATGGTCCTTCAGAGAGTACCGACCAAGAGCAAGGAGGAGGTAGCCGCGCCACTTAGAGTAGTGGGGGGACTTGAGGTCGAGGACGATGGGGACCAGATTCTTGATGTTCTGGACCGCGCAGGCCTGGCTGTGCAGGAGCGCGATGGCGGTGGCTTCGGAGGAGACAGAGTGGACGTCGTCATCTTCGCGAGGATCTTCGTCGCGGAGGGCCTCCAGACGCAAGCGCTCGCGGATGGCGGCGACTTGTGCCTCCAGGATGTCGGCCTGCGCACGCTCCTGGGACAGGGCGGCGGCGCGGACGCGCTCCTGGGCGGCGGCGGCGGCGGTGAGAAGGTCCGCCTCCTTCTGGAGTTGCTCTGCACGCTCGGCGTTGGCCGCGTGCATGGCGCGGGCCTCCTCCTCGAGGCGCAGGGCGGCCGCGGTAGCGTCGTCGCGCAGCTGGGCCGCGGCAGCGGCGGCGGCGTTTGATGCGCCGGAGCTGGAATCATCGGTGGGAGGGGGGGGGGGGGGGGGGGCGCGGCAGCCATGGGCACGCGCAGGCGGAGGCAGAGGAGGCGCGGGTGGAAGCCGAGGAGGAGGGCACGCGCGCGTGGGAAACAGAGGAGACGGGAGCGGAAGCAGGGGAGGCGGGCGGGGGAGCAGAGGAGTCGGCGGCACAGAGCCCCAAGATTAGGCGTCTGATACCATGAAGGCAAAATACTAAAGGGATTGCATTCCTTTAGTGAACTGATTACATAGGGTTACATATATATAGGACCAGGGAAGGCTAGGAGTTAAGCCCACATAGGGTGGCGCAAAAGGGAGTAACTATAGGAGTTAATACATGGGGCAGCACAGGAAACTAGGAGATGCTAATGTACACAATAATCTAACACAAACAGCTAAAGCACCGCATATGCATGCATAGGGGCCAAGCACCAAAGCATCACATGCATTGGAAGCGCTGTAGAAACTCGCGCACAGCACGGCCAAATCAGTGTAGCTTTCGCATGCGTTTGCATGTGCGTGTTAATTCATTTGCATGCACGACGGACGCATGTCTTGGTATCTGGAATCTTCCTTCCCACACCTTCTATAACGGAACGGAGGAAGTAAATTGCAACTCTTCCAGACTTCTTTTTTCAAAAAAAAACTGTACTCTCTCCGACTGGTAAACAATATTTTTCCTTTACTTCATTTCATCCTTTTTATGATACCATTCATGGCAATAGATGCAAATGCATTTTTTTGTTTCTGTTTTCTCTCTGTATTGTACTTTTCAGTTTATATATGATGAAGATGCAAATATTTACATCATTTGTTTGCCAGGGAATTTGAGCCAATCCGCCTATTGGGCCTTCAGCTTCTTGGAAAGCTTTTGGTTGGAGTTCCATCTGAGAAAAGAGGACCAAAAATTTTTGGCCTCCCTGTAGGACGACCTAGATCCATTGCTGAAGATATAAGGAAAGGGACAACAGCAGCATCTCAACTGTTTTTCTATTCAATATCTGATAGACTTTTCAAGTTTCCGCTTTCAGATCATTTATGTGCTAGTCTTTTTGATGTTCTTCTTGGTGGAGCCAGTCCTAAGCAGGTAATCACCAAATTTCATACTAAGTGTAATACTATGATATTTATCCTCTTATCTCTGACTTACAATGTTAACTAATGCCCTTAATAAAGCAACTAATGATTATATTTTCTGTCTAGGTTTTACAGAAACGTTCCCAATCTGGCGCTTTAAAAGATAGGAGCGTGGCTCCTTTTTTTGTCCCTCAGATTCTGGTTTGCATTTTTAAATATATTCAATCTTGTCAAGATGCTTCAGCGCGTACAAAGATTTTAAGTGATCTTCTTGATTTGCTGGATTCAAACCCTGTGAATGTTGAATCCCTTATGGTACTTTCTAATACTATTTAAGTCATTAGAAATCAGTTTTGTATTGCTCATAAAAATGATCCTGTCAGGAGTATGGTTGGAGCTCTTGGCTTGAAACATCTGCAAAGCTTGATGTACTTAGGAACTACAAATCACATTCTGTAGCCAAGGCTGACGGTTTGGAGACCAATGAGCTGATTCTTGTGAGGAACATGTATTCGTTGGTCCTCTCCTATTGCATATTCTCTGTGAAAGGTGGCTGGCATCAACTGGAAGATACAACAAATTTCCTTCTACTGAAAATCGAGCAGGTTGAGATTCTGTCATTGCAATGAAGTAACCTTTTCATTTTATTGACACTTCAGATTGCTTAATTGATAATGCCTAATCTACAGGGACAGTTACCTAATTCCTCCCTGCTACGAGACATTTTTGAAGATCTCATTGGAAGCCTTCTTGAGACATCTTCTGAAGAAAGTGTTTTCAATTCTCAGCCATGCCGTGATAATATCTTGTATCTTTTGAATCTTAGTCATGAACTCTTTGTTGACCAAATTGGAATTAAACTCTTGGTATGTCTGAGTGATACTTTGTACCAAACTGATGTTTTCTATCGGCGATCCTCATTCACTCATCCTACCCTTCTCTTTTGCAGTTTCCTTCACCTGACATGTCTGCACAATTGTCATCTGATGACATTAACTCAGCAGTTCTAGAAATTATGAATACTGAGGGCAATGGCCTACCTACAAGGTAATATAACAGTTATGTAGCCACACACAAATTGCTACTTCTGATCAAAACATCTAGGTTTGTCGTGAGTCAACCTTTTTAAACTTTGACCACTAGTATCTAAAAATTTTATATGGATTGACATTTTTTTTCTCTAACACACAAGAGAGTTGCGTCTCTTTATAAATTAGAAAGAAAAAAGGGAGAAACTCCCATACAAAGCAATCTCTCCACCTCATTTAGGAGATAAGAGCAGGTTGCAAGATGAAACAAGAGGACACCCTAAAAACAAATAAGAAACGACCAAAAGATGGATTGACATTACTAGATCCTTTGAAAACTACTCCCTCCATCCCAAATTATAAGGCATTCCAAGAATCTTGGAGAGTCAAAGTTTTTCAACTTTGACCAAAATTCTAGAGAGAAACATAAAGATTTATGACATTTAGTATGTATTTTACGAAAATATAACTAATGAAGAATCTAATTGTACTTAGTTGGTATCATAAATATTATTATCTTATTATATAAATTTGGTCAAAATTGAAAAACTTTGACTCTCCAAGATTCTTGGAATGCCTTATAATTTGGAATGGAGGGAGTACTTTTATAATGCATAGCTCGTGTAGATAACATGTTTTTATAGATATTGGTAGTCAAAGTAAGAAGGTTTGATTTACGAGAAATGTAGATGGACCTATTTTGTGATCAGAGGAAATATCAAGGAAAATACTATGAAACATCTGTCTAATGGTTCTTGTCTGTATGCTTGAATTCTTCTAATATAAGGCATTAAAATATCAAATTGATTGAAATCATGTGCCAAAAACATGTCCTGGTGTGTCACATTATTGCTCTTTACTTTTTGAGAAGATCCTGTTTGTGCCTCTGAATGACTCCCACTCTGCAATCTGCTGCTGCATCGTTCCCATGCCATGCCATCAATTTGCGTAATGAATCCCTTTCATACCTTCAGAGTCAGTTTAACCATCAAGTAGAGGTTTGAAAGGCCATTTTGCTCCTCTTAATGTTCCCAGGAATAAGATTTTGATATATCAGCTGTGGTGGGGCCCTGATTTATCTTTAGCATAAATAGTAGAAGGTTGGGTTGGAAGGTAACCAAAAAGTGGAGACCATGGAATTTCTCAAAT
Source organism: Coix lacryma-jobi var. lacryma-jobi (assembly GCA_009763385.1). Taxonomy (NCBI): domain Eukaryota; kingdom Viridiplantae; phylum Streptophyta; class Magnoliopsida; order Poales; family Poaceae; genus Coix; species Coix lacryma-jobi. The sequence goes on from CM019822.1 coordinate 180,719,979, forward strand.
AAAAACTGTGAATGTGTGGCATGAACACATGATGGCCATTTTACACTACTTCACTTTTTCAATTGATGGGATGTCATGGAGGGAATTGGTTTGGCAAAACGACTGAATATAGGGAATATAGGCTAGAGCAAAACCCTTTCTTTTAAATTCTGTTGCAGACTTCAGATCCAGGTGTTGTTATTCAGTGGCATTGAGAAGCAAAACCCTTTCTTTTTTTGTGGTGGGTTGCATCATGTATTAATTATTGCAGTAAAGATTGTCACAGAGGCACTATAACACGGCTTAAATATCAGATGATGTATATCTCAAAAAAAAAATCAGATGATGTACTTAGGATAGTGATTTCTGCAGCAAGACCTGTTCTTTTTAGCGAGAATACGGCAGGGGAAACTCCCACTGTAAGGGATTTTATTTATTAAATAAAAGAATTAAAAAAGAACAAGCCTGTACAACTAAACAAACAACCACCAGAAGAGAAAGAGCAATGCCTGTAAAATTGCCTTGCTACTGGATTTGTAGTAGTTCAGTGTATAGATGAATGACATCAAACTTCATGCCCTTTCTGAAGTTAACCCACTGATTTGCTTTTTACTTGAGGTCGACTATGTCACTAGTTTAATTAGTTTGATATTACCTAGCTGGCCTGTTAACTCATTGTAGGCCATATATAGTAGTACTTATGTGCATTTTCTATGTATACCAGTAGTAAATATTTCAATTTGAATTTTTGCAGTCTTCCTTGGAGTAATACCTTATTTATTGATGGAGAAAAGTTGAGCAATGATTGGTGGAGCTTTCTTGACAAGATATGGACGCTTTTGTGCTATTTGAATGGCAAAGGGCAAACCAGATTAACACCAAAGGGTTTGAATACAGTTGGCCCGTCTATTGGGCAAAGGGCCCGCGGATTGGTAGAATCCCTCAACATCCCGGCTGCAGAAATGGCTGCTGTAGTTGTAACAGGAGGCATCAGTAGCGCATTAGGTGGAAAGACTAACAAAATTGTTGACAAAGCTATGATGCTAAGAGGGGAGAGATTTCCAAGAATTATCTTTCACCTCATCATTATGTATCTCTGCAAAGCTGGCTTAGAAAACGCATCAAAGTGTGTTCAGCAATTTATATCACTGCTCCCTAGTCTTATTGCTGAAGATGATCAGTGCAAAAACAGACTGCATTTTTTGATTTGGTAGGATTTGTACTCTTAGTTATATATAATCATTCGCTGATGGTTAATTTGACAGATTAGTAACTTACTGCTGCAGGTCCTTACTAAGGGTAAGATCCCAGTATGGGCAACTTGATGATGGTGCACGTTTCCATGTTATGTCCCACTTGATTCTTGAAACCGTGATATATGGAAAGCCTATGCTTGCAACTAGTATGGTAGGCAGAGATGATTCTACTGAAGCAAATAGCAATAAGGAGGCTGGGTTCATTCTTAATCTTGTACAGAAGGATCGGGTTCTTGCTGCGGTCTGTCCCTGTCTTCCCATTTACGTGCTGTTTGGTTGTACTGTGGGTAACAGAAACCTAAATTAAATAAAGCTGCAGATGTTGCCAGTGGGAGAGAGATTTGAACTAATTTCATTTACATTTGTGTTACTTTGAAATGAACCAAACAGCACCTTAGTTCTATGCAGAGCTATTTGTGTGTTTTCAGAAATTTCTGAAGCATCTAACAGATTTAATGGCATGCATTGTTGCTTTGCTCTCAGCTGTGCTTTGTGTAGCTGGAGGGAGAACTTTTAGTGCCCCCCTGAAGTCAATCTTTTGTTCAGTTTGCAATCAATGCTGAAACAATGCTCACTTTTCTGCTACCCAGGCCACTGATGAGATAAAGTACATGAAGGATGCAACGGCTGATCGCATGAAGCTGCTCCAGGAACTCCATTCTAAACTCGATGAACGCTCAATTCAAGATGTTGAACAACTGCAAGGTTTTGAGGATGATATACAGTTTGCCAAGACTGCTGCTATAGCTGCAGACGACAGTAGGAAAGCAGCTTTCCAGCTAGCATTTGACGAGGATCAGCAAATTGTTGCAGTAAGTTGTTACTAGCCTCATTTTTTTGGTTTTATCAAACATAATGTTTAGGAATTTAGTATTCCATACAAACTGATTTATGTTTCGTAACAGGACAAGTGGATTCATATTCTCCGTGCTCTGAGTGATGAGAGGGGGCCATGGTCTGCTGCTCCTTTTCCAAATAATATTGTGACATACTGGAAACTTGACAAAACCGAAGATAAATGGCGGCGCCGACTAAAGCTCAAGCGGAACTATAAGTTTGATAATTCCCTTTGTCAGCCGTCATCCATCAAATCTAGTATCGAGAATGCTGCCCCAACTGTTGACCCATCTGCTAATGCCAAGATAACAGAAAAAATGAAGCACTTACTTTTGAAAGGAGTGCGTGGAATTACAGGGGACATCAGTTCTGAATCATGTGAGGATAGCAATGGCATGAGTGATCCTCAGAATGTCTCGCCAGAGAACCACCCTGTTAGTGATACTACTGATTCTGCAGATTCCTCAGATTATCCTGCTATTGTTCAAAATAGAAAAGAAAGTTCGTCAACCAGTAGTGATAATGATTATATCGAGGTGAGCAGGTTCATTATGTAGTTGCAGAATGGCTGTATGAGTATTTGTTCTTCCCTCACTCAACTTCTTTATTTTTTTTCTCATTTCTCAGGTGCTATCATCAGTTCACTGTGTTCTTGTAACCCCCAAAAGAAAACTAGCTGGGCAATTGACTGTCACACGAAATGCCCTACATTTTTCTTTTGAATTTCTAGTTGAAGGGACTGGAGGATCATCTGTTTTCGACAGATTTCAAGATAAAAAAGATTCAGACTCCAAGAATGAGATGGGAGGTTTGGAAAAACTGAAGGGCAATCTCGATGGAGGACGGGGCAATGCTGCGGAATCTAGTGACACTCAAATTAAAAATCAATCTGGTAAAATCAAACACCATAGAAGGTGGAAAATAACTAGGGTATGTCTGTTTTCTTCTATCTCAGAATTTGTGCGACCTTGTGTTGACTGTCTGGGCTAGTATCTAGTAACAAATTTGACTTATTTTTTCCTTGTTGTCAGATAAAAGCAGTTCACTGGACACGGTACCTACTACAATATACCGCCGCAGAGATATTCTTTGATGATGCAAATGCACCAGTATTTCTTAATTTTTCCTCCCAAAATGATGCTAAAAGTGTTGGGTCTCTCTTAGTTTCCCTGAGGAATGATGCTTTGTTCCCCAGAGGAACAACCAGAGATAAGAATAGTTTAATTTCCTTTGTCGACAGAAAGGTTGCCCTTGAAATGGCTGAGAGTGCCAGGGAAAGTTGGAGAAGAAGAGAAACAAGCAACTTTGAGTATCTTATGATTCTCAACACTCTTGCTGGACGATCTTACAACGATTTAACTCAATATCCTATATTTCCTTGGATATTGGCTGATTACTCTTCAGAAAAACTTGATTTCAACAAATCATCTACATTCAGGGACCTTTCAAAACCAGTAGGTGCCTTGGATGCAAAGCGCTTTAAGGTAGGATCAATTCCTATGGGGCTTTCACTTCCGTTTAATGTGCTTTCTGATAATTTTGAATAAACTATATGTAATATGCAGTCCTTTGAAGATAGATATCTTAATTTTGTTGATCCAGATATACCAAGGTTTGATCTTTCTTTCATTGCAATCCTTCAAACATTTTTCGTGTGCACCATCTTACCCTATATACCCATTAAGCAATTCTTTCTTTTTTTTTCCTTTTTTTTTCTGGCAGTTTTTACTATGGATCCCACTACTCTAGCATGGGAATTGTTCTTTATTACCTTCTAAGGCTTGAGCCTTTTACTGCGCTGCACCGCAATCTTCAGGTTCTTAAATCTTTGCTAGCTTATTTTTTTTCCTTATAAAACTGAATGAGTACGACTTGAAATTTGTTTTTTCTCTATGATGGCATGCTTTTTTATTGTCGGAGTTCCGAAAACACTGACTAATATATTGTTTTACATGTTGCTTACAGGGTGGTAAGTTTGACCATGCAGATCGTCTATTTCAGAGCATTGAAAGCACATACAGGAACTGCCTATCAAATACAAGTGATGTCAAAGAGCTTATACCTGAATTCTTTTACATGTCTGAGTTTCTTGAGAATTCAAATTCATATCACCTTGGCATAAAGCAAGATGGTGAACCATTAGGTGATGTTGGTCTCCCTCCATGGGCAAAGGTAATCCATTATTTTGTTTGTGTTAGTATTAATATTTTGCTGAATAATACTGATAATGTTCATTTGGCTCTAGTTCATGGAACAATCCAGTACTGAACAGTGTTATAGCTTTATTCATATTCTGCTAATGCAAAATTATTCAGTTTTTGTTCCTGATAGTTCTTTAGTGATGTCTTCATGTAGCTATATCACCACATTCAGCTGTAAGAACTCTGTTTGAAATACAATTTTGAGTAATGAACTTTTCTTGGTGTCCAATGATTTTGCATGATTTCAGGTGGAATATGAATTTTGAAAATCTTATTCTGCATCAAAGCAGTTAGCATTATGCATCCTACTGTGCTACTGTCCTCCATTTTAGCAAAAACGTTTAAATAACGATCGATAATAACATTGCATCTTATGCCTTGTATCTTATCAATTTAATTTGCTAGTGGAAGGTTTTTATTCATTGGATACGCTGGACTTAAATGTACTGCAATCTCAGTATTCAACAACCACCAGGGTGCTAATATTTTATCACAATATTATATAATTGTAAAAGTTGTAGAAATACATGATATGAAAATTATTCAAGAAGATTCTATCATCCTGAAAATACTAAAATTTGGCCTTGCACTTACCATGGCCACCAGCCCTTGCATCATATCATCCGAAGGAAACATGTCTCACTGTTTAATTTTTGTGTGACACATTTAGGGTTCTCCAGAAGAATTTATTCATATCAGTAGAGAAGCCCTTGAAAGTGAATATGTAAGCTCTAATCTACATCATTGGATTGATCTCATATTTGGTTACAAGCAGCGTGGCAAGCCTGCAGTTGAGGTACATATATCATATTTTGTTTAAAACTCATCACCCATGGGTCGCTGGGTTCTCAGTGCTCAAACTTAACCTAGCTAAATTTGTATCTATTATTTGGAGCAGGCAGCAAACATATTTTATTATTTGACATATGAGGGTGCAGTTGATTTGGAGAACATGGATGATATGTTACAAAAGTCTGCTATTGAGGACCAAATTGCAAATTTTGGACAGACACCAATTCAAATTTTTCGGAAGAAACACCCAAGGAGAGGTCCTCCTATACCTATTGTGCATCCACTATATTTTGCGCCACAATCGATAACAGTGACTTCTGTTGTCCCGACCACAATCGCCCCCTCATCTGTATTATTCATTGGCTTGTTGGACTCAAACATTGTCTTGATGAATGAGGGGCTCGTACTCTCTGTAAAGCTTTGGCTAACAACACAGTTGCAGTCTGGTGGAAACTTCACATTTTCTGGATCACTGGTATCTTTCTAATTGCAAATATCTCTGAGGCACATTGTTTTGTTTCATTTACTTCCTTTCACTTTTTTATATTTTCTTGCAGGAACCTTTCTTCGGAATTGGTTCTGATGTTATTTCTCCGAGGAAAATTGGCACTTCCTTGGCTGAAAATGTTGAGTTTGGAAGACAATGCTTAGCAACTGTTCAAATTCATGGTGACAATTACTTAATTTTGTGTGGTAATTGGGAGAATAGTTTCCAGATCATTTCTTTAAGTGATGGAAAAATTGTGCAGAGCATCCGACAGCATAAAGATGTAGTTAGTTGTGTGGCAGGTAACATTTCTTCATTAAACTCCTATAAGCTCCAGATTTAAGCAGTTGTTATCATAGTATTGTTTTGTGCTAGGAGTTAGCAATGCTTCAATGGACAGTATTATGTAGGAATGCAAGTGTTCTAATTACTTTGTGTCATTGAGTCAACCCAAAACTTTCTCAAAAGAACTAGAATGGCACTTCACGTAATTTGAGTGAGGGGAGAAATGAACTGGAATGCATTTGACCATAATTAGTTAGCTGGCTCAAAAAATACCATTGAATACCCACTTGCATCCATAGTATTATTGGTATATACATTACAAATATGGCTTGCAAACCTGTTGATTTATCTTATTCAACGTTTCTCACTTGTTTCACTGTTAGGAAACCAAGTATATTGAACAAAACTTCTAAACTTGTGAACTAAATCATACTTGCATCTTGCACTAGAATGCTCTACAATTACTGTAGCCTCTTAGTCAATATTGCTTAGATATTAAAGTGTTGCTTAGTCAATATTACTATATCTGGCAACATAATTTTGTGCAGTTTCGTCTGATGGAAGTGTGATTGCAACTGGAAGCTATGACACAACTGTTATGATCTGGTATGCATTCCGAGGGAGATCAAATGACAAAAGATCTAGGAATGCAAACTACGACCTATCAACTAAGGATCATGTCATCATTGAAAGCCCTTCCCATATCTTATGTGGCCATGCTGATATTATCACATGCTTATTTGTCAGCACGGAATTAGACATTGTTATCAGTGGGTCAAAGGACGGGACTTGTATGTTCCATACACTGCGTGAGAGGACATATGTTCGATCCATTCGACATCCGTCAGGTGCTGGTTTGTCAAAACTGGTAACATCACAGCATGGTAGGCTAGTGATATACTCTGATAGTGACCTTTCCTTGCATATGTATTCCATAAATGGAAAGCATATTGCTTCTTCGGAATCCAATAGCCGTCTCAATTGCATGGAGCTAAGTTGCTGTGGAGAGTTTATGGTATGTGCTGGTGATCATGGCCAAATTGTTCTGCGCTCTATGCATTCTCTTGATGTTGTTTGGAGATATGAGGGAGCTGGGAAAACAATAACTTCTTTAGTTGTAACTCCTGAGGAGTGCTTCTTGGCGGGAACCAAGGATGGTAGCTTGATTGTTTTTTCAATAGAAAACCCTTTGCTTCGTAAAAATGCCATGCAACGGCACAAGGCAAAACCTTCCATTGGTGGTTAGTGGTATAGATGAAAACAGTACCAGAACTTCTTGCTGCATGTTTCAAATAGAGGCGAGTCATTTTCTCATCTATGTACCTTTTACTACCATTGTTTGTTTTTTTTTGCCTCTTCATTTGTTTTGTGCTCTCCAATTTTGTAGTGTTCATCGTGCAATTTTAGTTCTTGGAGTACCCTAAGGTATCCATTTGTTCTGGACATTAACTTGAATGCTTGGTTCTCATGTTTAGTTTTTGTGCTTATGAGTACTCGTAGTAAGACAATGCTTAGCTAGTTCAAACTATTAGAGTTTTTATTTTTATTGGAGAGATACAATTACTGTAGGTGAGTCGTCATTTTCCCCAAATGTAGGTGTCATATATAGACAATGCGGCGTAGCAATGCCCTGTCCTGAGCTTTGACTATATTCAAATTCAGTAACTTGTGAAATGCTTAACTACCAGATATGACATACAAGTTGGTTTCCACGACGTTTACCAATTTTGCCATGTGTATTGCTATCATATTATCTAATGCATTGATGCCTGTGGCTGTGGTTCAACTTCGTTTTTTTTTATGAGTCTTTATAAAACTGTGCAGGTTATCTATCAGCGATAATTGTAAAAGAGAGGATTCTATACTCCTGTATAAATGTACATATGGCATCAGATCGAGTTTAGCATTCTGAAGAAGGCATGTGCCGATCACAATCAAGAGGATAATTCTTCTAACTGCAGAACACATACTATGGAAATTAAAGTAGATTTATGCTTCATGTTCAAGACAAGAGCAAGGGGATAGGACCTTCATATGATACTCTTGAGATTTGTAGGGTGGTAGCTAGTTGGTAACCGGGTGCATTGGGGTGTAATATGACCTTTTTTGTGAGGGCATTCTTGCTAGATAAGAGCGAGCCACAGTTTTCCTCCAGATAGAATTTTTAGGTAAATAGGTTTTCACTGACCTGTAACTAATAATCTGAACATTGTAAATGGAACTGATGGGGGTTCATAATAGAAGGCGTGCAGCTTTGGAAAAGATATAATCGTAAATCTTATGAACCATCTGAAATTTGTCGCTGAGATGCTACTATTGTGTTGTCGATGACTGTCCAACTTGATTATATTGGTCTAAAATATTGGCGTGTTTGTGAAACTTCCCCAGGACGGTATTATTTCTCACCAGATTTCCTTGGATTAAAAAAGAAAACCGATTAGTGGATTGTTCGTCGTTGCAGGAGTACGTCTTAGCTGGAGTTTAGCATTCTCCCTTCGGAGATATCGCATGAGGCCTTGTGTATAGATGTACATCAATCCACATGAGGCTTTGTTTGGATACACATTCATTTACATCAGTCCACATTTGAGGGGCATTTGAGTAGAAATTAGTTTAGCTTCCACTCTAGTCCACTTCAACACATGTGGATTAAATATAACGAAGATTTTAGCTTGATTAGTTATTTTTTATAATCAATATATAATGTATACGTATGTTACAATACTATTCTCTCTATTTGAAATTGTAAGCTGTGTTTTGTTTTCTCCTAAGTCAAGTTTATTTAATTGTGAACAAGCTTATTGAAACATATATTGATATTTACAATATCAAACTAAATTGTACCGTCAAAATGGAATATATTTCATGTTTGCATCTAATATATGAAAAGTAAAAGTAAAACTAGAGAAATTTAAGTCGTCAAAAAGTTCTTATAATTTATTTAGAAGACCGAGCAAGTAAGTACAAATATAGGAGTGAGAAAGGCCACGTCATCATCCTTTGTCGTTGCGCATAACTAACGATCTACTGACGTGACCACAAGCAAAGTTCGATCGGTCACGCCGCGTGCACACACGGTTGAGGTGCACCCGAAACTTTAACTGCTGTATCTTTGGCGTGCCGCGTGCCTGACCTGATCGAGTGCGATGGGGGCACACACAGCACATGGCTTGAGTGATCGAGTCGTGGGCCTGTGGCACATGCCTCCGATCCGATCGCCTGCGCGCCTTGGCCTAAAGAGAGATGATACTCACTACTCAGATCAGATATTATAGATCAGATTATGTTTTAGCGTACACTACTAGACTACTAGAGACAGGCCTTTGGACGATTTGCAAAATCAGCATTAGTCACGAAAAAATTTACGCCTGAGACTAGAAAAGTCTTTAGCCCCGGTTGGTAACACCACCCGGGGCTAAAGTTCCCGTGCCCAACGGCTCATTTGTCAGATGCACCTTTAGTCCCGATTGGTATCCCCAACCGGGGCTAAAGATTGACCTTTACACCAACCGGGGCTAAAGATTTTGCCTCGGTTGCTGTATCCAGCCGGGGCTAAATGTTGGCATTTAGCCCCGGCTAGAAACAAGGGCTGGGACTAAATGTCTCTCACTATATTTGAACTGTTCTTCCACTTTCTTCAGCCCCTGCCCGGGGCTAGGAGCAAGATTGAGTTCTTGCTTTGCTGCTTGTTTGCTCTCTTCTCCGGTGATTTTTGTTTGTTAACATATCTCCGGCGATTGATCTATTTCATTACATCTACGTCGACATCGACTAATTCAAAGGTTACTGCCTTGAGTTTTTCATAATTTTAGCTGCCATATATATATATATTTTGAGTTCATTCACTTGATAGTTTAAATTAGTACCCTAAAAACAAAATGTGACCAGTTTAATTAGTTTATTTTAATTTTTTAGAGAAATAGAGATCATTTAAATCATTTGCTTACAAAAAATAGAAATATATAATACTTTAGTTTACAAAATGTGACCGGTTTAATTATTTTATTTTAATTTTTTTGGAGAAATAGAAATCAGTTAAATCATTTGTTTACAGAAATTAGAAATATATAATACTTTAGTTTACATAATGTGACCGGTATAGTTAGTTTATTTTAATTTTTTGGAGATATAGAAATCAGTTATATCATTTGTTTACAAAAAGTAGAAATATATAATAGTTTAGTTTACTGCTCAACTACAAATGCAGAAGGATGTCTGCTTGGTATGTTGTTTTCGAGAGCACCAAGCCAGATATTTACACCAGCTGGGCCGAGTGCAGTCAGTATGTCCTCAAAGTTAAGGGAGCTGTGCATAAAAAGTACAAGTCTTTTGAGGAAGCTTCTGCAGCTCTAGAGGGTTTCAACTCAAGAATCAACTCAATTCCTACTGCATCTACCCCTACTTTACCTTCCTATCAGGTTGGAGTGGCAGACAGTCCATCTTGTTGGACTGTGATGTGGACAAAGTGTGCAGGAGTTGTTAGTTGCTTTGGTTGTGGCCAAGTAGATGAGGCTGCACTGTTATCTTGATGTAATAATTAATTAGACAAGTTCAACTGCTACTACTTATATGCCACCAGTGATGCTTATTAAATTTGGGTGTCATGAACTTGTTTATAAATTGAAGCTAGAAAATTAAATTTGTTGATAAGAATGAGATATATAATTATGTGATATTTTTACTATGCAATTAACAACATTACAACATATTTATATAATGAAAACTTATTATAAAACCCAAAATACTGCAGACCCAAAACATTGGCGGGAGAAACCCCTTCAGTCCCGGGCGGTGACACCACCCGGGACTAAAGGTCCACCTTTAGTCCCGGGGCGTAAGCCGGACCGGGACTAAAGGTCCAAACCTTTAGTCCCGGGCTGTCGTACGGCCCGGGACTAAAGGTCTTTTAGTCCCGGGTGGTGTCACCGCCCGGGACTAAAAGCCTATCCATTCATCCACCCGTAGCGCTCCTACCCCCGGTCTCTACACCCGTAGCGCTCTATCCCCGCCGCCGCCGCTCGCGGTCTCTCTTGCCCCCGCCGCCGCAGCTCCCGTCGGTCTCTCCCCGCCTCCGCTTGTCCTCCACGGCGATGGACGGGTACCACGGCGACGTCAATGAAGACGGCGAGTTCGGCGCCGGCTCGTTCCCCAACTCCGCCGCCTCAAACACCAGGGACTTCATGTCGCAGCCACCGCCGTTTTCCGGCTACGGCTACGGCTTCGGCAACCCCTCTGGCTTCGGCAACAACGCGCCGTCCACTAGCACTGAACAGCTTCGGCAACCCCTCCAGTTCGGTTCGCTCGACCTCAACGCCGGCGCGTCGTGGCCCGACATGACTGGGTATCAGCACACCCTGCAGTCCCCGGAGGAAGACGGCGAAAGCGGCCGGACTCGTAGCCCCCATCCCGTGCGCGGGCTTTCCATTGGCCGCAGGGGTTCCCTTGGCCTCCGAATTCCTCGCCGCGTCGTAGGAGGCAGTGGAGGAAACGCCCGTGCTAGCCGTGCTGCTGTCCCCGTGCCTCCCCGAGGTCGTCAGGGTGCCCAGGCAGCCGCCACCGACGACGTCCCTCGCACTGAAGTGCCGGTATACACAAAGTTTCTTTGTCCATGAACTGCAAATGTTGTTCGTTCTTTACTTGTTGTGCTTTGCTTGCTGCATGAATCATTAAGTAATGAAATGACATGCAACCTGATATTGGTTACTTTATTGACTAATGAAATGACATGCAAGACTCAGAGATTCTGCATAATTTCAGAACATCCTAAGCAGGGCCCGATGGAGTACGAAAAACACCCGTATCTTCTGTGAGTTGTACATTGAAGAGATGCGCAAGGGCAACTGCCCAGGGGGTCAAATGAACAGGTGGGGTTGGCAGAACCTATCGGAGGCTTTCTTCAAAGCCACCGAATTAGTTCACGATAACGTCAACTTTGGCTACAAGTACCGTAAGCTGAGGACTCTCTAGAATAGCCTACGAAACCTCCTGAACAAAGAAACGGGATTGGGGCGCAATCCAGATGGCTCCGTCAACGCTACAGATGAATGGTGGGAGGAGAACGACGACAAGGTACACCTAAATCGGTTCTGTTTTCATGTTTCAGTGCATGCTTTCGAGAGTTTATAACATGTTGATCTCTATTTTTGTTTTCCAGGAGCAGCTGAAAGGTGCAATGCCACCATACATGGATCTTTTGGATATCATGTTCGGGGGCGCAGCTGTCACTAGGGAGACGGCTTATGTTCCTGGCCGTAAGAATGCACCACTATATGTTAGTACTGATGATGAAGAAGACGTGCGCACCCCTCAGAGCAGTGGCAGCAAGAGGAGCTACAGCAGTCTCAGCAACCACAGCACAACTGGTACTCCAAGCAAGAGGTCCAGGAGTCCAGTAGTCAGGATGAATGAGAACATGAGGAACTTGAACTTAACTTTGGAGAACAGGACTGCAGTGTTGCAGGAGATGTGGGGTCAGAGGAAGCAGGCTCACAAGGCCAAGAAGAATGAAAAACTGGAAACCGTTGACCTAGTTGCAAAGCTGGCTAGAGAGGCAGGGGTAACAGAGGAAAATTCAGAGTTGTGGGCTGCTGTGGGCAGGATCGCTAGAAATGAAATCGATACAAGATTTTTTCTACAGTCAGCTCCCAAAGGAAGGCTGGCCATCATTAAAGACCATGCGAGCTCGAGGGTCATTAACTAGACCCTTTTATCCATGCATTTGTCGTGCCTTTTGTATCGTGAACAAGTCTGTCATGTATATGGGGGTGTTTGAATTATTTATGTGATTTGAATGTTCGAACAAAGTCTGTTATTCGCATTAATTGCTGATGTTCATCCGTGGATGAATTGCCAAGTAATTTGTTTTGTGCGGTTGTGAATCGTTGATGGTGTTTCTTTCTGGGTATAAGTGATCTTTCAGGTACTGCTGCATGGGTATATAGGCTTTTGTAAAATGATACTAATTTGTGTTCATTTGTTTTTTTTCATGTGTTCAGATGGCTGGGCAATCTGGAGCTTCAGTAACTACAGATGACAACGACGATGACGACGACGACGATGATGAACAGTGGGAGGATGAATTTTTCAGTTTGTTCTTTGATGCTGATGAAGAAGCTGCAATACAGCTTCGTATGAACATGTATGCCTTGCATTTCGAAAAGCATTACAATAGGTCAGACTATAGGGTGCCAACAATGACTGGCCTGGAGTGGGTACAACAGAAACTAGCAGATGAAACTAGCTAGGTGTTACAACATGTTTAGAATTTCTCTAGCTATGTTCTATAGACTGCATAAGGTCTTGGTAGATGAGCATGGCCTCAAAAACACTACAAAGTCCACATCTATTGAGGCTTTAGGTCTGTTCCTATGGATGCTTGGTGCTCCACAACCGTATAGGCAAGCTGAGGACAGATTTGAGAGATCTCTAAGCACTGTCCACAATATGTTCTATAGAGTGTTGTCCTGTGTGCTTAAACTTGCAGACAACATCATTAAACCTCGGGACCCAGAATTTAGGACAATGCATCCTAGGTTGAGAAACCATAGATTCTATCCTGAATTCAAGAGGTGCATAGGAGCTATAGATGGCAGTCACTTCCCTGCTGTCGTACCACAAGATAAGTTTGTGCAGCACTTGTGTCGCAAGGGCATCAGCACTCAAAATGTGATGGATGTATGTGATTTTGACATGGTCTTCACATTTCTCCTTGCGGGATGGTCGGGGTCTGCCCATGACACAAGAGTGTTTCAGGATGCCATATCAACATTCAAGGATTACTTTCCTCACCCTCCTCAAGGTAGAAACCTAGCTGCTAATTGTTTTGACATTTCTAATTGAAGCATGTAACAATGACAGGTACTTGGTGCTATAGGGATGTTCTACTTGGTGGATGGCGGCTATCCAAACCGTCCCGGATACCTTGCTCCTTACAAGGGAACGAAGTACCACATTCAAGACTTTCAAAACGCCGGAGAACCTCAAGGTGTACATGAGATATTCAATTGTGCACACTCATCTCTTAAAAACGTCATTGAGAGGGCCTTTGGCGTTTTGAAGATGAAGTGGCGCTTATTGTTGAAAATCCCTTGCTACCCTCCTCAAACTCAAACGCACATTATTACTGCTGCTGTTGCGTTGCATAACTTCATAAGGTTGAGTGGGGAATTAGATGACGACTTTCAGATTTTGGATCGTCATTCTAAGTTTGTGCCTCCTGAAGCCTCGTTTCATCAGCTAGAAACTGTTCCTGCACCTGATAGTGCAGACCGTGCACAAATGAATGTCTTTCGTGACAGCATTGCAGAATCGCTGTTTAATAGGTACTGATACATGTGTATGGTTGAGTATTTGTGAGTTGTTATATTGCGGCATGTACTTGTCATTTATTTGTAGCTTGAGAACAGTTTTGTCTGAGGACTTGTGATTTATTTGTTGCTTGAGGACAATAATATTTGGTTACATGAGTTGTAATATTTGAGGACTGTAATAATTTTTTTGTTAGAATAATATTTAAACATTTTGTAATATTTGAGTTGTAATATTTGAGCACTGTAATATATTTTCTGTTAGAAAAATTCTGTTGGAATAATATATGTTTATACCATGCATTAAAGAACATACACACATTTGAAGAGAAAAAAGAAGACAGTCTCCGAGGGTCTTTAGGGCTAAAGGCCCATCGTTCACATTTGAAGAGAAAAAAGAAGACAGCCCCCAAGGGTCTTTAGGGCTAAAGGCCCATCATGCAGTAGTGATAGCAATAGCAACCCTATACTATACGATTGGAATCTTCGATGCTTCGTGAGATATCGTGTGGAAAGGTGGCCCGACCGGCGGACGACGCTACTCGTACGTCCTAGTAAGTACGGAGTACGTACCAAAGCGGGGGTCATCACGTGCGCGCGCGGCGCATGCACACAGTCGACTCGAATGGAGGGAAATTAAAGCCGGCAGAGCTGTGTGATGTGAATTGAAGCCTTCACGCAAACGCGGTCACCACACGGACGAGATCGAATCAAGCACACACCCAAGAAAATGCAGCACATGTAAAATGGGAGCTACTAGCTAGCTGACAGCAGGCGCGGCGCGACGCGACTCTGGCGGCCAACTCATCTCTCCAGTAGTACGTAGTACTACTAGTATACGTTAAGGCCATGAGTTCCTTGTGCCTCGTGCCTCTGGCTCGGAGAGGTTAATCTCAATCAAATCAAATCACCCAGCCAGAGTCGGCGTGAAACCGTGCAACCAACTGGACACCCGTCCGGCCGTCCCCAGAAAGCGCACGCAGGATCCACGACTGCGTGGCCCCATCCCCACACGCGACCACACGCTGGCCTCCGCCGGCCGCCGGCGCTATATATTCAGCGGCGACCAAGTCGACGCCGCGGCCTCCATCATCCATCTGCCGCTTTGGAGCTTGGACCCATCGAATCGAATAGAAAGAAATACTTGGGATTGTTGCGGACAGAGACAGGAGTCGATCATGACGTCGTCGTCGCCCGAGCTGCCGCGCTGCGACACGGAGCTGAGCCGCCTCGGCCACCGCCCCTGCCCCGCGCCGCACCGGTGCCGCTCGACGGGCGAGCTGAAGAAGCAGAAGCAACAGAAGCAGAAGCAGGCGGCCGCCATGCCCTGCGCCTGCGGCGGCGGCCTCACCGCCACGGAGCTCCAGGTGCGTACGCAATCTCGCCGTGCTGTGTTTGCTTTGCTTTGCCGTCGCGTCGTGTAGCAAGCTATAGGGGCCGTTGCAGTTCCATCAATTGTGCCGTCGATCAGTTTTTTTACATAACCAGGAGTGACGCCGTCCGCAATTCCGCATGCAGGCGATGGCGATCCTGCGCGTTGCGAGGCGAGCGGCGGCGGATGAGGAGGAGGAGGGGGCGGCGGCTGGCCTGTCGATGAGGAGGTCGATGGAGTGGTTCCTGCAGCGGCGGCGGGAGGCGAGGCACCTGAGCCTGCGTGGCGTCGCCGCCGCCTCGCCTTCGTCGTCGCCGTCCTCCTGCTTGACTCACAGTAGCCGAATCTAGCTAGCTTCTTCTGACGATCCGTTTCATCAGCATGCAGTAATGCAGTTCAGTTCAATCAATGTAGCGTTCGTTCGTTTTTTAGAAGAACCGGCCAAGCCCTCCTTTTTTGTTTGGAAGAACATGAACAGCTCTCATATGCATGTGCGTTGTTGGACCGAACGCGACGCGACGCCGCAGCAACGCGTGGGCGCCGCGGCCAGCCGGCCAAACCAAACCTGCAGTTCCAAAACAGCCTGTGCCTGTGCGTTTGCTAACGCGCGCGCGCACGTCGCACCCCGCGCACGTGAGTTTTGGCAGGCAACTGCAACTTTCCCCCAAGACTAGCCTACTACTCCTCGGTCCCTACTTGAACGTCGTCGTGAACGTGCCGAAGAAAATATTAGCAGTATTTCTATACTTAAAATATTTATTATAAAACGGTAGTTTTCGAAAAATTATCGACTTTTTCATCTAAACGAAAACGGTAATGGTAACCGATAAAATGGAAACGAAAATGATAAAACCATCTGATAATGACAATGAAAGTGATTTAGCTCTCTTCCGGTCGTTTTTTGAAAAACACCGTATTTAATCAATAATTTACCGTCGAGAATTACCGAACTTAAATTAGACAGAAAAATCAAATCTCATTTCCGCTGAGCACCTCCCGCCCCAAGCAAGGTCCATTGGTCAAGCCCGCTGAGCGCCCCTGGCCTTTGAAGCATTGACTTTTGAGGGCACCTCACGTCTTCGCCCTCACATAATGTTGACCTGAATTAATCTAAACTACTATTGTCTTATTGTGCAGATTGATGTATTTATTGTATTTTAGATATAGCTTTCATAATTTTCAACCGTTATCGATGTACTTTTGATCGAATAGTTTCATTTCCGAATTTACCGGAATATCGATGTCGTTCTTGTTTCTGAAGATATTGTGTCGATTTCGTTTTCGAGAAAATAATGTGAAACTAAAAATGATTTGACCTCCTACCTAAGCCTGGGCAAAATACCCGCTACCCATTACCCGTACCCGAATTACCCGAACTCGAGGTACCCGATCCCAACTTCGGATACTGATTTTGATTACCCGAAATTAGTTTGGGTAATTCGGGTAATATCCCCCGGTACCCGAATTACCCGAAGTTGTATTTTTGTCTTTGTATTTATCATGTTTTGTTAGTTAAATCAATGAATTTATCATTTAATTAGTATACTATTCTCTCGGTTTGAACAAGTGACTGTAATATGTTATTCTTTGTAAATTAGTGTTAGAATTCTATACAAGATGTTGCTGAAATTATGTATGAATTTCTACTAAAATTTTGTATAATTTGCTCTTTTTATGAATTCGGGTAAATCGGGTAATACCCGAACCCGAATTATCGGGTACCCGAAGTTGCGGGTAGTGTTTTTTCAGGACTAAATTCGGGTAGCAATTTTCATTACCCGAACTTTGAATTACCCGACCCGAAAAAAACGGGTAACCCGAACGCCCAGGCTTACTCCTACCGATTGTTTCCGACCGTTTTCACCCCTAGTTTTGGGCAACTGCAACTTTCCCCCAACAAGCCTACTCCCCTTATTTAAACCTCGTCGTGAACGTGCCGAAGAAAATATTAGCAACATTTCTATACTTAAAATATTTATTATAAAAATAAATTCAATGATTTATCTAATGATATTATATACTATATAGCTATTAATATTTTATTTTATATACTTAGTCAATACATGTTTTTTTTTAAAAAAAATACTAGCCTTGAAAGGCTTGAAACGTGATTAATATAGGGATTCCTTACAAATTTATATTATTTTTTGAGCACCTTAATCATCAAAAATCTCAATGTCTGAAAAAACCCCTCAAAAACTAAAAAAATTACAGATCTCATTGATAACTATATTTTTAATATAATAACAATATTAGCTGGACATCACACAAGAACCATATATTTTTTGAGGCTGCAAAGCCCTCAAGAGGATAATGGTGCAAGATAGCAGAAGAATTTTCATCATACTCTCTCTGTCCTGGAATATAAGGGATCATACTCCCTCTGTCAAGTATGTATCGAAGTGGCGATCATGAACGAATTAACTCGCTGCTATATCTGATCATCCTGACACTCTAGCTCTCATAAAGAACCTTTAAGATAAAATCTTTATTATTCGCTCTACTCATATTTGAAAATAGTGGGTTTTATCCAATTCTGATAAACCTCCTAGGCAACCGCAATTGTCGAGCCATGACTGGCTATTCCAGCACCATAACTCACACCCGGAATCTTCAAAACAAATCTCCATTGCTTGCTCTATATCTCAATATTCTCATGTCTACATATAGTGGCTAGGTGAAAGCTAGGCGGAGATGGAGGCGGCGGCGACAATTAGGAGAACGGAGAAAGCAGAGAGCCAAAAATTGATATAGGAAGCATCAATGATCCATGTATCTCTCCATGTGGATGACTCTGTTTTTCCCAAGGGTTGATAAATTGAGAGTTAGGATAAGGAATTGTTGTGATGAGATATGTTTTCCAAGGGTAGATAAATTGAGTTAGGATAAGGAATTGTTGCAATGGGTTTTTTCTCATCATGAAGAAAAAACAGATTGGATCTTGGTTTACCACAAGCGTCATTAGGTTGCAAGGTGTAGCTTGCTAGATCAATATTTCAGTTGGTCCAATCTACATTTATCAACGACATTTGCCCCTTTCCACTATAAAAGTTAAGTATGTGCAAATATATGTGATCACGATTTCTTATATTAGAATAAAAATATTTTATAATTATTATTTTCATAGGTTATGGGAATTATATTGAATACTAAATTTCCTATATGTATTTTGGCGCATTTTTCAAATATCGGACATCGGGTCCTATATTATCCCATCCCACAAATCTAACTTAAACTTCATCTTTTATTAGGAGAAATAAAAAAGACCAATCTCATTAGTGGTAAACCAGACCAATTGAAATAGTTTCAAAGAGTATCGAGCCAAATTTAATTTAGGAGCATTTTAGCTGATTAAAATGTACTTCTAGGTGTGATGCATGATGCTTAACTAGGCATGCAGCTCCAGCCAGCGAAAGACCAAATAGGGCCTAGGTAAATGCCTTTGACCATTACTACTTTTGAAAACTAAACATATATAACTCGCTCAAAAGTAGTATTAGGTCAGTCTTAATGAGAGTTTTATAAATTTCATGAGTATTAAATACGTTGACATAATACTATATTAATAAAGAAACTGGTGATAAGAGTTTTATGAGAGTGGGGAGAGTTTTATGTGGATGAAACTCTTCTGCATTATTTTCAACTGAGTACGTTGGAAACTAAGATATGAAACTTGCATTGAGGATGACATGGCCATAACAATTCTACTAAGACCATCCTATTCCATGTCCTAGTTTCTAACACGTTTAAATTTTGGAAACAATGCAAAGATTTTTATCTTCATAAAATTCTCTCTACTCCCATGAAGCTCTTATCATATGTCTCTTTATTACATAATATAGTATCATATCAACATATTTAATACCTATAAATCTATATTAAACTCCCATTGGCATTGACCTAACATGCTCCATTTCTCATTTACAAGTCTTAATATTTTTGTGTATGTACTCCCTCGGTACTTACTAATTTAAGTCATTTTGAACGAGACTTAAGTGAAATATTGGGAATATAAGTAAAAATAACTTTTAAGTTGTTCACATATATCACTTTTCAATAAATATTTTTTATAAAAATAAAAAAGTTGAAGTTATGCTTTAGAGACCGTGCCGCTGTCTATAACGACTAATTACGAGTACAGAGCGAGAGTAACAGATTCGTGGTCAAATTTCAAAGTTTTGACTTACACGTGTCTCTAAGCGTCGTCATTAATTCCACAGGTGCTTTTAACCCAATCGTATCCATGGAATGCTACTCCACTTTTAGAGCGAAGCACACAGCAGCGCCCACAGGGAAAGAAAACCGCACGTCTAAAATGGCAGGCCGGCACACACCTACACACTGAACGCACGTACCGTTAGTCCCGGCGGCCAACTTTGGTAAGCGGCGGGAAAAGGCATGCATGCACACGTGTTTCTTCCCATTTCCTCACGCGCGCCCTCCCAAAATTTGCGTTGGGTTCACCGGCCCAGACCACCACGGACGATGAGCTGCCGGTGGTGTCGCCTTGTCGGCCCAAATTAAAAGGTGACGGCGACATGCATGCATCGATCACGCATTCACGCGGCGGCGCACCTGCTGGAAAACCGAAAACGCAACGGATCGGCCCAGCGTAGCGTTAGCGTCGTCCCTCCGTTCTCTCCTCCGGCCAAAAGAGCACATGGAAAATACTTCCCGCGCGCGCGCGCCGCCGCCGCCGCCGCCGCCGCGCCGTATATAAACGCGAGCAAAGTCGAAGATCTCTCCGCTGTCTCCTATCCCCTCCCTCCTGTAGTTTTCAAGCCGGCCGCCGTCAGAGCTGATCGATCCAGATTCAGAACCGATCCACGTTCTTTGCCAGGAGCTCTAAATCAAATCAGTCCATCCATGGAGACGACGATGGCGCCGTCGTCGTCGTCCAAGAACAAGAGGCGGTGCTGCGACACGGAGCTGCGCCTCGGCGGCTGCTGCGCGGACGACGACGCGGCGCCGGCTCTGTGCGCGAGGGGGGAGAAGAAGAAGAAGGCAGCGAAGACGACGACCAGCGGCGGCGGGGGCGCGCACTGCTGCGCGTACGACGACGGCGATCGGCTGCTGACGATATTGCAGCACCTGGTGGCGCCCGCCGGCGGCCGCGACGACGACGACGGCAACGACGTGACGGCGGGCGCGGAGGTCCAGGCGAGCGCCATCATTCGCATGGCGAGGGCGGCGGCGGGAGCGCAGGACTCGGACGACCGCGGCGCGTCGAGGCGGCGGAGGTCGCTGGGCCGGTTCTTGCAGCGGCGGCGGGAGGTCAGGAGGGTCGTCCGCGACGGCGCCTCCATCTCCAATCCTCACCTCCGCGTCTTCGTGCACCAAACTCATCACACCGAAATCTAGAATGCACACGTGTAGAATTGATTTCATTTTTGTGGGGGCCACCCGTGTTAGTAGTGAATAATGCATATGTTGATGTATTTCAGTAGTATACACTATATATGAATATGCCTGATCTCATCACTGAGATATATACATGCATATATGATATCTCCTCTTCCAACATTCTGTATGTCACAACTTGTTGCATTACACTAGCTAGCAAACGTATCCATCCATGTAGACATACTCCCTCCAGTTTAGTAAAAGAAGTCGTTTTGGATAAGGTTTGAGTCAAACATTGAAAATATAAATTATAAATAACTTTTAAATTGTTAAGTTTAGAGATGTAAAAATCATATAAATAAATTTGTCTTGAAAAGCACTTTCATAAAAATATACCTATATCACTTTCTAATAAATATTTTTAAAGAAACAAGTGGTCAAAGTTACGTTTTGGATACTGTGTCGCTGTCAGAAACGACTTCTTTTACCAAAAACTGGAGGGAGTACACCTTATTTCAAGGTCTAACGACTCATGGGTTGTGGCTCGAACATTTATATAGCAGTCGTGTCATCTATTTTAATATGTATTGAAATCAAACTTAGTATTTTACATCATCGTTGGACACACAACCTCGGTGTTGCCCTCATGTTTCATCACACTGGTGGCCTAGCTTTTGTCTCATCTCTCTAGTGCGAGCACTCAACCTAGGTTTTGGCAATACAAGTCTGTACAACACCAAGTCCACCCTCAACATCACCATTGTTATCTTTGACCTCACATATATAAGTAGTTTGATCCACTAAGAGCGCCAACTTCGTCTCACTAGGTGATTGGTCTGACCAACCGTTTGTGTGCGCCATTGTAGCATCCTACAAAGTTTGTCCTCAACTATTGCTCATCTCCTCTTTGAGCAATGGAGTTGTTGTTGCATCACTTTGCTACGTCATAGCATAATCTCCCATGGTATTCTTCGATGTTGCATCTGCTTCACCACCGCCGACTATGTTCTCTACTTTGATCGCGCGCCTGACACACAGTCTTTGTCTCATTGGCCTTGCTCTAGATCATCTAGACCTTTGTTCCTCCTCATTTCATCTAGGACAACCTCATCGTTAGTGTCAATGTCTCTTCATCTCCTACTTAGTCTATTCTGACAACTGCGGGTTGCATCAACACCTACTATCCCAGCCATTCTATGCAGTAGAATTGGCATCGAGGCCCTCTCCATTGAACCTCTATACACTAACAAATAGTTGGCGGCCCTCTACCTAGCTAGTATGTCTAGTATTTGCAACACTAGTACGTGCCTTCGTCCTCGTCGCATTCTTAGACCTGGCAACCTCGATCCACACTGTGTCCATGACAGATCAACTACATCGTCTTCGATATCAACCTTCTCCCTTGATGACTACCTTGATACGCCATCATCTTCATCTATGGTGTCTTCTCCTATGTGCCACCATCCTTATGGCACACCTTCTCATGCGCCAACGACTTTTATGTGTGGCTAGTGGCTACATCTACTTCGGTGACATCGAAAACTCTATCGACCCATGGCTATTGTACGCACAACAGCCTTAATTACGACTACTTGCTCTTACGTTTGGATACCTCAACAACAACACAAAGGGCTACCATCTTACTTGAACAATCTTGTCAACTTCTACTTCAGCCACAGAATCTATGACACATCGACAACTAATAATTGGCCCGGAAGGCTCAACACTATATGTCAACTATTCCACCAAATATAGTCTCCTATACCAACGCAGGTGCAATACCTCTCGGATGCCATCTATGTGTCTTAGTGTTATATTGGTCCTTATGTAGCACCGTAACCCTTAGTCCATTAGACCTCCCTAGGTTTTCTCGTAGTGTATTAAGTCAGTCTCAATAGAGTTTTATGGGAGTTTCATGCACATTAAATATGGTGCCACAAGTAGTGGATGCAAAACAAGATCGAGGGGAGGCTGATCTCTTCTTCTTCCTCTATTTCTTTATTTTTCCTTTTTTCTCTATCTATTTTTCTCCCTCATCCTCTTTGTTTTTCTATTGATGTACCGGCTATAGGGGGGCTAGAGCCCCCCCGTACATCCACCCCTGGGTGCTACATTAGCCTTTTGCGTGAAACTAGAAGGAGAGAGAAGGGAATTGTTTCATCCCCATGAAACGTTTGAGCATTGTTTCCAAAACAGTGAAATCTTAGGGCCCGTTTGGATACCTGGAATTGAATTCATTTTAAGAATCATAATTTAGACATTTTAGTTAAGCTAATATGATTGTATATGGATTATATTTGTATATTATTGTTGGCTACATGAGAGAGGTACCCATGTATTGCATTTCTACCATGAGGGAATGAGATGGAGAGAATGTTATAAATTGCAAATTAGAAATATAGCATGGTGATCTCTAGAATTCATTTCCCTCTCCCAACCTATGAATTTGAGGTAGGATTATATATGGACTTGGGAAAGTGGTGGAATGTCAAATTCCAAGTCAAATAGCATAATTTATTGAGTGAATTCTAATTCCTCCAAAATGAAGGGATCCAAACGGCCCTCAGTGAAATCTCTGTTGACAACGTTATTGTGTTTCATCCCATACAACACGCGCGGCTCGAGAGAGGAAAAGAAGAGAGAAAGAGAGATTATGGGACCACAAAAATATATAAAACTGTACATTAAGAGAATGGTCTATTTCATCTGTGATTTCACTTTGCTTAGAAACTAAATATGAAACTATACATTAAGACCAACCTTATCCAAACAGTGTTGACAAGCAATAATTTACGCTAAGCTGCATTCAAAAAAAAAATCCACTATAGTTGGCCCTGGCTCCGAGCATGCAAGGTGGGTTTGGTACGGAAAAAATCGGTTGGACATTTCAGCGGAGTAACTGGTATCTATCAGATTCGCTATATTGGGGCCTGTTTGATACAGCTTACAACAGTTACATGAGCTGTTGTGAGCTATTTTTTTTTGTCAAACATCTTTTTCCAAATCAGCTTTACCCATAAAGTTGTTTTATCACTCCTCTCACAGAACCATAAGCTGAGATGAAGCTGAAAAAATAGCTTTTCACATCTAACACCTCTATTTCTCTCTCTCAACCATGTATGAAATTGTTGGTGGAACTGTTTTGTCAAACACTTTTTTCAAAACAGCTCAGCTTCACAAGTTGTTTATGAAGCTATTTTCCAAAAAAACAGTTTCACTAGTGAAGCTGAGCTATGCCAAACAGAAGCATGGTGAAGCTAGTGTAGCTTTTTTTTTCTTTTCTAACTTCCTTCTAAATTTAAGCAACAATTCCATAGATTGGATGCATGCATATGGATACGTGTATCAAACTCGATGTCCATAATTGCTCTAGAGGGGGGGCGTCTCCACTAAATTTCTTTCCTTGACACACCGAGCCAGTCAACAAATCCGTCGTCTGTGTCACTGTGTGTGCATGCGCTGCCGCTAACAAGATGGGGGTAAATCAAACACGTTCAAATGGTTTTAGCTTATTCAAATTACGAGCTCGTTTGGCTGGATTCTCGAAGGCTCCGGCTCCCTTGCTCAGCTGTTATTGCACTGTATAAGTGTTTTGGCTCCTCTTCAATAGCATCTAACAGGAGCCGCCAAAGCCAGCATTTTGGGATTTTTCTGTTCCTGGTCTACAATACCTTGAAGCCAGAGCCGGACAAACCCCTCCAAACATGGTCTAACAACAAGCAGTTGTTGTATCTTTACAAATATTTTTCTTCAGGCTAACTGACCTACTTGCCATGGCACCCATAAAATTCTAAAGTTGTATTTACTTTTATTTTACCTAAAGTTTTATTTTTACGAACACAATATACAAACATAAACTCTTACATGCGCACCCAAACCATATCAATATAGTGAACTAGAAATAGCTGGAAAATAGGAAAATTTTCTGAAATTCCTGCATTCCAAATAGACTCTAAAGCTAGTAACTGAGAGGTAAGGCATACAAATTAGCTGCCCCATCTGCCCATGGCACGAACAACCCATCTACATAAGTTAGCCACTCAAGCTGAGAAACAAACAGTACACAAGTTTCACACTCGGTACCAGAAGAGACATGCGGACTCCCGCTTCTTCCTCTTCGCCTTCGCCTTCTCCTTCTCCTTGTCCTTCCCCTTCCCCTTCTCCTTGTCCTTCCCCTTCCTCTTTGGTGGTCTTCCTCGTCCCCTCTTCTCCTTCTCCTTCTCCTTCTCCTAAACAGAGAAGCATAACATGAGTAAGCAGGAACCTCCAACAAGTTTGGGCTAAAACATATATAAGGTGCATATTTAACAGAGTTACTTGTTCACAATCTCCCCATGCTGCGCTCAACATGTCCCACCATCTGTGCTAAAGTTTTATAGGAAGCAAGATGACAGAGGACAACAGAAGGAAGCCCTGCTATTGTTTTATATATAAATGACAACATGAAAAGATGTTTCATCAGCGCTTTATTATGGTTGATTACCAATTATTATTTCTCTTAAAAGGCTTACCCAGAGTTGATACTTATAGGAATATAGTACATTACCCATGCACATCAGTGAAGCACCCAACTCATCTTTACCGATTATCATTCAGGGAACTAAGGTGTGGCAACAGGATATTATGCATTTTGTAAGCAATGGACGGTGAAATGCACATAATAATAATAATAATAAATAATAAAAAAAAAAGTAGAGTGCTAAGAATGTTGTGATCAGAGTAAAGGGTGAATCACAAGCCAAAACGAGTATCAAGGTGACAGTGTGTCAAAAGGATATATACTAATTAGATTAACTGTTGTTAACTGATTTACTTGAGGTGTAAAATTCAACCTACATTTTCATGAGAAGTCAGATCTGCAGTGGATGTAGCTCCTTGGTTAACCATCTGTTTACTGGATGCTTCCTGCTGGATCTTTTTCTGCTTGTGGACCCTCTTCATTGGTCCACCACTTGGCGGTCCAAGAACTTTGCCACTTCGTAATCGCTTGCCAGTACTATCTTCTAAGCCTCCAATAGCTCCAAATTTTGGAGTCATCCCTTCAGTTGGTAGTTCTAATGCATCTGTAGTCCCAAGGTTCACTGAATCTTTCCCAGAATTTGCAATTCCTGGTTCTCCAAGTTGAGAGGATGTACAGTCAATTGGAAGAGTAACCATTCCATGCTCACCTGAGCAGTTGTGCATATCCTCTTGCTGAATATTAGCATCTTTCTCAGCGCGACAACAACCTACCGTGCTCCTGTAACTTCCATTCACAACTGACATAATTTTGGATGGTGCCAATATGTTGCCATCTACTTTTGAGTTGGAGCTGATGAAACCTGTACTTTGCTTAACTGAAACAGAACTGATGGAGCGATTAACTAACTTCTGTTTACATGCATCTGACTGCGTACTTTCATGTTGATAACTTTCTTGACCACAATTACATGCTTCTCCAGGTGGTGCCAAAGGTTTCTCAGGCATGCCCATTCTAGGGCCACATAATCCCCAAGATGCTATGTTTCCTGCATTATCATCCGGTAAGATTGAAAAGCTTTGGGTAGTAAGTCCATCTATATTGCCACTATACCCTACAGATGAGTACAAATCATTCTCTGTGAAATCAGATCTGATTTTACTGCTAAAGCTGTCACTTAAGAACTTCTTCATGTAATATTCAACTGAATGACTTGGTCCTCTATTAGTAGTTTCTGATGGTGACCGTGCATGTTCAATATCCAGCGCCATCTTTGGATTGACAAGCCTATGCCATTGAATTGGAAAGCCAAACTCAAAGCATTCACACACCTACATAAAGTCATGGATATATAGATAGATAGATGAGAATTTGCTGGTCATTTCTTAAGGCACTCCAAAAAATTAAATTACCTAGGATCAGCAAGAGGGCATCTAAAGGTTTAAAGCAAAAGGAATATAACAAGTTGGTGCACGGAGCTGTCCATTGTCTTAGGAGCAATGCACCTTCCAAAACTCCAGTCCCTGAAGACCAATCATATCAATTACCTCTTTAGAAAATCCATTCTCATGTGTTCTGGGAATATTCAAGGGAGAGCCCATCCATATGACGTAACCATCCTCGGACTCGATTTTGGTGTAATCATGGCGCTTCACAATGGCAGAAGATCTGAACACTCGACCTGCCATATTCCTGTTTCGCTTTGAGGACGATGTTCCTTTCCTGTTTGCATAGTAGGCTACAGCACCGTTAGATCAATTGTGGAGTACCAATGGAAATCGTTTGGCAATTGGCATTTCTTTTTTGTTTTTCTCGCTGCCATTGAATTTCTCAAATTGCCAAAAAAAAAAAGTAATCATATTTTCTGAACTACTTGAGGACGAGAAAGCAATCAAATTGAGCTGTCTAATACCTCATTATCTGATTCAGCCTAGCTAGTTGGGATAGCTGTTATAAGTCTAGTCGTCTAGCTAACAATTAGCTAGTCTATTATCTATCAACGGGGCCTAAAAATCATGTGGGAGGGTAATTGGGAAAACGAAATCGTTGAATGGAACCGCGACGGGGGACATGCCTCATTTGCGGGCTCATTTGCGAGGTGTAGGTGGTTCCAGAGACGCGGATCTTGCCCTCCACCCTCTCCAGACACCAATCGACGAGAGTAACCTAATAGACGCAGACATCAGTACACAGGACCGCCGCATCGCGCAAGACGAAAAATGAGACAGGGAGGGCGAGAGGCGCGTACGCGTCCCTGCGCAACGCGAGGGGCGGCCTGGGCGGAGCGCGCCGTCCGGGTCCGGGGGCCTCCGCCGGTGGAGCCCGGCGTGGGCTGGAACGGCGCAGTGGTCCGGGCGCTTCCGCCGGTGGAGCCCGGTGCCGGGGTACGGGCGCTTCCGCCGGTGGAGCCCGGCGCGGCCTGGGACGGCATTCCTGCGAGCAGTGGAGCGGCGGTGGAGCGGCGGGGCCGCGAGGCAAGAAAGGAGAGGAGAAGTCTCCGCCACCGCTCGAGCCGCTGGAGTCCGGCGTCCGCGGCGTGGAGGTGGTGGGCTGGCGGCGCGTCGGCGCTGAGGGGCAGGCGGTGGTGCTGCGGACAGCGCAGGGCGTGTTTAGTAAAGGCATTGTTTAGTTCCCTCATTTTCCAAAATTTTCCATCACATCAATATTCGGACGTATGCATAGAGCATTAAATGTAGGTAAAAATAATAATTAATTATACTTTTAGTATGTACATGTCGAGACGAATCTTTAGAGTCTACATAGTCTATATTTGAAAAAAGTTTGTCAAGTAACAACGAAAACGCTACGGAACAAATTTTGCAAAATTTTTCCATCTAAACAAGGTGTCGGGGGAACACCAAAGGGTACCCCCAATCGACGCAAAACAAACAAGTTAAACCTAGAACACCAATTAATAAGAGGAGAAACTAGTCTAGCTCCCTAAAAACCAAACCCTCGAGGCCGGCCGCACCGACCCTCCGTCAGGAAGCTTAGACTCGCCAAAGCCTTACCGACCGCCTCCCGACAACCTACCCCTCGAGCCCTGACTCCTAGGCCTCGAGCCCACCACAGCCGTACACCGCTCCTCGAGACCCCGCGCGGGGACCTCGAGCCTCTCAAGCACGATAGCCTATCCCTCGAGACATTTCACATCTCCTTCGAGCAGCGCCAGACTTCGGATGCCAATCCCACACTGCGCATTTAATGCGTTCACCTACTCCGGTCACGTCCTCTGAAACCCGACGTGCGCCACAGTAAACCGGAGCCACAGTCAAATCTCGCTTTCACCTCAAGTATGGGCAAAAAGGCGCAAGTACAGCATTGTCCGGCTATACCTTGCACTGTAGCACCCTCGAGCCACCTCTCGAAGCCTGGATTCCCGCTGTTCGGCCGGGCTTTCCGGGACTTGCCCATACCTACGGGGGCTCGAGCCCCACGTAAACGCCACCTCGAGGCCGGCCCTGCGCCCCTCGAGCCCTGACGGCTTTCACGCTATTGGAGGACAGGTACCCCAAGACCCGGAGGGACCCCGCCGTGTCCTGTACGTGCCGGGATGGGTGCTGTACGGCTTCCACATCGCCACGCCTCCACGTCCGCGCCCGGGATGGAGGCCACGCATCAAGGACGCCTCAACAGCAACACCCACGTTGGCTACAGTGACTTCGACAAGACAGAGTTCCTACCATTCGCCATATCGAGCGCTGTACATGTCAATCCTGTGTAAACCCTGACCTCCTCTTGTTCTATAAAAGGGGACGCCAGGGCCCTTTGCGCGCAAGAGACAACGCGCAAGTCCACGGTTACGCACACGCTTTTGCACACAAGTCCACACACACATACACGAGTCCGGACTCCGGTCCACGCTCACTGAGCTTGTATTCGCTCCTGTACAAGCACTTAGGTGCAAGTAATACAAGAACCTCCTCCCCCGCTGGACGTAGGGCCTTCTTTGCCCGAACCAGGATAAACCCTTGTGTCATCTTGCATCACCATCCAGGAAGAGAGCACGCGATCATATTACTAGTTGGTGTCATACCCCCGGGGTAGAAACACCGACAGTTGGCGCGCCAGGTAGGGGCTCTTCGCGTGTTCGAGCCGATTTCTCGTTGTTTCCTGGATGGCTTCTCCCACTCCTCCGTTCTCTGCTGGTGCCGTCGTCTGGTTCGGGAGCCTCGAGTTCCTGGCCGCCGGCAGCGGCAACGAGCTGACCCTGCTCTCCACGGAGGGCCCGAGCGGAGGGCGTGTCACGCCACCCCGCGCGGGGGTCGTGGCGCGTCGCCCGCACCACCACGCGACGCCACCTCGCGAGCGACGCCGTCGCCACCATCGTCGCCAGGCGCAGGCAGTGCCCGCGGCGTGCGCCCACTTCCCCGCGGCCGACGCAGAGTCCCCGAGGGGAAACCTGCCCGGCGCGCGGCAGGAGACTTCCAGGGCGCGTGCGCACTCCCCCAGCGAGTTCGTGTTCGTCACGCGCACGGACCGGGAGCCTGGCCAGAGGCCCCCGAGCCGTGCTCCGTCGACACCACCAGGCCTCCTCCCACACGGGGTGTACCACGCTCGACGCCAGCGGTTCCCGTTTGGCCTCAACAACTCCACGGTTGTTTACGCCCACCGCCTCGACGAGCGCCGTCAGGACCGGGCGGCCGCAGAGCGGGAGGAGCGTCCGGGCGTACTCCTACGAGCCACCACCGACCTGGAGATCGTCTACCCCGCGCACGTCGACCGCGGCCTCTCACGAGCCGTCGAGCCACCTCGTCGAGCCACCTTTAAGGAGTGGTACCGCGAGCTGCAGTCCCGGCACGAGCCAGGGCGGCGCGGCATCAGCAGCTCCGACTCCGATGATTACGACTACCACGACTCTGACCTCTGGGACCCCACCAGGGAGTGCTTCCAGCTTGAGGGGGTCGTGGACGACGCCGAGGACGACGGCGACGACGACACCAGGCCGGCGCTCAACCTCGAAGAGCCCAGAAACGTGGCTGCGGCAGGAGGATCACGCGTTCAGGGGAGGAACGAACCCCCGGCACCGGCTGCACCATCTCAGCACAGCGACGACCGGGCGGCGCAGCTCGCGCAGCTGCAGGAGGCCATCGCCAAGGCTGAGGAGGAACGACAGCGCCTGCTGCAACTCGAGAAAACTATAGCACAGGAACCAGCCCAGCCTCGAGGTGTCGGTGTTCATGGCCGCGCTCGAGAGGTCCACCGGCAGATCCTCGAGGACGGGGCACCAGCACGCCCCGAGGTGCGTTTTCCGCGAGCCGGGCAGAACGTGGTGGCGGCGGCAATGCTGCTCCGTGATCTACCCGCCGTCTCCAACCCTGACGCCAGGCGCATGCTCGGGGAAATGAAGAACCTCCTCGAGACAGCCGCTGTGCAGCAGGCCGAGAGCTCAGCCTCGCGACGGCGCGGAGCGGCCTCGGGGAAACCAGCAGACACGCCCCGCAACGAGCGCGAGACGTCCGTCCACCAGCCGGACGCCTCTCGAGCTAGGCCAGTCCGGGAACGGATCGTCGACAACCGGCCACCTCGAGACCCCAATGACGCCCGCAACGACATCAACCGTCGGCGCAAGGACAAGGGGGCCCAAGAGCGTGGCTATAGCGCCCATCGAGGGGGGCGCTACGACAGTGACGAGGACCGGCAAGCCCTCGAGCCCCCGGGCCCTAGAGTCTTCAGTCGGGCCATCCGTAGCTCAACCCTCCCCGACCGCTTCCGACCACCGACCAACATCGTGAAGTATGACGGGGAGGTCGAGCCCAAGCTCTGGCTCTCGGACTTCCGCCTAGGCTGCCAACTGGGCGGAGCGAAGAGCGACGACCGTGTGATCATACGCCAACTCCCACTTTACCTCTCGGGCACCGCCCGCCGGTGGCTCGAGGGGCTCCCGCCGGTTCGGATCCATGACTGGGCCGACCTAGTCAGGGTCTTCGACGGGAATTTCAACGGGACTTGCGTGCGCCCAGGCAACCCCTGGGATCTACGGCGTTGCAGGCAGGCAGCGGACGAGCCCCTCCGCGACTTTGCTCGGCGATTCTCGAAGCAGCGCCTCGAGCTCCCCCACGTGCCTGATGAGGACGTCATCTCAGCGTTCCTCGCGGGCACGACATGCCAAGAGCTAGTTCATGAGCTAGGGCGCTACCGTCCCAGGACAGTCGAGGACCTGATGGATCGTGTCACCAGCTTTGCCTCAGGCGACGAGGCAGTGGGGGCCTTCTTTGGCCGCTCCACGGACAAAGGTAAGGCGGTGACCGCACCGGAAGGCTCGAATAAGGGCAACGACGCCAAGAACCGCAACAACAACAACAAAAAAAAGAAGAAGAACAAAAGCAAAGGTCAAAAGGCGAAGCGTGACGCCGACGACGACGACGATGAAGAAGTGCTCATGGGCGCCCTCGACCATAAGAAACCTCGAGGCCCCCCTGACGGGGATGTTTTCGACCAGATGCTCGAGGACCCCTGCCCTTATCACAAGGGCCCCGTGAATCACAAGCTAAAAGACTGCCGACTGCTGAAGGGCTTCTACGCCAAGCTCGACGACAAGAAGGAGGACACGCCTAAGGGCAAGGACAACAAACAACGCGACGACGGGGACGCAGGTTTCCCCCCGGTGCGTGACTGCTTCATGATCTACGGGGGCCCAACCGTCGGGCTCTCAGCTCGGGAGAGGAAGAAGGAACGTCGGGAGGTCTTCGCACTCCGCCACGACACTCCCCAGTACCTCGACTGGTCCGACACGCCGATCACATTCGACCGTAACGACCATCCAGACCATGTCGTAAATCCGGGGGCGTACCCCCTCGTCGTCGACCCCGTCATCGTCGACGTACGGTTCTCCAAGGTGTTGATGGATGGGGGCTCGAGCCTCAATGTCATATACCTCGAGACTCTCGACCTCCTGGGGATTTCGAGGGATCAGCTCCGACCCAGCGTCGGGGGGTTCCACGGAGTCGTACCAGGGAAGAAGGCCCACCCCCTCGGGCGCATCAACCTGCCGGTTTGCTTTGGCACGCCGGCTAACTTCCGCCGGGAGACGCTCACCTTCGAGGTGGTTGGATTCCAAGGGACCTACCACGCCATCATCGGTCGGCCAGGCTACGCCAAGTTCATGGTGGTTCCCAACTACACGTACTTGAAGCTCAAGATGCCGGGGCCGAAAGGGGTCATCACCATCGACACCTCCTATGAGCACGCGTACCACTGCGATGTGGAGTGCGTCGAGCGTGGGGAGGCCAACGTCCACCTCGACTCGCTCGAAGCCCTAGCGGCCCTGGCCACCGAAGAGGCCCCTGAAGCAAAACGCCACGCCGGCGCCTTCGAGCCGGCAGAGCACACCAAGCTGATACCCGTCGACCCGACCTCGACCGATGGCAAGACGCTGGCCATCAGTGCCAGCCTCGAGCCTAAATAGGAAGCAGTGCTCGTCGACTTTCTCCGCGCGAACATCGACATGTTTGCGTGGGGCCCCTCGGACATGCCAGGCATACCGAGGGGAGTCGCCGAGCACGCCTTGGAGATCCAGGCCGGGTCCAGACCGGTGAAGCAACGCCTGCGCCGCTTCGACGAGGAGAAGCGCAGGATCATCGGCGAGGAGGTGCACAAGCTTTTGGCGGCTAGATTCATCAAGGAGGTATTTCACCCGGAGTGGCTAGCTAACCCTGTACTAGTTAGGAAAAAGAATGGAAAAATGCGGATGTGTGTAGACTACACTGGTCTGAACAAAGCGTGTCCAAAAGTTCCATTTCCTTTACCTAGAATTGATCAGATTATCGATTCCACTACGGGGTGTGAAGTACTTTCATTTCTCGATGCGTATTCCGGCTACCACCAGATTAGAATGAAAGAATCTGACGAGCTCGCTACCTCTTTTGTTACACCTTTTGGTATGTATTGCTACGTTACAATGCCCTTCGGCCTTCGAAACGCCGTGGCAACGTACCAACGTTGCATGCAGCATATCTTTGGCGAACACATAGGCAAAACCGTCGAGGCCTACGTCGATGACATCGTGGTTAAAACCAAGAAAGTCGGGAACCTCATCAGCGATCTCGAGACCACGTTCGAGTGCCTCCGGGCCAAGAACGTGAAGCTCAACCCCGAGAAATGTGTCTTTGGTGTGCCCCGGGGCATGCTACTTGGCTACATTGTCTCACAACGGGGGATCAAGGCCAACCCCGAAAAGATCTCAGCAGTCACGAGGATGGGCCCAATTCGAGACCTCAAGGGCGTACAGAAAGTGACAGGCTGCCTAGCTGCTCTCAGTAGGTTCATCTCGAGGCTAGGGGAAAAGGCGCTACCTCTCTACCGCTTGTTGAAGAAGACGGAACGCTTTGCGTGGACCCTTGAAGCCGAGGAGGCCCTAACCAAGTTGAAGGGGTTGCTGACTTCCGCGCCAATCCTCGTGCCACCACGACCGGCCCAGGGTGACGATCCCCCCGAGTCCCTTCTCCTCTATGTGGCCGCAACCACTCAGGTGGTCAGCGCGGTCATAGTCGTCGAGAGGCACGAGGAAGGTTGTGTGTTGCCGATCCAACGGCTGGTGTACTTCACCAGTGAGGTGCTCTCCGAGGCCAAGGTCCGGTACCCGCACATCCAGAAGCTGCTCTACGGCATCATCATCACGAGGCGCAAGCTCCAGCACTACTTCCTCGCTCATCCCGTAACGGTGGTGTCATCCTTCCCCCTCGGTGAGATCATCAACAATCGGGAGGCCACGGGGCGCATCGCCAAGTGGTCCGCCGAGCTAATGGGAGAGGCCATCACCTACGCCCCGCGAAAAGCCATCAAGTCGCAAGCGTTGGCGGACTTCGTTGCTGAATGGACCGACACCCAGCTCCCGCCGGCACAAATCCAAGCCGAGCTCTGGACCATGTACTTCGACGGATCCCTCATGAAGACGGGGGCAGGCGCAGGCCTGCTCTTCATTTCACCCCTCGGAGTCCACATGCGCTACCTGCTACGCTTGCACTTCCCCGCCTCCAACAACGTCGCTGAGTACGAGGCCCTCGTTAATGGGCTGCCCATCGCCCTCGAGCTCGGGGTCCGACGCCTCGACGTTTGAGGGGACTCGCAGCTCGTCATCAACCAGGTTATGAAGGCTTCAAGCTGCATCGATCCCAAGATGGAGGCATACTGCGGGGAGGTGCGCAAGCTAGAAGATAAGTTCTACGGCCTCGAGCTCAACCACATCGCTCGAAAGTACAACGAGGCCGCGGACGAGCTGGCTAAGTTAGCATCCACGCACGGCACCGTCCCCCCAGATGTCTTCTCGAGGGATATCTTCGAGCCATCCGTCAAAATCGGCCCAGGGGCTGGCCCCTCGACGCCACCCCTCGAACCAGACATGGGGGCTCGACCTTCAACGCCACCCCTCGAGAATGACCCCTCGACATCCGCTGAGGCAATGTAGATCGACGCACCTGCCTCTTCGTCATCACGACCCCTCGACTGGCGGACACCCTTCCTCGACTACCTGACGCAAGACGTGCTACCAGAAGACAAGACGGAGGCCCGACGCATCGCTCGAAGGGCCAAGACCTACGTCATCTACGGCGACGAACGAGAGCTGTACCGTCGAAGCCCATCAGGAATCCTTCAACGCTGCATCCCCCTCGAGGAGGGACGCAGGCTCCTCGACGACATGCACTCGGGGGCTTGCGGCCATCACGCAGCGCCAAGGACCCTGGTAGGGAACGCCTTCCGACAGGGCTTCTACTGGCCAACCGCTATCAGAGACGCCAAGCGCCTGGTCCAAGCTTGCCAAGGGTGTCAGTTCTACGCCAAGCAAACGCACCAGCCCGTGCACGCCCTACAGATGATCCCCATCACTTGGTCGTTTGCCGTCTGGGGGCTCGACCTCGTGGGTCCCCTCAAGATGACAACTGGAAAGTACACGCATGTGCTCGTGGCCATCGACAAATTCACCAAGTGGATAGAGGCCAAGCCCATAGGCGACCCCACCTCCGAGAAGGCTGTCGAGTTCATCGCCGACATCATGTACCGGTTTGGGGTGCCTAACGTCATCATCACCGACAATGGCACCCAATTCACGGGCAAAAAGTTCACCAACTTCTGCGACGACAACAACATTCGCGTGACCTGGGCCTCGGTCGCGTACCCTCAATGCAACGGGCAGGTCGAGCGCGCCAACGACATGATACTCCATGGGCTAAAGCCGAGGCTGTTCAAGACCCTCAAGAATTTTGGAAAAGGGTGGGCTGCAGAGCTCCCCTCGGTGCTATGGGGCCTCAGGACTACGCCGAGTCGAGCCACCGGGTTCACTCCGTTCTTCCTAACCTACGGCGTCGAGGCTGTCTTACCTACGGACCTCGAGTACGGCTCCCCTCGACTTCGAGCCTACAACGGGCAAACCAACGACGAGAGGCTTGCCAACGCCAAGGACCAGCTCGAGGAGGCTCGAGACGTGGCGCTCATCAACTCCGCGCGCTACCAGCAAATACTTCGACGCTACCACGATAAGCATGTGCGCAAGAGGGACCTGGCGGTAGGGGACCTCGTGCTTCGACGTCTGCAAGATAATCGAGGGCGCCACAAGCTCACCCCTCCATGGGAGGGTCCATACACCGTAGCTGAGGTGCTCAAGCCAGGAACGTACAAGCTCTACGACGGTCAAGGAAGGATCCTGGCGAATGCGTGGAACATATCTCAGCTACGTCGCTTCTACCCTTAAAGGCCTCGAGGCCTTGTTCATTTTGTTGCTTTGTACAAACATGTCAAACATGAATGAACAAACTCACGCACTATCGTTCATTTTACTTAGCAACTTTGGTAGCCTCGACCCTGCCTTGCTCAGGGTCGAGCCTCCCTCGGGGGCTGACAGGGGGAACCCCCCCAGACTCCGGAAAAAACGCGTTTTCTTTTCAAAAAATTCGACCCTCGTCCCGATTCGCACCTCGAGCATACTAGCAGAGTCTAAATCCGTAAATACCCCGAGCCTCCAAGAGTCGGGGGGCGTCGACGTAGACGGCCACCTACGCCCCCAGGCTACGGTACTCTACCTACGCCTCCCCTCGAGGTACTCGTGGCGCGTATCGAAGGAACACGGACCAAGCCGGTTGAAGCTCGAGCTAGCGACAAAGAGAAATGATCGAATAAATTTGAAAAGAAAACAACTTCTTTAAATAAACAAGTCATATACACATATTGACCTCGACGGGCCATAAGTCATGATTTGAATTCTTACAAGGGCCTCGATGCCCAAATTTGGCATGCAGGCCTCATTCTTCATCCGTCTGGAATTCCTCCCCAAGCTTTTCTGCCGCGGGCTCAGCCTCGACATCCGGGCCAGGAGGAGGGGGGCCACCCGCACCACTGTTCGTATCGGAAGGCAGCACGTCCTCCTCGAAGAGCTTTGCGAACGCCGCCCCGACCTCTCCACCTTCTCCAGGATCTTGTCGACGCGGCGGTCGTTCCATTCTTCGTCCTTCCCCTCGATCTCGATGAAGCCCTTGGCGACGACGTTGACCGGGTAGCGGAAACCGGAACGAACGGCCGCGAACGCCTGCTTCACGCCGTGATGGAGAGCGCTCCGGACGCGGTCTCGCGCGGCCACATCAAAATAGCACAGGGCATCCACCAGGGCGTCGCCTCGAGCCACCGCGCCCCCTGCCGCGGCCACCGGGTCGACACCCCACATGGAGCTGAGCCGGTCGAGGGTGCAGCGCGCCCGTTCCGCCACCATGGTCTCACCCCGGAGTTGCTCCACGAGAGTCTGATTCGTCTCACGGAGCTCCTCGGCGGTCTTATCGACGTCTATGCAACAAACAGAAGGGGGTAAGTCCGCGGTGTGGCAAGAATCCTGAAATCAAAGCAAGACAGGGCATGAAGATTACCTTGGCAGTGCACGCCCAGAGCGGCGAAGTCGCTGGTAAGGACCTCGACGTGTTGCTCTAGTGCACGCTTCTGGGACAGCACGTCGAGCTTTTCGCCCCTAAGGTCCTCGACCAGCTTGCCCGTCTGCGCAAGGGCCAGATCCTTCTGGACCACCTCCTGCCGCGCTGCCTCCTTTGCAGCCAGGGCGGTGGCAGCCTCGCTCTTGGCCTCCTCGGCCTCTTTCTTCGCCGTCTCCGCTGCAGACCGGGCGGTGGCGGCTTCGTTTTGGGCGTCGACGGCCTCCTTCTTCGCCGCCTCCGCTGCAGACCGGGCGGTGGCAGCCTCGCTTCGGGCGTCGGCGGCCTCCTTCTTCGATGACTCCACCGCAGACAAAGCGGTGGTGGCCTCCCTCTTAGCTTGGGCGGCCTCGTCTCGAGCCGCCTGGGCCTTCGCCTGCGCCGCGTTGAGCCGGCTCGCCATCTGCGCGTTCCGACCCAGCTCGGCGCGGAGCTCCTGGAGCTCCCCCTCTGCCTTCGCAAGGGCGGCCGCCACCTGCGCGGACTTCTCCGCCTCCTCCGAGAAGGACCTCTCCGCCTCCGCCATGAGCTCGACCACCTCCCTGAAGATGGACCGTGCCTCCCGCGGAACCCCCTGCCGAGCCGGCCGCTCGACGGGGATCATGGCGCCGGACGGGCTCGACGCGTCAGGATACGGCCACGCCGATCGATCGATCTCGACGAGGGGCAGGCCCTCCTCCTCCGGCTCGAGCGGCTCCAGCTGCGGCCCACCAACCGGCGGCACAGGCTGCGGCTCCCTCCGCCCCTCCGCCGTCTCCTCCCGCTGCTCCGTCCCCTCCCGAGGCGACGACGCGGCCTCGCGTGGAGGCGGGGACTCGAGCGGTAGCGGATCGCTCGAGGGGTGGCTCGTCCCCAAGCTCTCCTCCCTCGCCGGGTCTTCCGGCGTCTTGTCGACCCCGGCCGGTGCCTCGGGCGCTTCCTCCAGCGTTGAGCCCTCGACCGGGGGCGGCACCTGCTCCAGCTCGTCCAGAAGCTCCTCTACCGTCGGCACCTTCTCCACCGACGCCTCTCCCTCCTTCCCCTTCTCCGCGGGCCGGCTCGCGTCGACCGGGGACTCGAGGGCCGCCGACCCTTCAGCCCCAGACGCCAACGGAGCCATGCTTGTCTCGGGAGCTCCCCCCGAGATGGCCGTCGCGACGGGGGGAGGAGTGGCCCTCTCGATAGGCGCCACCTGAGGAGGAGGAGGAAGAGGAGGATGCGGTGCCGCGACGGACGCGGTGGCGGCAAGCTCGGCGCTAGGAGCCGTGGTCCCTGCTGAAAAAGGAGAACAACGTCGTCAGAAACAGGAAAAAGCTTCGACCCCCGTGGTCGACGGCGTCGGCCTCACCAAGATCCGTGGCGGCCATCTGGCTTCCCCGAGCCATAGCTGCTCGAGCCTTCGCCAGCCAAGAGGCCTCCCCAGTGGAAGAAGGAGCCATACCTCGAGGTGCTTGGACCTCGGCAGAACTCGAGGTCTTGGCCCGCTTGGACGCCGCGGGGACCATCTCCTGCCGGGGGCGCTTTTCCCTGAAAAGCCAGAAAATAGCACATATCACCAAAGGTAAAAAGGTAAAGTTTCCCTACCAACGAAATTAAGGTGACCTACTCACCCAAAGCGAGGGCGGGGCTTCTTCCCCGAATCGTCGGACCCGCTCAAGGGCTTCGAGCCCGCCCCGTGGCTCGAGCTACGCCCCTGAGACGTCTCCACGTGGCTTGGACGGGGGGAAGGCTCCTGATGCATCCCGTGGCTCGACCCCGACGGAGAGCTCTCCTTTTGTCTCCCATCCCGAGGGGGCGACCGCGTCTCCTTCGAGCGGTCATCTTGACGCCTTTCCCGCCGCGGGCTCCGAGACCTGCTCCGGCGCTCGTGCTGACGGTCGCGCCCCCTCCCGCGCCTGCCTCCTTCTCCCGGCGGCGATGCGGCGACGGGCTCCGGGGTCGCTCGCGACTCTCGTCACGGAACGACCGGGGGCTCCCCCCTCGACGGTCATGGTGGCGCGGGCTCGATGTCACCCTCGACGCCTTGCGATGGTCGGGCCCGGAGTCCTTCTCGACGTGTTGACCGCTCCTCGACGGTCGGCCCTTCTCGAGACCCCCCGCCTGGGTCGACGCAGTCGCGGCCTCCTTCTGCGCCGCAGCGATGGCGCTCCTGGTTCGAGGTTTCCTCGCGTCAGCGGGCACGCCCGGTACTGTGACGGAACGGCCCCAATCTCATGGCCCACGTGTCCCTGTCAACCTCTGACAGCCGAACCCATGTTCCATGTGATTAAGACCTGTTCGCCACCGGGCTACATCAGTGCCCAATGTCCGCAGGATCATCTCACAATTCGGTTACAGCATTGCATACTTTTACAAATAACATCGGAATAAAGAGCGGAAGACTTAAATAACATTAGTTTTACAAAGCAGTGTTCCAAATAGAAATTAAGGTGCAGTTATTACAAACCAAGTTCTTGATAATAGAAATAGACATAGGCAACATAGTGGAGAACAGCAAAGATACTTATAATCACCCAGCCCGAGGGTGTACAACTATTCTTCGGCCTCATCGGCCTCTTCCTGGACGATGGTCACGCAGCAGGGTGCAAGACACATCGGGGACTCTGTCATACCTGCAGCATGGGTAACAAACCCTGAGTACTGGGGTACTCAACAAGACTTACCCGACTAAAGAAAAGGGAGAAGACTCAGGAATGAGAGGCTTAGGGTAGTCAAGGTAAGGCTTAAGCAAGATCAAGTATTTTGCAGAAAAGCATTTTTTTGTAAACCTTATTTTATTTTTGAAAGATTCAGTATTCCTCAATTCTTCATCGTTCATGATTCATTTTACATTTCAAAACATACCTAGTTGAGAACCACTCTCCGTTGACAGTCAGTGGACCAAGTCTCCATAACCGAGGAGCAACGTTAATCCGGATAAATAATACTCAGCTGAGGATCCCTATCCACACTGCATATGTAGCACCCAAGCTTGCATATGCCAACTCGTCTACCATGATTCCTCCAAGATTGGACCGGTCCTACGCCACCCGGAAGTACAGTACACCACTCCTTTCCAGGTACGACGACCACGTGGGTACATGCTACTTCCGCCATCTCTCCACTCCCAGTGCGCGGTTGTCGGTCCCAATCAAGGATTTCTCGGAGCCAGAGCTTTTCGAAGTATGTGAATAGTTACAAGTCTTGACCAGCAGGCCCCCATACGGATGGTCCCTAATTTTCCAGCCAGAACTATACCTTGGTTATATCTCACCCAAGCGTAATAGTCCCGTCAGTTTTTCAACCCTGTCCCGGTCGGTGTCAACTGTTGAGTCCCGGACTACAACATGACGGCACCGTACGCTCGGACAACCTCTCCTCGCTATTGACTAGGTACGGATCAGATACCTAACCAACAGCCGGGGAGTAAGACCAAATTCCCATAAACATTCCTTAAGTGATCACACTTTTAAAATTGGCATTTTATTGCAAAGTCTAGTTCAATAAGCATTGCTAAGCATTTTTCAAATACTTTTGAAAAGCAGGTATCGGGTGTATCAGTGGTCAAGGTGGATAGTGCATCAATTAGGATAGCACACAACTCCTATAAACCTAATGCAATAATTTAACTCGAAAGCATTTAAGGAAATCATTTTATAAATTCAAGGAAAGGGTTAAATGCACCGGGGCTTGCCTTGAAGAGCGAAGACAGCTGGCTCAGGGTTGGAGGTGCAGAGGTCGAAGCTCGGAGTTACTTCGGGAGCAGGTTCGTCGGCGGCGGCCTCGACTTTGACTTCTCCTTCGGTGACTATACGAATGCAATGATGCATGCACATGAGTATGCTAGCATGAACAATGCAACACAGGGCACAACATGAACCTTAACCACTTTTTCTATTTTCTTAATTATTTAAAAAGGTCATTTAAAGTAGTTGCTCCAAAAATTACCAAATTAATCACATAAGTTTGTTATGGTGTAGACAGATGGCAAAACAAATTTCATAATTTTTGGAGGTCATTAAGGTGCTCAAATAAAATCAGACATTAATTAACAAAGGCACTATTTAACAATTAAAGATAAATGCTCAAAAATCAACTTGTTCCAAAAGACTTCAAAATTTCACCAGAGACTAATCATGGCATAGGAAGCTCACAAAAATTTATCTCATGATTTTTGGAGTTATAAATAATTTTCTAAAAATCCAAAACCATCCATTTATTAATTAAAAGAGGGATTTTACATTTTCAAATTCTTGCAGAAAAGTCAAGTTTCATATTTTTATAAAATACTACACAGTGCAAGGAGCATACCATAATTTTATCAGGATTTAATAAACAATAGATTAATTCACACAAAAAAGAGAAAATAGAACACTATTCACACTCTTTCAAAAAGGAAAAAGAAAAGAGCGTTGTGCTCCTTCCTCGCAGGGGCTCGGAAGAAGCGGAGACAAGCGTTTCGTCCGAGGCCTGACTGGGAGGCTCGGGCGAGACGGAAAGCATGTGTTCGCCGAGGCCTGGCTCGGGCGAGACAGAGAGCAAGTGTTCGCCGAGGCCTGGCTCGGGCGAAGCGGAGAGCATGTGTTCGCCGAGGCCTGGCTCGAGCGAGACGGAAAACGTGTGCTCGAGGCCTGGCTCGAGCTAGACAGTGAACGTGCATCCGCTCGAGGCCTGGCTCGAGCTTTACGCCGTGAAAGCAGAGACCGGGGGCTTCGAGTGCTTACCACGGTCGGAGGCAGGGCTCGACGGAACAAGGGTCGAAGGAGGAAGCTCGACGTTGGCGGTGCTTCGGCGGAGCTCTCTCGGCGGCGAGCGGCGCTCCGGCGATCCTGCGCATAACACGAGACCGCAAGGGCCTGGTTAGAGTCGCAAGGGAGTAAGGAAGATGAAAC
The DNA here is from genome assembly GCA_009763385.1 of Coix lacryma-jobi var. lacryma-jobi. Classification (NCBI taxonomy): domain Eukaryota; kingdom Viridiplantae; phylum Streptophyta; class Magnoliopsida; order Poales; family Poaceae; genus Coix; species Coix lacryma-jobi. The sequence continues at coordinate 180,762,052 of CM019822.1, forward strand.
AGGGGTCGGGGAGGGATGATCATGGCCGGAGAGGAAGTATTTCCCGAACCCGAGCTCGCCGGGCTTTCGCTGGAGATGGGAACGGCGAGCTACGTCGGGCGATAGGAGGCGGTAGAGACCAAATTGAGGCGTGGGGAAGCTTCACGAGCTCAAGACGGAGCTGTTGGGCTAGGTGGTTGGGCGGCGGGAGCTTCAGAGTGGGCTGGCGACGGCGGCGGAGACGAGTGAGGAGCTTGGGCTCCGGCGGTCCCTTTTATAGGCACGGTCGGGGACGGTAGAGAGCACGGGATGGTGTGGATGAGTTCGGCCGAGGCGTGCGCACTCAATTGCAGGCTGGCGGGAAGGACGGCGTGCGCGCAGGGGCCGGGTGTGCGTTCGCCGGCGACGGCCACGCGGCGGCGTCGTGCTGGGAGCAGTGGGGGACGGGGCGGAGGTCAGCGCTTTGCGCGTGCGGGTGCGGCATGATGGCGCGGACAGTGGCGGCAGGTTGGAGGCGCGCGTGCATCTGCCAGGCCTGCGGCGTGCGCAGCGCCGGCGGCTCGGCTATGGCCGGACCCCCCCTAGCTCTAGGTTGAAGATGAACAGGGCTAGGTCTTAGGGTTTGACTATGGGCTGATTTCTGAATTTTGCAAATTACTTCCAAAACTTGAACTGAGCAGCAAAAACTCAAAACACCAAAGTTGTGCAGAAAAAGGAGATCTACAACTTTGTCAAAAAGAATATTTTCAAAATCCAAATAGTTTTTGGACCACATTTGAAAACAGAAAAGGAACACTTTTGGGATTTGAATAAATTCAAAATTACTTTTGATTTTACATTGAAAGTTGGAAATCTGCAAATATGAAAGTTGTTCCTTTTATCAAAACCTACAACTTTGCTAATATACCCTTTTTCTGAAACTCAATAGTTTTTAAATAAATTTTGAAAACTGAAAAGGGGACAAGAACTGGAATTTGAATGAATTTGGATTTACTTCAAACTTTGTACAGAAACTTGAAAATTTTGTAAATACCAAAGTTGTTTCTCTTGGCCAGATCTACAACTTTGCTTTTTGAACCAACCTCAAATTTTGAATAATTTTTGAATTACAAAAAGAGGGATAAAATCCAGGGTTTGGAAATCAGGGTTTTGCAAAGGGGTTTGAAATCTGATTTTGGTTTTTGAACTTTGGCCAACACAACAAAACTTCAAGACATCCAACTGAACAAGAATCACACAAAGCTAGGCACAGAGGTGAAATTACCATTTTTGCCCTTATAGGAAGATTTGGGCTTTAGGGTTTTTGAAAAGAGATTGCTACACAAGTACAAAGCAAACATAAATGCCAGGCAAGAATGATTAATGACTAATGATGATGACATGTCAGGTTAATTACATATTAAACACCAGAGGTGTTACAGGTACGGAGCTCGACGTGCCCTGAGCCTCCGACGAGGCTGGGCCTGACGGAGCCTTCCGCAGCTGCGCCCCGCGCGATCCCTTCGCCGGGGGGACCTCCAAAACATTCTCCTGCACAGAGGAGCGATCAGCCCTGACGTCGACGACCCCCGCGCGCCTTAAACGCGCATCCATCCCTTCGTCATCACTCTCCTCCTCATCATCGTCCTCCTCCTCTGAGCTCGAGGAACTGAGCTCGGGGGACTCCTCTCCAGGCTGTCGGTTACGACGTGCCTTCGCGAGCTTCTGTTCCCGGGCCGACCGGCGCAAGTTCCTCTCTTTTTCTTTCTTCTTCTTTGCATCCTTACTTTTCTTATCTTTCTGAGCAGAGAGGCGCCTCACCTGTCTTTCCGCGGCGGCCTCCCTCACCGGGGGCCTCGACGCGCGACATGTGAACACCTCCTTCAAGAAAACAAACTTGATAAGAAAAACCATAAGGAGAGTAAAACAAGATTCGGAAAAAGAGAAAGGAGGGGAGGCTCGAGACAACCTGACTCGAGGGTGGCTTACCAGGTCAAGACACCCCTCGTCAGGCGCCATGGGGATCAGGTTGGTGTCCTCGGGGACAAACGACCCATGGACTGTGATCGACACCCGGGAGACGCCCTCGCTCCGAGGCAGCCTTTCCTCGGCCATCCTCGACTCGTTCAGCGCCTCGAGCGGGGCCTTTGGTCCCATCTCATGCATGAGGAGGGGGCGGTCCGCCAGATGAAGGACCCTCCGCTGGTGGAACGCCCAAATAACCGCCTGGACGGTCAAACCCTTGTCCTCCACCAACGACCGCATCGTCTTCATCAGCGGCATCAGGTGGCCCTGCCGGTCCGCTGCGACGCCTCAGGTCCACTTCTCCGGGTGCTGGGTGATGACCCCACCGGTGTACTGCGGAAGGAGCCCGCCCTTGTTCCGCAGGTAGAACCAATGGTCGTCCCACCCCGCCTGGTTGGTGGAAAGCTTGTAGCGGAGGTATTCGCGGGGGACGTTGGCCGACGAGGTCCCAGTCCTCGCGGTGACGGTGAGAGAGCCCACACGCACGAGCCTCCTCCCGCTAGGTTTCAAGGCCTTGAGGAAGAGCTCGCCCCGGAAGAGATGGACGGACATCTCCCAGTGCGGCTCGATCTTCAAATATCCCTTGCACACCGCGGCGAAGATGGCGGCGTGCGAGATTGAGTTGGGGGAGAAGTGTTGCAGCTCCACCTCGAAGTGGTGAACTAGCCCCCGCATGAAGCGGCTCGGCGGAACGCCAAGCCCCATGCGGTGGTAGCGCGTGAAGCTCACCACGTACCCCTCCGGCGGGTGCGGCTCCCGGTGATCCTCCGACGGAAGAACCCACCACGCGGGTCCCTCCTGCGGGTTGGGACGGAGGAGCCCCTGGGCCACCAGCAAATCCAGCTCGCGTTGCGTCGTCTTCGACGGGTTCCAGTCTTCGTCCGGCAGCGCTGGAGTCTGAGCGGCCATGGCGGCGACGGCGCGGATTCGAGCAGCGGACGGGCGGCCGGGAAGATTCCCAATTGCAAGCTCGGGAAGAAGGCGTGCGGAGGCTACGGCGGCGGTGAAGGCAAAGCCAAAGTAAAGGGTTCCTCTCCTCTCTTTCGATATTTATAAGAGGAAACCCCAACGGGCGGGGTTTCCCACGACGGCGGAAAAAGTAACCGCACGCATTTAATGTGCTCACCTAACCGCATCTCGAGCTGGTCGACAGGTACACGCGGCAACTCCACACTCGTTCCACTCCTCCGGGCCCACCACGGTCGCCGCTCCGACTTCTTGTCAGTCGCCCTAGCGCCACGATCTCCACTACCTCGCCTAAAAAGGCGCGCCCAATGGGCATAAGGTTTCCAAGCGACGGAGGCTTCTTTAGGAAGGTAAAAACGAGCCCCGGCCCTAAGTCTCAAAGCAGCGAAGGCTGGCCCTCGAAGAGGGTTCGACAGCCGGCTTCGAGCACCCGAGTCAGGGACACCAAGGGGCGCCACTCGCAGCATCGCTCGAGGGCTTGGCCCTTGAGGCCCCTCACGTGTATCCAAGGCGGGGAGCACGACATGCAGTGAGATCCCCTCGGAGGGAGGCATCGAGCCACCGGGTCCTATCGAATGGATCCGGCACTCCTGCAGACTGAGCACCCATGCTTTATGAGATCGCCTCCGGGCTACAGTCGACCCCATCGAACGGGGCATGAGGTCTCACTTGGATTCCCCCGTTACCAGCTCACCGGGAACCTCGATACTCGCCTGCTCGTGGTAGTACGAGGCATCCCCCCTCGCATCCGATCGAAAGGACTCGCGGGATGACAAGCCAGGGCAACCGGCGTGCCGGACGGCTCGAAGTGCCGGTCGGTCGGTTCAGCCTGGCACCCCTCGACGAAAGAGGGTAAAAAACTCGGGGGCTCGACACTCCCGAACCTAAAAGACGTAACTAACACTCACACTCGCACGCGTAAGAAAGCCCATGAGGGGGTCCTAACCACTCCCCCATGGCCTCGGGGCTACACCCGCGGGTGTCGCTCGCGTGACACCCGCGGAATCTCCACAGCCAAACCCTCGAGAACCAGTCAGCTAACCCTCACGATCCCGCTGAGGAGCCCTTGCTCGAGTGCAAGCACTCAAACAAGGGCTCGGGGGCTACTGTCGGGGGAACACCAAAGGGGTACCCCCAATCGACGCAAAACAAACAAGTTAAACCTAGAACACCAATTAATAAGAGGAGAAACTAGTCTAGCTCCCTAAAAACCAAACCCTCGAGGCCGGCCGCACCGACCCTCCGCCAGGAAGCTTAGACTCGCCAAAGCCTTACCGACCGCCTCCCGGCAACCTACCCCTCGAGCCCTGGCTCCTAGGCCTCGAGCCCACCACAGCCGTACACCGCCTCGAGACCCTGCGCGGGGACCTCGAGCCTCTCAAGCACGATAGCCTATCCATCGAGACATTTCACATCTCCTTCGAGCAGCGCCAGACTTCGGATGCCAATCCCACACTCGCATTTAATGCGTTCACCTACTCCAGTCACGTCCTCTGAAACCCGACGTGCGCCACAGTAAACCGGAGCTACAGTCAAATCTCGCTTTCACCTCAAGTATGGGCAAAAAGGCGCAAGTACAACATTGTCCGGCCATACCTTGCACTGTAGCACCCTCGAGCCACCTCTCGAAGCCTGGATTCCCGCTGTTCGGCCGGGCTTTCCGGGACTTGCTCATACCTACGGGGGCTCGAGCCCCACGTAAACGCCACCTCGAGGCCGGCCCTGCGCCCCTCGAGCCCTGACGGCTTTCACACTATTGGAGGACAGGTACTCCAAGACCCGGAGGGACCCCGCCGTGTCCTGTACGTGCCGAGATGGGTGTTGTACGGCTTCCACATCGCCACGCCTCCACGTCCGCGCCCGGGATGGAGGCCACGCATCAAGGACGCCTCAACAGCAACACCCACGTTGGCTACAGTGACTTCGACAAGACAGAGTTCCTACCCTTCGCCATATCGAGCGCTGTACATGTCAATCCTGTGTAAACCCTGGCCTCCTCTTGTTCTATAAAAGGGGACGCCAGGGCCCTTCGCGCGCAAGAGACAACGCGCGAGTCCACGGTTACGCACACGCTTTCGCACACAAGTCCACACACACATACACGAGTCCGGACTCCGGTCCACGCTCACTGAGCTTGTATTCGCCTCTGTACAAGCACTTAGGTGCAAGTAATACAAGAACCTCCTCCCCCGCTGGACGTAGGGTCTTCTTTGCCCGAACCAGGATAAATCCTTGTGTCATCTTGCATAACCATCCAGGAAGAGAGCACGCGATCATATTACTAGTTGGTGTCATACCCCCGGGGTAGAAACACCGACACAAGGCCTAAGAAATTTTGGGCCTAAAGTTACAGTAGCATTTCCATACCGGATAAACTTTATCGGTTTAAAAGATTCGTCTCATCATTTATAGATATTATTTTTTACTTACATTTAATATTTCATGCATGTGGATAAAGATTCGATATAATGAGAAATCTTAAAAAAAAAATAGAACTAAACATGGGCTCAGATCTCAGCATTATAGGCCCGCCCGAGCCCGTAGGGTTTTGACATGCCCATAAATCTTACCGGACAGAGCCGAGAGCGACGTGGCCACCGCGAATGAATTTTAGGCGACATGGCCATCATGCCCTGTCGTGGTGAATCATAGATTTGGAACGGCGCACAGATCCGGGCGCTTCTGCCGGTGGAGCCCGGCGCGGGCTGGAACAGCGCTGGGGTTCGGGAGGTTCCGCCGATGGAGCCCAACGTGGACTAGGACGGCATTCCCGCAGGCGGTGGAGCGGTGAAGCCGCAAGGCAAGAAAGGAGAGGAGAAGTCTCCACCACTGAGCCGCTGGAGTCCGGCATCCGTGGCATGGAAGTGGTGGGCTGGTGGCATGTTGGCGCGAGGGGCAGGCGGTGATGCACGGGGCGGCGGTGCTACTGCGTGGATCTGTGGACCATGTAGGAATGAGGCGAGCGGGGCGCGTGCGCCAGTCCTCGACTCGATCTAAACATTCTAGGCCCGCCCGAGCCCGTAGGGTTTTGACACGCCCATAGATCTTACTAGACAGAGCTGAGAGCGACGTGCCCACTGCGAATGAATTTTAGGCAACATGGCCATCGTGCCCTGACGTGGTGAATCATAGATTTAGAACGGCGCAAGTCCGGGCGCTTCCGCTGGTGGAGCCCGACGTGGGCTGGAATGACGTCGGGGTTAGGGAGGTTCCACCGATGGAGCCCGACGCGGGCTGCGATGGCGTTCCCGCGAGTCTCCGCCACTGCTTGAGCCGCTGGAGTCCGGCGTCCGTGGCGTGGAGGTGGTGGGCTGGCGGCGTGTTGACGCGAGGAGCAGGCAGCGGTGCTGCGGCGTGGATCATGTTGTAATATTGCATATATAAGTGACATGCTTCTAAAATATTTAATTTAATTAAATAATTGAATTCCAAGTATAAACAACAATTTACTCAGATCATAGCCAAAAGTAATCATGATATAGAGGAACAAAAACATGTCTAAAGCTTGTATAAAATAAATACAGCTACTCAGTTCTATATCAACAATTATAATAGCTAGTAGATGAAGAAGACAGATTAATAACATAAACATAATTTGTTTATTTATAATTGCTCTCAAAATAGCGGGTTGCTGCTCTAGGCAGCCTTCCAATGCCAGTGGTGATCACTGATCCTGGACTAACGTGATAGTCCTACTTACCAAGTAATTTAGGTTCTAGATAAAAAAATAGATGTAATTTAGGTTCTAGATAAAAAAATAGATGTCTAGAATAACAACGATATAACCAGGTAAACAAAGTACTGATATTGAAAACAGACCAATAAGTAAACAAGTTATATGCTCACAGGTTAATTAAACAGATCAGCAAGTAATCAGTTCTACAGTAGAGAGATAAATTCTTAGACAAATAATTTAACAATGCTGAAAATAATCAACACTCTAGAACCAACGACTGTCACGTTGTCTCACTACACCGCTTGTATCATCGAGCAATAAATTTATCCGTCCAACAGTGCAATCACACCCAAGTTACAAGAACTAGCAGATTGCACAAATATAAATATTTCTGAACTGTAAACCGAGAAAGGCAACGGGTAACTCACAACACGTAGATTGTCTACGTGGGAAGACAAGCTCAAGCGAACACGAAGTTCTATCCCAGAAAACCAATTCCGCCGCTCACGTCCGAGCCTGCACAACGGATGGAAAGACGGAGATACTAGAGCCGCTGTTAGAGCCGAGGGAGACGTCCACGGCCTCAACCCGAGGAGCAGAGATACACCGCGCAGTAGTGAGCCCAAATACCGGGCCAAGGTCAACAACAACCAGAACACAGTTGCACAGCACCACATAGGCGCTTGCACAACAGCAGCAACAGTACACCACCGGTCAGAACCAGCAGTGAACACCACAGCACCACCACCAGACAGTGCACAACACCGTCGAAACGACCACGACACATGCACGAAGACGTTGCCCAGACAAGGCCATTCACCACACGAACAACACAGCTCTCGTTCGGCGCCGCACAAACAACACGATGAACGACGGTAGACGAGTGACCGTGTACGCCCTCGCGAGGAGGAGTACCTGGTGCGTCACTAGTGCTACCGTCGACCAATCCAACCTCAGGGGAGCAGCAATCGGACCTCCAATGGAGCAAATCGCACAGATTGAGTGGATCAGAAAGGGAAGGTGGAAGAACTGCAGTTTCAGAGTTGTGTTCAGGGTTAGGTAAAAACAAGAGGAGGCACACCCATTTGAAGGAGTGTAGGAGCGTTGCAGAGTCGCACGGACGACCGCGTCCTATGGCTGTGCGCGCTTCTCGGCGAGCGGGCGTTGAACGCCGCCGCGAACGGTCGTGCCAGCTCGCCCAGTCCGCTCCTCCCCTGGGACTCGGTCCTGCCTCCTGTCCGTCTGATCCCTTGAAGGGATAAGGGCAGCTACCGGCTGGGCTGCTCGTCCAATGGGCCTTGAGTGGCCTGGCCGGTTAGCTCTCTCCTCCTTTTTTTTATTCATTTCTCCATTAAAATAAAAGGAAAATCTCTTAAATGAACAACAGATCCGTGGACCATATATGTAGGAACGAGACAAGCGGAGCGCGTGTGCGACTCCTCGACTCGATCTAAGCATTCTAGGCCCGCTCGAGCCTGTAGGGTTTTGACACACCCACAAATCTTACTAGACAGAGTCGAGTGATGTTAACACCGTGAATAAATTTTAGGCGACGTAGCTACCCTAACAAGAAGGAATAATGCATTGTCATCGTGCATGAGCGCTGTGGAAGTGGTGGTATACAGATTTAAAATATACTTCCCCAAACAAGCTCACTGGCTCACTGCTAGCTACTCCCTTCATCCCAAATTATAAGTCATTCCAAGAATATTGAAAAGTCAAAGTTTTTTAACTTTGACCAAAATTATAGAGAGAAACATAAACATTTATAACATCAAATATGTATATTATGAAAATATAACTAATGAAGAATCTAATTATACTTAGTTGACATCATAAATATTATTATCTTATTATATAAATTTGATCAAAGTTAAAAAACTTTGACTCTCCAAGATTCTTGAAATGTCTTGTAATTTGGGATGGAGGGAGTATATATATATATATATATATATATATATATATATATATATATATATGTGTGTGTGTGTGTGTGTGTTCTGTCGTCTCTTCAAGCTCCCACCTTGTGCAACTCCTGCGCATGCACAGGCACGGCTCGCCGGAGGCCTACTAGCTTGTGTGCACCGTCCCAGCCGCTGGCCTGGCAGCCGTGGGCGTCGGAGAAGTACTTGCTGCCGAGACCCCTCGTCATGAACCCGCCCGCGCGCTCCCGCGGCTGCGGCGGCGGCGTCGGCACCCTCTTGAGCGACCGCGCCGCCGCGAAGCCGTAGTCCGGCGGTGGCGACGCCAGCTGCTCCCTGTCGTCCTCGGCGATGGTGTCCAGGCTCCTCGGCATCTTCCTCCGCCGCATGACCGACACCACCGGCGGCGGCGCCACCTCCGTCATGAACCTCGCCGCCACCTGCGCCTGCGCCTTCGCCATGACCGTCGTCGTCGACGAGATGACAGACACACACAACGACAGGACGGTGGTGTCTCTACTCGCTCCAGCGTTTGTTGTGTGTGTACGGCTTGTGTCGATTGCTGCACCTGCACGATGTGTTGTGAGCAGCTTGGCGGTGGAAGAAGCTCATATTTATAGCGAGCCGAGCGCCAGCACGCAGGCCCAGCTACCAAGGCCTACGACGACGCGCGCGACGCCATGGGCCATACGGTGGCGAGATGTGGACATCGCCGTCGCCTCTCGGAGGCGGATCGCACAGCTGTGCGAACCCAGTTTGCTTGCACGTCAAGACGTACGGTACGCTAGCTGCCTGCCTCTGCGTGCGTGCCTGCAAAAATCCCAAGCGAACGCCGCCATACGGGCCGGCCGGCCGGCCGGCAGGCAGGCCGCCGTGCGCGCGCGGGCACGTACTGGCGGCACGCACGCACGGACATGCCTATGCATCGGCGTCGCTCTCGGCGTTCGGAGGCAAGCAAGCATGCCTCCAATAATCTCCATGGCGCAACGCGGCGGTGACTGCGAGAGCGTTCAACGGCGGGGCTAATTTCCACCTCCTAACGAGGATAAACCCGCCCCAACCCGTTCTCATATGAAGTCTTCACCCGCCCCAGTCCCGCTCAAATATTTAGTGAATAAACCCGCTCCAACCCGCCCCGTTCATATGAGTTCAACCCGTCATAAGAAAAAAAACACTCTGTTAATAGAATGAGTTCAAATGGGTCCACCTTTGGTGTGGGGCCCACATATTGATCTGGCAGTGATAATTGGCATAAAGTAGCTGCTTGTGAAAATAAATCATATGCAACAAATTTCAGTCAATTCGGGTAAAATTTTATAGTGTGAACGCGAGCTTTTATTTTTAGGGTCCGGCTCTGATGTGGGGCCCACATATTGATCTGGCAGTGATAATTGGCATAAAGTAGCTGCTTGTGAAAATAAATCATATGCAACAAATTTCAGTCAATTCGGGTAAAATTTTATAGTGTGAACGCGAGTTTTTATTTCCAGGGTCCGGCTCTGACGCGGGGCCCACATATTGATCTAGCAGTGACAATTGATATAAAGTAGTTGCTTGTTAAAATAAATCATATGCAACAAATTTCAGTCAATTCAGGTAAAATTTTATAGTGTGAACGCAAGGTTTTATTTCTAGGGTCCGGCTCTGATGTGGGGCCCACATATTGATCTGGTAGTGACAACTGACATAAAGTAGCTGCTTGTTAAAATAAACCATATGCAACAAATTTCAGTCAATTCGGGTAAAATTTTATAGCGTGAACGCGAGCTTTTATTTCTAGGGTCCGACTCTGATGTGGGGCCCACATATTGATCTGGTAGTGACAACTGACATAAAGTAGCTGCTTGTGAAAATAAACCATATGCAACAAATTCCAGTCAATTCGGGTAAAATTTTATAGTGTGAACGCGAGCTTTTATTTCTAGGGTCCGGCTCTGATGTGGGGCCCACATACTGATCTAGCAGTGACAATTGGCATAAAGTAGCTGCTTGTGAAAATAAACCATATCCAACAAATTCCAGTCAATTCGGGTAAAATTTTATAGTGTGAACGCGAGCTTTTATTTTTAGGGTCCGGCTCTGATGTGGGACCCACATATTGATAGAAGTTATATGAGCGCAATTTTTCCACTAACCCGCCTCGACCCGTTTTTCTATAACCCAACCCCAACCCGACCCATACGAAAATAACACCCGTTTAGACCCGTTAACACACACCTCATACAACAACCCGTCCCAAAAAAACCCGTTTCCACCCGACCCATTAGCAGGCGGAGGCTAATTCGGCGCGTGTCGGCGTCGTCCGTCGCTGCCGCCGGGCGAATGGCGCCTTTTTCCGTTTAAGGAGCGACGCCGACGGGGCGCGACGTGGCGGTCGCGCCGTGGCGCGGGGCTCCCGTGCGGTCTGCGTGTTCGTGTGGCCATGGTCCGCGCGCGCAGGGAACGCTTGGCCTATCGCCGGCTGGCGATCCAGCTAGCGCACGGGCGCCGACGCGCGCGCGCGTCGTTCTCCGTTCATGCGGGGCATGTGGGCGCGCGCGCCCGCACGGCCGGCGGCCCGGCGTTATCCGCGTGCGGAAGCGTGTGAGATGTGCAATGCGCTGCTGCCCGCGATGCCGTGCACTGTAGGGCACGCGAACCGGGACGCAACATTTTTTTTTCCCTGGACAGTGGCACGGCAGACGGCACCATGGTGACCATCGAATGAGAGATTATTTGAGAGTACGTAGAAGGTTCAAAGGAGACACATTGCACGCTCGGTGTGGCGGAGACAATGACACAAATGAAAGAAGCAGTGAAAATGATTAGTGATTTTATTATTGTACGTACAGGTACAACCTCAGTATGCGAAGCCACACGAACACGCTCGTGAGAAGAGCCTCATAGATAGAATGCAATTATTTAGAATGATCGGTGGAGAACGCCACAAAAGTCTTATCAAGGACTTCCACAAATAGTCGTTCTAACTTACAATACAAGTGCTCTCTCTGTTCCTAAATAAACTCATAAAATTCATTTGAGTCAAACTTTTTAAATTTTGACTAACTTTATAGAAAAGAGTAATAACATCTATGACATAAAAATGAGTATATTATAAAAATACATTCTATGGTAATGATACTAATTTGATATCATAAATCTTGATATTTTTTTCTAAAAATTTGGTTAAAGTTTAAAAAGTTTGATTTAAGATAACCGTAAAAAATCTATTTATTTAGGGACGAAGTGAGCACGTAAAGCCCGTCAACGATCTGTATTCGGAGATGTTTTAAATACAAACCAATGCCTCATATGGCATTAAGATCTCTATAAAGATATCCTTACCCTCTAATCCAACGAGGTAGGAATAGCGTCATGCTTCTCAATAGCAAGTCAGGGGGGATGGTTCGGTGCTTTTGCAACATACATTGAGACCCTTCAATATTACTGATATGGTTTTGTTTCAATATCTCCTTCAGTACTGATGGAGCATCCCCAAGAGTACCCTATAATCTTTCTCAATCCTTGTTTTTAAAAAGAATGGAAAAATCCATCTCCAACAACTCCCTAAATGATCTCCCCATTTTTTAGATATAATAGAACTCATATAATCTCTTCCAATTTTTTCTAGATATAGACAATTTTTTGTATATAAATTCCCAAGAAAAGATGTTTGGATTACTGTAGCAGAACCTCCTGAATTAAGTGGCCCACATGCACCCATCATTGTCCTAAACACTTCTGATCGGCGTGCACGAGTTCCAAATGACTCAAGAGATCTGTCGGGTGTCCTCGGGAAACCCGAATCATCCACGTTACATTCTTTTCAGGAATTCCCTCGTCAAGCATCACAGTATTACAACAGTTTTATAGATAAGATAAATCAGAGTAAAAGCGGAAAGAGTATATAACATAGATTGAAACTTAAGTTTAAAAGTTTACAACCCAGAAGTACTTGATACATAAAAGGTTTGGAACTTTATATTACATATACCACACAACTTTTGGTTACTTGCCCAAGGTCAATCAACAGTGTCATCATCACTCTCCTCCACAAGAGTGAAGAAACATTGACCACCAAAAGGATGATCAATAAACTCACCTGCAACAAAGGGTAACGAACTCTGAGTACAAAAGTACTCAACAAGACTTAACCGTCTAGAAAAGAGGAGAAAACTCAGGTATGAAGGTTATAGGGATCCAAGGTTAGGCTTTAGCAAGATCAAAACATTTCTTTTGCATAAAAGCTTACTAATAGAAAAACCCTACTTTCAAGTTTTAACTCAAGATTCAAATTTCATAACTATCCAAAGATTCTCAAACTTTCATAAGCATACCACATCTTTCGTTCTTATAAAGATCCCATTCATTACTACGGTGCGGGTCAGTGGATTGAGGCTCCATATCCGAGGAAACACGGCGATTCGAATCGTTTAAACCCAGCTGGGGATTCAGTACCACACGACATATGTAGAACTTAATCTTGCATATGTCAACCCTATCTATAGATCCTCCCATACAAGAACGGGTCCAGCGTCACCCGAGAGTACAGTACACCTCGAACCCGACTATCTCATAGCCCCGAGGGTACACGCTACTCCCGCCATCTCTCCACTCCCAGTACGCGGTTGGCCGTTCTCAAGTATCGGAATAGCTATAGATGAGGCTTACCACCGCATGTGGGCTGTACTCAAAGGTCTCAATCACAGCAGGCCAACAACGATAAGGTCCTATGTTGAGTAACCTTACAACAAGACTCCATTCTTGATGTAAGTTACTATCGTTATCATGTTGTCTCAAGATTCATTAATCCCATAACATAGCAACCATTTTTAAAAGCACCTACTATAATGAAGTAGTAAAGCATGGCTAAGCATACTAAGCATTTTCATAAAACGGGTATCAAGGTTAAGTACTGGAATCATCAAGGTTGGTAATGCATCAAATAGGGTTCACTCAACTCCTATTCACTTAATGCATCATATTAACTCAAGTGATATAATAACTTTATAAAATACAAGGATAGGTTTAATGTCCGGGGCATGCCTTGGTGATTAGCGAAGTCCGGAGACTCAGAAAAACCAGAAAGATCCAAACTCTCAGAAGAAACCCACTGTGGATCCGGTTCTTCCGAAACGAGATCTACATGTAGAAGTGCATATGCATGATCAATGGGACGCTTATGACATGATCATGGTAAAGATGGAAATTTTCTAAGCTGTGGACATTTATTTGTACAATCTTCCATCACGGTATAGTTGCAAACCAACAAAACCAACTTAGCTATTAAACTATATATTATTACTAAGCAAATTTCATTATCTTTATTAAGCAAGGTTATGAAACTAATTAGCAACAAAAGATCATCTGCATAAAGGAATCCATAACCAGGGAGCAAATCATGCTACTGATCCCCTGATTGTCAAACAAAACCAAAAATCAATCAAATCTAAAAGGGATTAACAATTTCTATTTATTTTATAAGCCATTTTAATTAGCTTTTACTTATGAACAAATCATACTTATTCAAACAGAGCTGAAATTAAACATGTAGGTAGATATCAGTGACATAAACTCACATGTCAAATTTCATGATTTTTGGAGAAACACAGAAAATCACATAATTCATCAAAGTTGCATTTATTAATTAAAGTATAGATTTATTTGTCACAGTAAAAGTACTCAAAATACAAGTTTTATAATTTTTATATTAGCATAGACATGCTATAATCTAATATGTCAAATTTCACAATTAACAGAGCTATAGAAAAATTATAGCAAAAATAACAAAACTAGCTACTGTGCATAAAGCTATAAAAAGAAAAGTTCAATTCTAGCCCAAACTGGGCTTTCGGCCTGCTCCTGCGCGGCCCAACGCGCGCGAAAGATGGCCCGGCCTGGCTCCCGCCCGCGCGCACGGGTGCTTTTGCAGAAAAGCCCTTCGGCTTCTGAGGAAACAACCCGCAGTCCATAGCGCTATTCACATGAGTCACGGACTTTGCAACCAACACCCTGCACTTTCTCATCTTTACAACTGCAAGGTCCCCGACCATGGCCAGAGCGGACGGCGGTGCACCGAGCGCCGGCGAGCCTTACGCCGGTCAACTCCGGCCATTAGAGACCTAACGGGCGCGAGCACAAGCACCGGCAAGTCACCCGCAACCGATAGAGCTCCTAACCCTAACCGCTACCACTCCGGTGAGGTCTAGCCACGCACGGCGGCGGACCGGATCATGGCGGAGCTGTTCCGGCGAACCTAGGCTGGTAGCAGAAGAACGGAGGGGCTAGGAAGCTCCAGTAGCTCACCCTGATGCTGGCTGTGTAGCTGGTTCGAGCGGAGGATGAACGGAGAGGAGAAGTCCACGGAGCAGTGGCTTGCGGCGGCGAACTCCGGCGAAGCAGACGATGTTCCGGCGAGACCTGAGCATCAAATGGAAATCCATCAAGCCGATGAGTATCCTGGGATCAAGACGAAACAGAAACACGAGACAGGGAGAGTAGAGGAGTGCTCGGTTGAGCGGACCACGGCGAGATCGAGCTCGGCGGCGATTTCGCCCGGCGGAAAGAAGAACGGTGAGCACGAGCTCTCTGAGGCAGTAGAGGTAGAAGGAATGGGTTCTGGAGATGCGCAAGGAAGTAAAGAGGTTATAGCCGCGGTCAAATTTGGATGAGGACGATCAGAGGCAGTGAATTTGGGATTTGGATGGACTGGAGTCCGTCGGTGCCTTGGTGGCGAAATGGCAACGGCGAGCTCAGGAGAAGGCGCCACGGAGCAAGGGAAAGGGTCAGCAGCTGCTTGACCTCGCCACGAAGACGGGTGCGGGCTCATTCGAGAGAGAACGGCGCCTTTCGCGCTGGCGTGGGCGATCCGAGCTCGGCCGTCCACCGCCATGAACAGGGAAGCAAACATATCCCCCCCTTCTCCTTTATACCCTTTCGGAAATTTTGAAATTACTTTAGATTTTTGAATATAAGTTGAAAATATGTTAAAATATCAAATGCTCAGAATTCAATACTAAACATCTTTTATTTTTACAACATATGCAAAATATGTTTAGATTTTGAATTAGGGTTTAAAAATCAAAAGGGGACAAAAAGGGCAAAAGGGTATTTTCACAATTACTTTTGATTTTGTATGAGAACTTGAAAAACTTTATACATCAAAGTTGATCCTTATCATAAATGGAGCAACTTTGCTTTTTAGAGTTTACCCAAATTCTTTTTAGATTTAGAATTATGAAAAGGGGACAAAAATAGGGTTTTTAAATTAATTATATTACTTAATTGAATTCCGACCAAATTTGAATTATACCTCAATGGTGACTTGAAACATGTTCCAAATACACCTTTGAGACATAATACCAAGGTTTGGTCCAAATTTTCAGTTACTATGAGATTACCAAAATACCCTTATATAGCATAAAAGCATTATTCACAACAAGAAAGCATAGACTAGGGTTGCAAACTTAAACACTCTTTATCCACTAAGCACAAACATAAAGAATAAAACTTGTTTTTAGTGAATGCAAAATTGGGTTATCAACTCAAATGAAATGCTAGTGCAGATGATGACATGTCAGGTTTTAGTCTGCTTAACACCAGAGTGTTACAGCTCTTTCCCCCTTAAAGAAATCTCGTCCCGAGATTTAACCTGTAGGCTAACTAATGAAAAAGGAAATGTGTCAGGCACTTACATTACTAACCTTTACACAAAGCAGGGGATAAGTCATCATATTCCAGATTACAAGGACTAGACAGAAGAAAGAAACTCAGGAAAACTTTCTAAGAGAAACTCTTCTGACTCCCATGTGGCTTCATCTTCCGTATGTTGATTCCATTGAACCTTGTAGAACTTGACAGTTCTTTTTTGAGTGACTCAATCTTTCTGGTCAAGAATCTTGATAGGATACTCTGAGTATGTCAGATTAGGCTCTAACTCAATCTCTTCAACATGAATGATATGATCAGGCACTTGAAGACATTTCTTTAGCTGAGAAACATGGAACACATTATGAACTAGTGATAGTTGTGGCGGTAAATCAAGTTGATACGCCACCTTTCCACATCTTTTAAGGATCTGATAGGGACCTATATATCGAGGTGCCAACTTTCCTTTGATTCCAAATCGAGTAACTCCTTTCATTGGTGATACCTTGAGATAAACATAATCACCAACTTTAAAGGTAAGAGACCGTCGTCTCTTATCAGCATAACTCTTTTGCCTGGATTGTGCTTTCTTCATATTCTCTTGAATCAATCTGACTTTTTCTTCAGCTTCTTTAACTAAGTCAACCCCGAAGAGACTATGTTCTCCAGGTTCAGACCAACTTAACGGTGTTCTGCATCTTCTGCCATACAGAGCTTCAAATGGTGCCATCTTAATGCTCTCTTGATAACTATTATTGTAAGAAAACTCTGCTAAAGGCAAACATTCATCCTATTTCTCTGAATAATTGAGTACACAGGATCTTAACATATCTTCTAAGATCTGATTAACTCTTTCAGTTTGGCCCCCAGTCTGTGGATGATAAGTTGTACTATGCAAAAGCTCGGTACCCAAGGACTTATGTAAGTGCCTCCAGAAAACATTGACAAACTGTGTCCCTCTATCAGACACAATAGTCTTTGGAATGCCATGCAGACTTACAATTCTATCAAAATATATCTTGGCATAGCTAGATGCTGGATATGCTATCTTAACAGATATAAAATGAGCTGATTTGGTCAGACGATCAACAATGACCCATATGGAATCAAACCCTTTTGATGTCCTGGGCAGACCCACTATAAAGTCCATACTAATGTCATCCCACTTCCAAGATGGAATTGGCAATGGTTGCAATTCTCCAGCAGACCTAAGATGAACTGCCTTCACTTTCTGACAAGTATCACATTTAGCTACATAACTAGCAATTTCAAGTTTCATCTTAGTCCACCAGAATCTCTGTTTCAGATCATGATACATCTTATTACTGCCTGGATGTACTGAAAATCTTGTTGTATGAGCTTCATCAAGAATCTGCTTTCTGAGCTCAGGAACCTTTGGAACCACTAATCGATCCTTAAACCAAATCACTCCAGCTTCATCTATTTTGAAATTGGAATTTTGCTCAGAGTGAATCTTTTCTTTCAGATGGATCATACCCTTGCTTTCTTTCTAGGCTGCAATGATCTGATCTTTAATGGATGATTGAACGGTCACATTTGCAAGATTTCCTTGTGGAATCATTTCAAGGCTTAACCTTTCAAACTCATGGCACAAGGTAATATCTATCGGCTTGACTTCCAGACAATTGCAATGACCCTTTCGACTGAGTGCATCTGCCACTACATTGGCTTTACCTGGGTGATAGTGCACTTCAATATCATAATCCTTTATCAGTTCTAACCATCTTCTCTGACGCATATTCAATTCAGACTGAGTGAAGATGTATTTCAAGCTTTTATGATCAGTATATATGTGACAAATATTACCCAACAAATAATGTCGCCAGATCTTCAGAGCATGGACTACAACTGCCAATTCTAGATCATGTGTTGGATAATGTTCTTCGTGCCGCTTAAGCTGTCGTGAAGCATAGGCAATAACTCTGCCTTCTTGCATCAGTACACACCCAATGCCTTTGCCTGAAGTATCACAATAAACATCAAAGGATTTTTCAATGTCTGGTTGAGCTAATACTGGTGCAGTTGTCAATAACTTTTTCAGAGTCTGAAAAGCTTCTTCACATTCCGATGACCACACAAACTTGGTGTCATTCTTTAGTAGTGTTGTCATTGGTTTAGAGATCTTGGAGAAGTCAGGATAAATCTACGATAATACCCTGCTAATCCTAAGAAACTCTGAACTTGATGTACTGACGTTGGTGACTTCCAGTCAAGAACTTCTTGGACTTTGCTTGGATCTACTGCAACACCATCAGCTGACAGAACATGACCCAAGAATTGAACTTTGTCTATCCAGAACTCACATTTACTGAATTTAGCATATAACTGATGTTCTCTCAGGCGAGTCAACACTATCCTGAGATGTTCTGCATGCTCTTCTTTGGTTTTAGAATAGATGAGAATGTCATCAATAAACACAACCACGAACTTATCTAGCTCTGGCATAAACACTGAATTCATCAAGTACATGAAGTGTGCTGGGGCATTGGTCAGACCAAAGGACATGACTAGATATTCATACAGACCATATCTGGTAGTGAATGCTGTTTTCGGAACATCTTCTGGTTTGATCTTGATCTGATGATACCCCGATCTCAAATCTATCTTCGAGAATACCTTCGCACCAGCAAGTTGATCAAAGAGAAGATCAATACGGGGCAAAAGATACTTGTTCTTGATTGCCACTTCATTTAAGGGACGATAGTCAACACATAGCCTCAAGGTATGGTCCTTCTTCTTCACAAAGATCGTTGGACAACCCCATGGTGATGAACTGGGTCGAATGAAACCTTTATCTATCAAACCTTGCAACTGAGTTTTCAACTCCGCTAACTCTTTTGGTGGCATTCTATAAGCTCTTCTGGCTATTGGTGCTGTTCCTGGTTTGAGTTCTATTTCAAACTCCACATCACGATCAGGTGGCAGACCAGGTAAATCTTCTGGGAACACATCAGGAAACTCACAGACCACGGGAATGTCTTGGATTTCCTTGACAGAGGTAGCACACACTCGCTCAATTGCCCTCTTAAGAGTAGGAAGATGGACAAGAAGTTGAGACTTGCTATTAGGTAAGTTGAGCTTGATGGTTCTATTCAAGGTGTCTATCACTGCACCTCTTTGGTTCATCCAGTTCATACCCAAGATCACATCTATACTTGGATCTTTTAAAACTATCATGGATGTTGGAAATATATTTCCACCCAGATCTATAGGTACCTGATGTACCATTTCCTTAGTACATAGTCGACCCCCAGGCGACTGTATAAAGAATTCATCTTTGGTTTCACCAATAGGTATATTATGCTTCTCCGCAAATGTTTTATTCATGAAAGTATGTGATGCACCAGAATCAAAAAGTGTAAGTGCTGGGTGTTGAGCAACAGGGAACATACCAAGCATAACAGGTTCTCCTTCAGGAATAGCTTCTATCTGAGTATGGAAAACCTTTCCTGTTTTCTGAGTACCCTTACCCTTCTGATTGTTCTGTGCATTTCCCTTGTTCTGGTTTGCTTGCTGATTTCTCGCTGGCCTTGGTACATTGGCATTGGGAACATTCTGCCTTGGATAAGGACAGTCACGAGAGAAATGTCCAACCTTTCCACAATTGTAGCATGGATAATTTGTAGCTTGTGGCACTGGTGGACGAATAGCAGGAACATTCAGCTGACGTTGAACATTGAAAGGCATAGCAGGCCTTGCAAAAAGTACTCTGAGAATTCTGCTGCTGAGGCGGACGGTAAGGTGGACGATAAGATGGGCGGAACTGCTGGACTGGATGATATACCAGCCTCTGACGCTTCTTGTTGCCGCCAGATGATCCAGACCCTGACGCAAATCCCTTCTTCTTCTTAGCCTCCTTATGCTTGCGATTCTTTTCTTCACTAGATATAGCAACATTCACTGTCTCATGATAATTTATATTGCCACAAGTTGTCATCATAGACTGAAGCTTTGTATTCAATCCTCTCATGAAACATGCCTTCTTCTTCTCATCAGTGTTGACCTGGTCAAAGGCATATTGGGACAGATGATTAAACTTCCCAATGTACTGCATAACTGGCTCATCTCCCTGACGAAGAGCTAAGAACTCTTCAAGCTTCATCTTCATAACTCCATCTGGAATATAATGAGCCCTGAAGGCCTCCTTGAATTCAATCCAAGTGATTCGGTGATCGGCTGGTTGAACAGCTAGTAAATTTGCCCACCAAACCCTTGCGGCTCCTCGAAGTTGCTGAGCTGCAAAAGCTGACTTCTGGACTTCAGTGCAGTTGATAAGACTGAATTTTTGTTCCATGGTACGAAGCCAATCATCAGCTTCAAGAGGTTCATCAGCTTTAACGAACACTGGAGGACGGGTATCAGTGAAATCAACATATGTTGTCTCTTCTCTATTGTTACGGCCACGACCACGTTGACCCACATTCTGATTTTGTGCTAACAGAGTTGTTGCATTGACCAATGCTGCAATTGCATCAGCTAAAGAGGGTGGAACTGGTGGTGCATTAGGGACATCATCCCCACCATGAGAAGCACTAGCACCACGTGTGTTAACAGGCATCTGTTTAAAACAAACCATACTTTGATTAACGTTCATAGTTATACATCATAACATGCATATCATGCTCAACTTATTTATCATACAAGTCCGCTCTTGGGCAGGACTACTGAAACCACTATCTTACACATCTGACCATACTAGAGGTTTTCTGACTAACTAGGTTACAAAGTCAGAAAGGTCACACTATGATACATCTCATGTCTACTCAGCCTCTAGATCTATCACTCTTCCCCAGATAAGACTTCATACTCCACCGGCTCTACCTCCTCATCTTCTTCTTCCTCTGCTTCCACCTCAGATTCTATTTCAGGAGTAGGTGGCGTAGCAGGTTCTGGCTGCAACTGTGCAGTCAGCTCCTCCACCTGCCTATGTAGGTCAGCATGGTGGATCTCCATGAGGTTCTGATTATCCCTCATTACATCTACCCGGGTTCGTGCCCGATTCCTCTGCTCGATAGCCTTTCTCCACTTGCACTCATACTCTTGATGCTGCTCGTGGTGGTACTGCAACTGCTCACTTAACTCTTCTCTCTCTCTGGTACCCCTCAACCTTTCTCCATTCACCCTTGCCAACTCCATGTACAGGCGGTCTACTTCCGCCTGAAGTTGTGACGAGACACTGTTACTTCCTTCACCTTCTTCATAAGCAACCACTGGCTGGTTGCTTCCCACACTATCTGCGGGTTCATCATCTCTTGGGGCAAGAACGTGTCGAGGAACACCTCGAGGTCCGGTACACTTGCGTGCAGTCTGCTTGGTACGGGCCATCTGCTAAAATATATTTATTTTGAATATTAGAACTATATATGTTCCAAGATTAAGAGACAGAGTTTTATAATTAGATAGACATATAGACTCTATTTCTATCCTTAGATACAACTTTAAGAGGGAAGATTTAATTATATGTTATCAATCATGATGCATGAAACGTACTTACGAACAAACACACATCAAACAAATAATTAACTTTAAAGTAGTCACTTATTATAAAAGTGAATAAACTTTCTTTTCACAATTAGGGCAATATTATAATGTTATAAGCATTGTTCCTTAGATATAAATATCATCATAACTATACTAAAAACATATCCATTTAGATAGAAGGATAAGTCTAAAGAATGAATTAAGGTAAGTCAGAAGAATAAGACAAGTCTTAGAAGCAATTTGGACTCAAACTAACTTGAAATTTAGTTTGACTCAAAACTTTTGAAGTTTTCAAAAATGAATACTGTTATACTTTCTAAGGGAACCTGCTCTGATACCAGCTGTGGCAGAACCTCCTGAATTAAGTGGCCCACATGCACCCATCATTGTCCTAAAGACTTCTGATCGGCGTGCACGAGTTCCAAATGACTCAAGAGATCTGTCGGGTGTCCTCGGGAAACCCGAATCATCCACGTTACATTCTTTTCAGGAATTCCCTCGTCAAGCATCACAGTATTACAACAGTTTTATAGATAAGATAAATCAGAGTAAAAGCGGAAAGAGTATATAACATAGATTGAAACTTAAGTTTAAAAGTTTACAACCCAGAAGTACTTGATACATAAAAGGTTTGGAACTTTATATTACATATACCACACAACTTTTGGTTACTTGCCCAAGGTCAATCAACAGTGTCATCATCACTCTCCTCCACAAGAGTGAAGAAACATTGACCACCAAAAGGATGATCAATAAACTCACCTGCAACAAAGGGTAACGAACTCTGAGTACAAAAGTACTCAACAAGACTTAACCGTCTAGAAAAGAGGAGAAAACTCAGGTATGAAGGTTATAGGGATCCAAGGTTAGGCTTTAGCAAGATCAAAACATTTCTTTTGCATAAAAGCTTACTAATAGAAAAACCCTACTTTCAAGTTTTAACTCAAGATTCAAATTTCATAACTATCCAAAGATTCTCAAACTTTCATAAGCATACCACATCTTTCGTTCTTATAAAGATCCCATTCATTACTACGGTGCGGGTCAGTGGATTGAGGCTCCATATCCGAGGAAACACGGCGATTCGAATCGTTTAAACCCAGCTGGGGATTCAGTACCACACGACATATGTAGAACTTAATCTTGCATATGTCAACCCTATCTATAGATCCTCCCATACAAGAACGGGTCCAGCGTCACCCGAGAGTACAGTACACCTCGAACCCGACTATCTCATAGCCCCGAGGGTACACGCTACTCCCGCCATCTCTCCACTCCCAGTACGCGGTTGGCCGTTCTCAAGTATCGGAATAGCTATAGATGAGGCTTACCACCGCATGTGGGCTGTACTCAAAGGTCTCAATCACAGCAGGCCAACAACGATAAGGTCCTATGTTGAGTAACCTTACAACAAGACTCCATTCTTGATGTAAGTTACTATCGTTATCATGTTGTCTCAAGATTCATTAATCCCATAACATAGCAACCATTTTTAAAAGCACCTACTATAATGAAGTAGTAAAGCATGGCTAAGCATACTAAGCATTTTCATAAAACGGGTATCAAGGTTAAGTACTGGAATCATCAAGGTTGGTAATGCATCAAATAGGGTTCACTCAACTCCTATTCACTTAATGCATCATATTAACTCAAGTGATATAATAACTTTATAAAATACAAGGATAGGTTTAATGTCCGGGGCATGCCTTGGTGATTAGCGAAGTCCGGAGACTCAGAAAAACCAGAAAGATCCAAACTCTCAGAAGAAACCCACTGTGGATCCGGTTCTTCCGAAACGAGATCTACACGTAGAAGTGCATATGCATGATCAATGGGACGCTTATGACATGATCATGGTAAAGATGGAAATTTTCTAAGCTGTGGACATTTATTTGTACAATCTTCCATCACGGTATAGTTGCAAACCAACAAAACCAACTTAGCTATTAAACTATATATTATTACTAAGCAAATTTCATTATCTTTATTAAGCAAGGTTATGAAACTAATTAGCAACAAAAGATCATCTGCATAAAGGAATCCATAACCAGGGAGCAAATCATGCTACTGATCCCCTGATTGTCAAACAAAACCAAAAATCAATCAAATCTAAAAGGGATTAACAATTTCTATTTATTTTATAAGCCATTTTAATTAGCTTTTACTTATGAACAAATCATACTTATTCAAACAGAGCTGAAATTAAACATGTAGGTAGATATCAGTGACATAAACTCACATGTCAAATTTCATGATTTTTGGAGAAACACAGAAAATCACATAATTCATCAAAGTTGCATTTATTAATTAAAGTATAGATTTATTTGTCACAGTAAAAGTACTCAAAATACAAGTTTTATAATTTTTATATTAGCATAGACATGCTATAATCTAACATGTCAAATTTCACAATTAACAGAGCTATAGAAAAATTATAGCAAAAATAACAAAACTAGCTACTGTGCATAAAGCTATAAAAAGAAAAGTTCAATTCTAGCCCAAACTGGGCTTTCGGCCTGCTCCTGCGCGGCCCAACGCGCGCGAAAGATGGCCCGGCCTGGCTCCCGCCCGCGCGCACGGGCGCTTTTGCAGAAAAGCCCTTCGGCTTCTGAGGAAACAACCCGCAGTCCATAGCGCTATTCACATGAGTCACGGACTTTGCAACCAACACCCTGCACTTTCTCATCTTTACAACTGCAAGGTCCCCGACCATGGCCAGAGCGGACGGCGGCGCACCGAGCGCCGGCGAGCCTTACGCCGGTCAACTCCGGCCATTAGAGACCTAACGGGCGCGAGCACAAGCACCGGCAAGTCACCCGCAACCGATAGAGCTCCTAACCCTAACCGCTACCACTCCGGTGAGGTCTAGCCACGCACGGCGGCGGACCGGATCATGGCGGAGCTGTTCCGGCGAACCTAGGCTGGTAGCAGAAGAACGGAGGGGCTAGGAAGCTCCAGTAGCTCACCCTGATGCTGGCTGTGTAGCTGGTTCGAGCGGAGGATGAACGGAGAGGAGAAGTCCACGGAGCAGTGGCTTGCGGCGGCGAACTCCGGCGAAGCAGACGATGTTCCGGCGAGACCTGAGCATCAAATGGAAATCCATCAAGCCGATGAGTATCCTGGGATCAAGACGAAACAGAAACACGAGACAGGGAGAGTAGAGGAGTGCTCGGTTGAGCGGACCACGGCGAGATCGAGCTCGGCGGCGATTTCGCCCGGCGGAAAGAAGAACGGTGAGCACGAGCTCTCTGAGGCAGTAGAGGTAGAAGGAATGGGTTCTGGAGATGCGCAAGGAAGTAAAGAGGTTATAGCCGCGGTCAAATTTGGATGAGGACGATCAGAGGCAGTGAATTTGGGATTTGGATGGACTGGAGTCCGTCGGTGCCTTAGTGGCGAAATGGCAACGGCGAGCTCAGGAGAAGGCGCCACGGAGCAAGGGAAAGCGTCAGCAGCTGCTTGACCTCGCCACGGAGACGGGTGCGGGCTCATTCGAGAGAGAACGACGCCTTTCGCGCTGGCGTGGGCGATCCGAGCTCGGCCGTCCACCGCCATGAACAGGGAAGCAAACATATCCCCCTTCTCCTTTATACCCTTCGGGAAATTTTGAAATTACTTTAGATTTTTGAATATAAGTTGACAATATGTTAAAATATCAAATGCTCAGAATTTAATACTAAACATCTTTTATTTTTACAACATATGCAAAATATGTTTAGATTTTGAATTAGGGTTTAAAAATCAAGAGGGGACAAAAAGGGCAAAAGGGTATTTTCACAATTACTTTTGATTTTGTATGAGAACTTGAAAAACTTTATACATCAAAGTTGATCCTTATCATAAATGGAGCAACTTTGCTTTTTAGAGTTTACCCAAATTCTTTTTAGATTTAGAATTATGGAAAGGGGATAAAAATAGGGTTTTTAAATTAATTATATTACTTAATTGAATTCCGACCAAATTTGAATTATACCTCAATGGTGACTTGAAACATGTTCCAAATACACCTTTGAGACATAATACCAAGGTTTGGTCCAAATTTTCAGTTACTATGAGATTACCAAAATACCCTTATATAGCATAAAAGCATTATTCACAACAAGAAAGCATAGACTAGGGTTGCAAACTTAAACACTCTTTATCCACTAAGCACAAGCATAAAGAATAAAACTTGTTTTTAGTGAATGCAAAATTGGGTTATCAACTCAAATGAAATGCTAGTGCAGATGATGACATGTCTGGTTTTAGTCTGCTTAACACCAGAGTGTTACAATTATGAACCCAGATAAAATTTTGGTTTAATCCTTACCCTCTGTCTTAAACTCCTTTAGATTATCATATGTCATTAATATGTGTCCATCACCAATTATGTAAAGATTATTGGTGAACACTGAGACAATATAAAAACCAATCAATGAGTTCTGAATGAACCTTCACGTGTTATAGATTTGTGTATCCCTTCCGAATAAGGAATCCAATAAGGTGATTTGTATCATAATTAACTTGGATACTTAAGTCCCATAATAACTTTCTAGGATTACACAATACATGTGCGACTTTGTGTTTGGGGTATTTCATATGGATTTCTTTGGGAATATCGATGAATATATGAATATGCTAAAATTCAGTGACCAAATATAAAAATATATGTTGTCACTAGATCTTTTTTACTGCTAATATTATAACAAAAAACACTTCCCTTATAGAGCAAAAAATGTATTGAAAAATTGAAATAAATGGTTGGGCTTTGTGTAAAACCTCTAGTGCTACTAGCATTGTTTTGTATCTTAATATCTTATTGGGCAACGTATGCTATACAAACTCTCTTCCCATACAAACTATACAAACTACGACCACCACCGTTAGATCGTCATCCGATGGCTGCAACTAAGGGTGGGAATCATTAGCAAATAGGCCCCCCGGCCGCTGCTGCGCTCTGCTGCCGCGCCCTGCTGCCATGATGGCATACGTTGATAATGATTCTCACCCTTGGTTGCAGTCATCGGATGACGATCTAACGGTGGTAGTCGTAGTTTGTATAGTTTGTATGGGAAAGGAGTTTGTATAGCATACGTTGCCATCTTATTGCTCCGAAACCACTTTAGGATGGAAACTAAGTTTTACCTCAACCCTACTCCCACATGGTAAAGATATCACGAGGTGTTAGCATCAGTGTCCTAAACACCTCTTTTTGGGTGAGGTTATTTCTAATTAATTGTCCGACTGCTTGATGCAGTTCGCCATGGCCTGCTTAGAAAAGTATGCAATAACATTCATAGCCTTACAGTCAGTCATATGATTCTCTGGTCCATCTCATGCACTCTTGATGAATCAGGTTGAGTTCCCAAAACGTGAATCAAAGCTTTCCGATAACCGAGCATATTAATATTTAGGTGCACTCCTGAGCTAGGTATCTTAAGGTCAGTCTCAGTGAAGATTTCATCTCTCAGTTTTCAATACATCCAAATTTTAGAAATAGTGCCGAAGAATTTCATGAGGATAGCCATGAAACTCTTATCATTTCTTTTTTCATTAATATTGTGTCATGTCAGCATATTAAATGTCCATGAAACTCTACAAAACTCTCACTGAGACCGGCCTAATAGTATTCATGCAACGAGGAGTAACCATTGATTATTCTTTGGTTTTTCTAACTATTAGTTCACCTAAGTTTACTATCTTATTAGGGCATGTACAACCCACAAGCATGGTGTTGTCTGTAAGTTTTTGAAACTCACAAACAGACAGTTTAACAGATAACTCGTACAGTGGGTCGTCTATTTGTCAGTCTATGAACCATTTAATGCAGGTGCATTCATGATCAAATATGAAACAAGTTTTTGTATGTCATTTTGTTGCTTCTTTCTTTTGGCATACATAACTAACTTTTTTATAAGCCCAAATATAATATAATTTAAAAGAACATTTGTTCATATTTAAGCAAAACCAAATAGTACAAAGAACAAGAAACAAAAAATAGCCTGAAATTGATGCATTCAGACATATGAAACAATCAGCAAGCCTGAAATTAATCGATATAGCCTGACTAGTTTGCATTTGCAACCAGTGCCTTCATCAGCATCTGCAGTCTCCAAATGCATCAGACATGACATATGGCAGGTTTGCTTATCAGATAGTAGGAATGCAACCGCTCTTTTGGTCTCCAATCATCCTTGCTCATCACCTGCACGGCCTTATTGAAGCAACCAATCTTGCAAAAAAATCAATTCAACAGCAGATAGACACTCTGATGGACCTGCTATCACATAAACCAATTAAGTAGCTACAACAC
Organism: Coix lacryma-jobi var. lacryma-jobi; assembly: GCA_009763385.1. Taxonomy (NCBI): domain Eukaryota; kingdom Viridiplantae; phylum Streptophyta; class Magnoliopsida; order Poales; family Poaceae; genus Coix; species Coix lacryma-jobi. Next base: position 180,790,016 of record CM019822.1, read on the forward strand.
TAGCAGATAACGAATCAGACCTCATATGCAATGATTGAATAGGAAATATTTATAAAAAATGCGGTTTGAAACAAATTCACAAAGAATCTGCAGAAATCGATCTGGCCGATTTCCAAAACTGATATGCAAGACCAATTATAATATCTCACGGTATGAACAAGGCTGATGTGCATGACCAATTTATATGCATCAATACAGCAAGTTCATCAGACTAGAAATTCGCCTGTCACTAGTAGTACCAAAATTGGTACCTCAATTTTGGCCCAGTGCTCATAGGCAGAATAATCATCATCCCAGAGATTTTCGGTCAGGCACCTGTAATTGAAGAACTCCTCTGTAATTTCCTTCCTTTGGCGAGCATCTGATGTTGGAATACCAACCTGCATGGATCCCAGTAAGTTGGTCACCGAGACAGACTATACAGAATTAGTGCAAAACAGAACCAGGTTTTGCAAGACGGGCATTGCATATGATTTATTAGAAGATTACAAGGTGAGCTTTCCAAAGCAGTTTTGAATTGTAACGTGCACCTGTTACAGGATATATGTGATTGTCTCAGAAACTCTCTTATGTTTATTCTCGCGCCCAAGTGCATATACAAACTGAAGAATTTATGTTTTTTTCTATATATGTATACTGTTGTTTGCCTGGTGCTGTCTAGCAACAGCAACACCGAATTTGCTGCACTATCATGACAGCAGTAATTGTATGGCATTTGTAATGATTAAGTGAATTGCGGCAATTTGATTTGATGCCTCCTTTTTTTATATAAAACAGAGGGTGTGACTCCAGTTCCAGCTGACAACACTTGAAAAATCCGTTGCATTTTCATCTCAGTTATGCAATGCTCCATGGTTGCATTGCCGGTTTGCAGGTTGCAGCAACCGATTCTGATCGGTTCAGTATCGGCCAGAACGTGGCGGTTCCTCAAACAAAACGTTTTAACCAAATATTCTGGCAATCCAATGCTGTTAGCACCATGATCAGCTGATCTCAGTCGAGAATTTAATTAAATCTGTTTTTTCAACGAACACCAAAGATAACACTTTGTTCACAATCACACACAGTTTCAGCAAAAAAAGAGAAAGTTTCAGTTTGTTACACGACGAGGAAACCACACTACTGCCTGCATCGAGTGGTTTTCAGTTTCAGAACTCAGAAGGCAAGCGTGGCGTAGGCGACGCAGCCTGCTGCAACCGAGGCGACGAAGCCTGCCACGGCGAGCCCAGCGCCATCGCCAGCGCCGTTGCTGTCCTTGCCGGCGGCGGGAGGCGCGCCCTTGGCCGTGGAGTTCTTGGCGGCGGGGGCCTTAGGCGAGGCCGGCGGCACCGGAGCGCCGCCGCCGCCGCCGCCGTTGGAGGGAGCCGGCGCGGACGTCGAGCCGGAGCCGGAGCCCTGCGGGGCGGCCGGGGCCGGCGCGCCCGCGGCGGCGACCATGACGATGAGCTTCTCGTTGGCGCGGCAGTTGGCCTCGACGCCGCTGATGAAGAAGAAGGCGCCGGCGCGGTCCAGCGTCACGGACGTGCTGCCGTCGGCGAACCGCTTGTCGTAGGAGGAGGTGTTGCAGGTGTTGTAGTCGGCCGGCTCCACCAGCAGCACCGAGTCCTTGTCCTTGGGGTACACGAACACTGCAGCAGGAGGTCGCAGTCGCAATGGGGGCAAAGAACAACGCAGGCAGAGGTCACTCACGAGCTGAGACTGAGAGGATGCGCGGCGATGTGTAATGATGATGAACAGACTCACAGAGGCTGTCGCCGATCTGGAAGCTGGTCTTCTCCGCCCAGGTGTTGAAGGGCTCGGCGGCGGCGTCCGGCACGGCCCAGCCATTGTCGCCGCCGACCTTGTACTGCGTGGCGCCGGCGGCCGCCGCCGCCAGGAGCACGAAGCAGGCCAGCCCCAGACCGCAAGATGACGACGATGAGCTCGCCATTGCTGCACCTGCAAAACCACAGATTGCGCGCTGTGCTGCTGCTGTCCCGGCTGCCGGCACAACGGATATATGATGTTGATTGATGTCACGTCGGTCTTGGGACTGGAGCGTGTGGTATTTGTAGGCAAACGGCGCGGACCTGACTGCCCCCAAGATCGAGGCTTTCGCAGGCTGTGGCCTGTGGGGTACCCTGTGCCTTGCTTTGGGTGGTCGGTCAGGTCGCCACCTCGAGCGATGCTCTGCGGGCTGCAGAGCACGTGCTGCAGCTTCACCTTTTGCTACGTGCGTGCGCGTGTGTCATGGACCATGGTGTGCTGCTAGCCCATGGAGTATTGCCGATTGCCGTTGGCGTTGCCTTTGGGACGAAGAAGAATTGATGCTTCCCCAACCGGCCAAACGGCCGTGGAAGTGGAATGGAAAAGGCGATGCCTTGTTTCTGCTGCGGTTGTGCCTGTCTGTGATCCGGGGAGTTCAGATAGGCTCGGTAGCTGATAGATTGATAATGATGGGCAATGAACAGTGGGCCATGCCGTTTTGGTTAGGACGAAGCCTGCTGCACTAGAGATGCAATGCAAGCGGGCTAAATTCCATATATATAGACTTAATTTTGCAAACAAGCTAGATGTTGTATATATGTTTAACTTTATTTATAGATTATCATAATAACACACAAAATTAAACCTATATGTGGATTCGCGGGCTAACCCGCTTTGCATCCCTACCTGAACCCGGTGTGTGTTGGTTTATAACGTAGTACTCATCTGTTCAAAAACAAATGTACTTTCTCACTTGACAAAGAGTCAGCTCATTTATGTTTGGTCAGTTGTATAAAAAATAATCTAACAAGTTTATTACTATAAAAGTTTATTCCATGATCAATGTATTCATGTTTATTACGCATCATAAATATTAGTGTTTTATGTATATATTTAGTCCATTTTTTTTTAAAAAAAAGGACTTCTAGATAAGCAAAAATTATATTCATTTTGAGACTGAGGTTTTACAAATAAAATAAAATTTTATAGCGGTTTTATGTTTAAGTATGTAAATTTTAACAAAATTTAAATAAAATATAGATATTTGTTGTATTAAATATGCACTATTAGATTATTATGGAACATACTTTCATATTATTTGATGTCATAAACATAAATATTAATATTTTTAATATAAATTTTATCAAATTCTAAACACTTAACATAAAATGTAACTAAAGCTGTACTTTTTGGATGGAGATGTAATTAATCCTCATACAACGATGCAACTTCTATGGTTCGATATGACAAGGGCATGAAAAAAAGAAAGAAAACCGCTTTATAGGATTCTGCAACTGTGCGGGACCATCCACAAAGGTCACAATGAGCCCACCTTCACTTTATAGTCTTCGGATCATTTATATGGGCTTTTTAGAACATATATAATAGGCTCAAACTGTGCTGGCCTAAAGTTTTAAGGCCTATATACTAGAAGACTAAATTAGGAGGTTGACTCAGCGAGCCCAATAATACACCGGATGAGAGAAAAAAAAAGTCTCTTCTAACTATTAAATTAATGTTGTATCATTCGATGTAACACGGTTAAAATTTTAGCCTTAGATCCAAACACTTCTTTAAAATAACTCGCGTACAATGATGGTACAAGTTATAGTTCTATGACGTATTAAGTTTTGTTGCAGCAGACATGCACGTTTGCTATAATCTATACCTCTTATAAAGCAAAGTCCCACTAGCAATTTTTCTTACCCTGTAAAGTATCCACATCAGCATCCACTAGAACACCCCACTATCTAGCACGTCTAACTATCTCTCATGCAAAGTGCTCACATCAATATCCACTAACACATACCATTATGTCTTTATTCAAGCTATTCACATTAGCAAACCACACAATTTTCTAACATATATTTAGTTGTCTACATCGTAATGCTAAAATCATTCATTACCATGTATTATGATATTCATTTATTCATATATTAGTAAATACAAATAGTATAATTTCACCAACAATTTCCGCAACAACGCGTGGAGCGTTCTCCTAGTAATATTAAGAGTAAAGTCCATCACCGGTCCCTAAACTTGTGTCGTTGTGTCATCTCGGTCCCTAAACTCACAAATCGATCGTCTAGGTCCCCAAACTTGTTCGGTTGTGTCATCCCGGTCCTTAAACTTGCAAATCACTCGTTCAAGTCCTCAAACTTAGTCAGTTGTGTCATCCTGGTCCCTAAACTTTGTTTTGAGTGTCATCTAGATCTAAACATGGCAATTTTAAAACTTTATATCAATAAATAATTCATAACTTTTTCATATAAACTTGGATGAAGACAATATTTATATCAAAGTTGTAGCCCTCGATGTGATCTACAACTTTGTAGTTGAAATTATTTTTATTTAAAACTGTTTAGGGTCCCAAACTATAGTTTTAAAATTTTAAATTTCAAAATCTATAAACATACAACAATATTTTGGGACCATAAACAGTTTTAAATCAATAACTTTTCAACTACAAAGTTGTAGATCACATTGAGGGCTACAATTTTGATATAAAGTTTGTCTTCATTCGAGTTTATATGAAAAAGTTATGAATTATTTGTTGATATAAAGTTTTTAAATTGTCATGTTTAGATCTAGATGAGACTCAAAATAAAGTTTAGGGACTAGGATGACACAACTGACTAAGTTTGAGGACCTAAACGAATGATTTGTAAGTTTATGAATCGAGATGACATAACCGAACAAGTTTAAGGACCGGGATGACACAACCGAACAAGTTTGAGGACCTAGATGGTCGATTTGTGAGTTTAGGGACCGGGATGACACAACGACACAAGTTTAGGGACCGGTGATGGACTTTACTCTAATATTAAAGAGTGATGGGTCTTCCGTCCTACTTTTTTACTTCTCAAACTATCCTTGCACCTTCATTCTTTCACCACAGCAATGCCAAATTTCATTACTAAGCAACGAAATTACATAAGTTTGCAATTAAAAACAGTCAGCGAACTATGCCCGCAAAAAGCCACATTGGAATGAACACATATGGGTTCATCAAATCGGCACAACCACAACTTACCAAAAGAACATTTACCCTGCCACACTAAGCGTTCAAGCGTTAAACGAAACGACTAAGTCCTCCTAGTTTATTATATGCCTAAAATGGCAAATGAACATCACACAGACTGTCTTTTCATAGGATTCAGGCACCAAAACTCCCGACAACTGGAAGGGCTTTTGATCTTCAGACGATCGTCATCCTGTTGTCGCCTCTATCCATCCGATCTTTCTAATGAAAGTGAAGAGCCACCATCTTTAGAACTTCCACGTCCTGCTCCATCTGCACTGAGATTGCATCCTTCTGTAAACCTGTCCAATATGTTAGTTTGGAGCACATGAGACATATGATTTGAGCCGGTGATTTTATTCTTCTCTCTTCAAAGCATATAATATTTCTCGTCTTTCACACTATCCAACAAATAACAACAAGCCCTGCAAAATGAACCTGTTTGTCCCTTGAGAGACTCCAGTTAATCCAAATCTAGTATTGGTGAAAGAAAATTAGTCTCACATGTACCCCAAATATGTAAGCCAAAATACTCCATACATATTTGATCACAAGACATTCGAAAAACAAGTGTTTCACTGTTTCTTCCTCTTGGCAAAAAGCACACGCGGGACTTACTTTCCACTTCCTTTTCAGAAGATTATTTTTGGTTAAAATAACATTCTGTAAAGTCAATCACATGAATATTTTGACTTTAAGAGGAATTTTAGCTTTCCAAGTTTGTTTGTTATCAACATCCGTACAACTATTAAACATATGATTATAAGTTGATTTAATAGAAAAGCATCCAGACTGTTCCAACTTCCAAATACACATTATTTAGGTCTCTAAGTTGATTCTGTAGATCTAAAGAGCCATCACCTGAAATAAAGTCTCCAGTTTTGATTGCACATGATATATGCTAAGCATTCTTGGTCAAAACATAATACAATCTCTACCCGCGGGAGGATTGGCGCCCTCCCGCGGGCTAGGTTACTGTAGCTTCTTTTTTTTTTGTTTTTTTGCTTTTCGTTTATTTTTTCTACTTTTTTATTTTTTCCTTTTTAAGATTTTTGTAGGTATATTTTTCTATTAAAAACCGGTGTGATGATAATGCGTCCAATAATACAAACTCTAATTGTGGAACAACGCCCTCTCAATACTTGCGTGCGTTTTATGCTTATATAGTGACTGATATATTTAGAGATTGTTTAGTTCCAAGTTAAAAAGTTTTGGGATGTCATATCAGATGTTTAACACTAATTTAGAGTATTAAATACTATTAACAAAACTAATTGTATAAGTGGAGAATAATTCGTGAGGTAAATTTATAAGTCTAATTATTAATAATTATCAAATGTTTAATGTAACACCATATTATCAAAACATGAATTTATTAGGCTTAAAAAAATTAGTCATTTCGCAAATTATTTTGAATTTATGTAATTAGTTATTTTTTAGTCTATATTTAATATTCTATGTGAGGTCAAAACATCCGATGTAATAAGTGAAAAATTTATAGGGTAAAACTAAACACATTTGTACTGTTTAGGCCGATCAAGTTTTTCGTACATCCATACACAGCAGAACATAGGCATTTATGAGACTTTGACAATCGTACCAATAGCAGGCGCGGCGAAGCGTGCTAACCACCCTTATAAAAATCTATACTTGTGGGAGTATTGGCGTTCATTGAGCACCTCTCCTGCTATCTACCAATGGCCATGTGCCACCTGGCTGCTCGATTGCACATGCGTTGTGCCAGGAAACAGATCATCATCCCGGTAAATTAAAGTACATCCCCTGATCTAAGGCAATCTGCGCAGCGAAGCACGCCTCACCATCCTAGTATATTAAACAGATTGGGAAATCTATCCTCCAGGGATAGAGTTCCACACCATACATCGTTCCAAAAATCGATATTCTTACCATTACTCAATCTCAGAACTCTCCCTCTCAAATAAACGTGTTTAATTTCGATCAAGTCCTCGCACCTTCATATCTCATATATGATCTAGATTTATGCCTTGTACTCATATGAGTTAGAACAACTCGCGTTAGTAATGATACAACAATATTAGGGTCTCGCTTTTTTACTTTCAAAATTGCTCTTGCGCGTTAGTAATGATAAGAAGTTCAATTTCAAAACATATCACACGTTTGCTAGTGATAATAATAAGGCCCGTGGATAATGAGCATGTTTGCTAATGATAATAATAGGATGTGACATGGACATATTTGCTAGTGATAATAATAATAATAAACGTGCATACTAACTTACTAAGTGTCGAATATCCAATTTCCAGGCACAATGAATTGTTGATTTCTTATTCATCCGGCGGAAAACGAATGCAAGATTTAGCAACAACATGCACAAATCGCATGTCTTTAATTACATGTACATATTTACTCGAGCCTTCCGTGCATCGTGCGTCCTCAGTCCACTTCACTTCAGAGAGCAAGCATGGCGTAGCCAAGGATGCAGGCCCCGAAGGAGCTGGCCAAGCCTGTGGCCACCGTGAGGGCGGCGCCGTTCTTGTCCTTGGAGGCGCCGGCGGGAGGCGACGATGGCGTGCCGCCCGTCGAGTTAGCCGTCGCCCCATGCGCGCTCGGAGCCGGGGAGCTCGCCGAGGGCACCGGCGGTGCCTGCGGGGCGCCGGCCGGGGCAGGTGGCGGCGGTGGGGTTGACGACGCGCTCGGAGCAGGGGGTGACGACAATGCGGGCGGCGGCGTGCTCGGTGGTGTCGTCGTGGGAGCAGAGGCGGCCGGGGGCGGAGCCGAGCCGGCGGGCGGCGCGGTGGTCGGGGCCTTAGGAGCGGGCGACGACGGCGGGGGCGGGGTGGTGGAGCTGGCGGGAGGAGGCGACGACGCCGGTGACGCTGCTGGCGGCGGCGCCGTGCTCGTCGGAGCCTGCGCGCCGCCGCCGGTGCCGTTGCTGCGGGCGGCGAGGACCATGACGATGATCTTCTCGTTGGCGCGGCAGTTGGCCTCGACGCCGCTGATGAAGAAGAGCGGGCCGGAGCGGTCGAGCGTGACCACGGTGTCGCCGTCGTCGAACTTCTTCACGTACGACGCCGTGTTGCAGGCGTTGTAGTCCGCCGGCTCCACCAGCAGCACCGAGTCCTGGTCCTTTGGGTACACGAACACTAAAGCGAAAAACCCATCAATGGCATCAGCTGATCAGCATCTCATGTATGGCCATGGCGTACGTCACACTCACACATAGTGTTCGACGCCGGCGGCAATGGCCATGGCCATGCCATGGCATACTGGCATCATGCATGTAAACCAGTCTGAATTGATACTTACTTAGGGAGTCTCCGATCTGGAACCTCGTCCTCTCCGCCCAAGTGTTGAAGGGCTCCGCGCCGGCGGTGGGCACGCTCCAGCCATTGGCGCCGCCAACCGTGAACTGCGTTCCGCCGGCGACCGCAGCGGCAATGGCGAAGCAAGCAAGTGCAAGACCGTAGCTACTTGACTTCGCCATGGGTGACGACAAGCCACGCAGGTAGCTAAATTTAGGCTTTTGCAAGTGATGATCCTGTGCTGGCAGCTGGCTGGAGGTTGAAGAACCATGGGCTTGCATTGCTGCGTATTTGTAGGCGTCAATGGCTGGGGCTTTACAAGCTGTGTGGTTGTTCCTTGCTTTCCATGGCCACGTTGAGCTGTGTTTCCAAGGTATATGGCACCTCGCCTTTCCATCTTGTCTATCTCGGCTGTCTTCTCTGCGTCTCTCTCTCTCTGCCTGCCTCCTGGATCCATAGCTTGGCCGAGGCATTGCCAATTGCATGCTGCTGGACTGGAATGTGCATCGCTTGTGCACTGCTCCATGCATGGTTCATGGACAATTGTCACTCTCCAAACAATCCATGAGTTGTTTGTCAATGCTGTTAATTAGCACACGTGGCACGTCGTAATGCGCCTTGGTCAGAGCAGAACAGAACAATGTTCTAATGGCCTAGTTAAAGTGGATCAACGCTACAGATAGAGAGTCGTTGACCTGATTTTTTAATGGTAATTACTGGAGGTTAAAAAAAGGTTGTTTAAGAAAGTTTGACCTTTTTTGTCCATGCAAGGCTCCTCTGCCATTCCGTGTCACCTCTGCACTGCAGGCCTGTATGTGGCATAGCCGCATAGGGTTCTTGACCTTGGTGTTGAGGTTATGCTTTACCCATTTGCAGGGAAAACAGAAGTGCAGCAGCTGCAGCATCACAGAGAAGCATTTTTTTTTTTATGATTTTTGTTGCCAACTCTTCAGCCAGTGCAGCTCTCTCTCTCTCACACACACACACACACACACAGCACTTAAACAAAAGTGCTTAAGCCATGATGCAATGCAACACGGCATCATGTTTGTCGATGGCACGTCTGTCATGGCGTGGAAACACCGCTTTGTAGTCCTTATGTTCATGGCATAATCGATGGCGGTACTCAGAACTTAGGCATGCCGACTAGTCCCTGACAGTTGTATATTTGTATATCCTCACGACCTCTCACACACACACACACACACACACACACACACACACACACACACACTGACAGTTGTATATTTGTATATCCTCACGACCTCACACACACACACACACACACACACACACACACACACACACACACACAAAAACTGAAACAACAAGCTGTCTGTGCGTTGCGTGGCTGTAAACGTGCTTTGAAAAAAATTTTTGAAGCTTTGCAGGGTCGGCATCATAATCTGGTCAGCCAGAGATTACTAGTCTACGGCTAATAAGAAACTTAAAAATCGTAGACAAGAAGACAAAGCGCATGTTCAGCATTAACTTGAGTCAATTTCCCTTTCCATTTCCAACTACATACACCTTGCTGCAAAGATTCTGAGAAAAGAAAAGAAAAAAAAAACAATTCCAAACCAAAGCTGTCTGTCTCCCTAAACCGAAACCATTTACAGTTACAGGCATGGCGATCGATCTGCATTCACGCCATCACGCATGCCGTGCGGCGCCATTATTCAGGCGACCCGGAACCCTCTCTGCGACTCGCTGAAGGCATCGTACGCCGTCGCGAACGAGGCTCTGGACCTCGAGGAAGATGACCTTGCCGACGAGGCAGGCGACGACGCCCTGTTCTTCTTCTTCTTCCTCTTCGCCTTCCTCGGCCCCCTTGCCATGTCTGCGGTCTCCTGCCCGGGCCTGCTGTCCTGGAAGATCTCAATGGGCAGCATGCTTCTTGGCTGCTCAAAGTCTGCAAAAGAATTTAAAGTTTAGTAAATTCAGGCTATTCAGCTCAGAAAGGATCTGTGAGATTCTACAGTGATTTTTTGTTCATCACTTGCATACATGCAAGCGACCAAGAGGTCCTTGATGTACGTGGTGTGCCACTAATATCATTATGAAATAGGACAAGAAGATTCAGGCGCCTTATCATAAGCACAAATGATTACTACTCGTGCTGGCTGTATGATTATGAGGCACGGATTTGTTTAGGGCGTGGCTGGAATGTCGTATGGGACACCAACTTTATTTATTTATCTTTCTGACTGATTATGCCATTAATTAGTCTGTTTCTTTTTTTTTTTGACTGAATATTTTTGAAGGGCAAACAATGTCAGAGTCAGAGGTAAGAATCACCTGCAGAGGCCCAAGAAGTCTGCCTTGACTGCGCAGCTGTGCTCACAGAGCCAGCTGATAAATCATCTGTTCCCTTGAATTCAGCCATCTAAAAGTAAAAAAAAAGGTACATCACCATCAGTTAAGAACTATGTGAAAAATAATGTAAACTCATGATAACAGATAAAGCATGATGCTGCATATTGTTATGGATGGTATTCTTACCCAGCTTGGAGATGTGTCACTGGTGCCCAGACCTATGTGAGCCACATGCTTTACATCTGTAGGGTACCCAATCTCCATCTCATGCTCCTTATGCACTGCAAAAAAGCAGATGTCTAGTCAGGTACTTGTGCTTTCACCATATGCTTTTAAGTTGGTACTGCTTTTTCATGCATTTTACTATTGATTTTTTTAGAATCTGGATGTGGATGTAGAAACCAATTCACAGAAACTCAAGCCAAGTAATAAAGAAAAAATTGCAGAAATAGATTGAAAATATAGAAGGATGGATGGGATTATTACCAAACATTTGAGAAATTATCTTCAGCCCTTTGAAGATCCCCTTCATCTTTATCGCCATTGGTGAAACCCTTGGACGGAAGAGAAAGAGCTCCTGCAAGAATGTAGAATAAGATCAAATGTTCTTGGAGTACGAAGAAAAGATTTTAGCTTTCATGCACTAAAACATGGCATTTTTAGTCTGAGGTTGATGGCATCATCTGTCACAAAAGATACACTAAAACATGGCAAGGAAAAAAGATACAACAAGGATACAATTTGCATGAATGACAAGGGTACACATATCTCTTGAATGTTCATATTGAAGAAAAGATTGCCAGAGGCCTATGCATACAGTAGAATGGATCGCAAGAAGGAAAAAACTGTACAGCCGCTATCATACCTCTGGAATTATTCTCTCAGTAGTATAACTCCGACTAGCAGCTCTCGCTTCTGAGTTGTTAGACCAAAGTTCACTCTGAAGATGAAGAGCAAAGCAGAAGCAGATGGGAACAAGCAGTTTGGTTTAGAGGGGTAGGAAGCAGAGGGAGCTAAATCTTCCAAGAAGGTAGCATAGAACCTCCTTAAATATGGTGACAAAGTAGTTGGGAGCAACTCTTGTTGTTGCTCTTCTTTTATTTTATTCTATAAGTGCAGCCAGGCTTTTCTGAAAAATAGACCATACTTGTGCTGTTCTAGCTTGCAAGCTAGCTGTACATTTTCTTTTGAAACAAAGGCAGGAGCTCTGCCGCTCAATTAAGAAGTAAGAAAAAATATGTATAAGAAAATTAACCAAACGAGATGCCAACAAGCACCCGAAGGGTAACCACCTGACGCGACGCGGCTAAGCACCAATACGACGCACTGTCATGGGTCATGGGTTATCGTTGCCAAGCATGAAAGCCAAGCTGCCTGTAGCTCCAACTTCCCATGACAAACCACCCACTAGTCACCCCCGATGAGTCCAAAGCTAACGGCTGCCATCGGTCATCGTTGCCAAGCTCAAACACTGAAGAGCAGCTCCAACTTCCAACTGCGAACCCTCACATTGCATCGAAACCGTGACGAAAATCCAAATGTGATGCCTTCAGGAAGGGAGTGACACCTATGGCACCACCATCGCACGTCCAACACAGATCGGGTTTTCACCCTTGGAAGACATGCTAGAGGCGAAACACGACGCCCTCAACAGGGAAACGGCGTTTTACGACGTCACCGCCGCCAAGGATTTCACCCAAAAACCCACTAGCACGAACGTCGGATCACGAAGCCGGATTTCGTTTATGTGGTGATCATTTCTTTAGATGTAAATAGGAACTCATTGACACTATCATATACTCAGTTAGTAGTTGAACTTTTTATTTCGCTATATAATTTTCTGGAGACTGGGGCATGACTTTTTTTTTCTGAAGAAAGCTGGATTATATTGTTCCCTATGAAATTATAACTATCAACCGTCAAATTCTTTCCACATTTTTCTGGTTCACCATACAAACGAAACTAACATCAACGGCTCAATTACACAAAGCCTTAAAGGTTCCAGGCCCAATGTTTGCTCAAATCTGTTAGCGAATCTCACATGTGCCTCATGGTCCTTGCACTTCCAACCAACATTGCATACTACTGTTTCATTGCTGGTAGCAACAAAGCCTAGACTCAGGACCAGTAAGCTTTGTTGAAATCTCATCTCGGAATATCGAGAAAAACTTACTCTTTTGTTCCTAAGTAGTAGATGCACATAAATCTTACATACATGTAACATGAGCAGACCAAATTCATGCAGATCTGGGAGAGTAGCACAACAAACAAGTAGACACTACAGTCATGAGATTTGATTCTATCTTGGAAACCGCACGTCTGAGTCTGACCTACCTATTTGATGAATGGTGATCTGTCCCATTCCATCAGATCAACAAAGCTTTATATCATGAACAGTTCTATGTATTCCCTTGGGTTAGTTTATATATGTGAATTTTCCAAGCTGATGGGGTACAACATCAGCAGCCAATCCCTAGAGGCTGTTTGCCTTATCCTATTATATTAAAATTTCTAATTAAATGGCTGCAAGTGTGACAGATGATGCCATCAACCTCAGACCAATTAAACACAGAACAAAAGAAAAGAAAAGATAAGATAAAGGAAATCTCTATCTTCCTGCAAATCAGAATTCACCCGGTGTCCATCTTCAGACATACTTTTTCTAGAAAAAAAAAATGCAGGAGCCCATTTCTATGGTGCAGAAATAGTAGGTGACATTCATCAATCATGTGCTTTGGACCTGAGCATTTTTCTGAATTGCTTGGTGATGGCGTGATACAATGTCCAAAATAAACCCTTAGATTATCACAACATAGAAAACCTTGTTTTCTGAGCTTTAGGATAAAAGCCTGCATGTATTCTACAAATAAGAGTTTGCTGACTTGCTGTTGCAAACTCATGACCAGATAAATAATGGGCACAGCTAGCTAAGCCTGAATTATGCATTTCTGAACTTGCTGAGTGTTGCATGCCTGTAATCTAAGCTGTTGCCGACTGGATTAAGAAGGGAGATTTGAGATGTGCATTTCGTATGGAAGAAGAGAATAGCAGATCACATTGCATGTGGTTGGCTCCGATTTGGCAGGTGATGGGCGTCCACGCGACAAGATCGGGTCATGCCTCGCATCTTGCCCACCAATACCATTGCAAGTCGTGGCAAGATCATCAAGGGACATCTCTCTCTCTCTCTCTCTCTCTGTTGTATTCATGTTTTTCTTTTCGTGGCCAGGTCACGCAGAGTCGCATGAGTTGAAATCCAAATTAGAAAAAATAGTATTTTCTACTGTAGCAAAAAGGGTAGTTGAAATACAACTAGATTCATTTATCACTTCTTCGTCTTTCACAAAAAGAAAAAAAAATGATGGATTCTGCAAACACAAGAACAGACAGACAAATTTTAGTTAACAGGCTAACAGCATAACTACTGGTACCCAAATTATGCCAAACATTGACATCAAACTTTGATGAGCTCCCTCTCATGGAACAGGGGTGGTCGCCTCTGGACTTACTACTGAACGAATGCAGTCAGATCTCCATTGCTTGGGAGCTCGATGATGCGCCCTTCTTCCTCCTTTTCTTTTTATTGGAGTCCTTCCCCTGCCTCATGGCATCGTCCTTTGCAGCTGCAGGTGGCTGTGTTGCTAGCAGATGCTGATGGATCGCAGCAAATGGGTCAAGCTGGAACTGCGGGTTGTCCAGTACAGCCTTGAGATGAGCAGACTCCCGTAGCCTGGACAAGAAATCCGGGTTTAGAGTCCAAAACTACAGTTGAAAAAGTGACGACCTGAAGCAAGGAGGTGCAAAGAGAGGATTACACTAATGTCTGTCTTGACTTGCAGTTCAGCTTTGCTTCAGTCTTCTGCTCTGGTGCAGCTGGTTCTGGGAGGAACTCAGACAGTGCCGAGAGATCATATGCTTTCAGTTTCTTCTGACGACGACTCTGTGTATTTTTATGCTGAACAAAAAAATTGAAACAGGTAGTAAAACACTGGCATCATAATAAAAAGTGCAAGGAAATGCAAACTATACAAATATGATGACAACTGCATGTGAATTTACATATTGGATCCATATCAATAGTGTATGGTCCACACTGCAATAGCAATACAAAGAAAATAAATATGCTAAGCTGCAGGAGTCTACTTTGGAATGGAGTATACCTCTAAAAATTTCCATAAACATATAACTAGCTAAGTGAACGTGACAAGAATTTCAAGTTAGTTTTAAGTTCCCATCAATTGGCAAATCATGACTCTAAAAATCTGTTTATGGTAACATGGTTATTTGCTTTTATGGTGCATGCATATACATGAACATGTGAATGACATTGGAATATTTTGCCCTTCTGCAATTTGTTCACTACTACATTATAGGAACACACACAATGATGTGGGGCATACAGAAAACTGGTGCTACACCATATAAGACAGACTAAATACACATCAATAAGGACTTACTACAACAGAGACAATACGCTAGTATCGCTGAGACTTTGAAATTTGAACCATTTATTGGTGCTATAAACTGTGCGACAAAAAAAAAACATCTTCCGTCAGAAATGGAAATTTTTAAGTTTTCGAAAAAAATGGAAATTTTCCTGTGTATCCACCTAGGTAATTTTCCTAATCCCGGGCTTCAGGACAGGCTAGCATTGCTAGGGCAATGGTTGCACCTGAGCAACTGCTGTAAGTGATATTCTACGTGCGGATGACCCTGACGCACTAATTTTTTTTTCACTTTTTTATCATAAAAGGACATAATGACGCTGATGTGGCATGCTAATTGTACGTCAACAAAATCGGGGACATAAATGACACCGCCATACAAATTTTGGGACTCAAATATCAAAACCAGATAGTTGGGGACCTAGTGACACCACAGTACAAGTTCAAGGACTCAAATATAAAAAAACGAGAGTTAGGGACCCTGATTACAGCACAGTACAAGTTTAAGGACCGCTCGTGAATTTTACTCTTAAGATTTATTGTATATGGGCAGAAAACTAATGCTTAAACAATCTTTAATTACTCAAATGAAATCAAAACTGCATTCCAGAAAAATCAGTTATATATGCTAGCAAAGGAGAGGAGTTTGATGTACCTTACTGATAGTCTTCTTAGCGTTTAAGGAAGTAACTGCATCTTTTACTTCTGGAATAACAAAACAAAAACTTTCAGGAGTTAGAGCACGAAATATGGTAAATGAAATAGGCCATGTTGTTATGGAAAATAAAAGGAAGGTAAGGAAATGCAAATGGAATGCATGAAAGACCCAACTTGAAAAAGGTCCTGTTAAAACTTAGAAGTCAAATTTCATAAACTATGCGCAATACAGTATCAGTATATGAAGCTAAGATCTTCTCCATTACACTATGCAAATCAAAGAATGAAAATACCCCTTTGCTGCGTACAGGGTAGAAACTAGCAGGGGGCATTTGCAACCACAAACTAACCCAAAATACCAAACCACTTGAATTGAACAATGCAGCCCCCCCCACCCCCCCAAGTACTAACTTTGCTGAAAATTCCTGTTATGCTAACTATTTGGTGAGATTTCCATTCTTCTATAGAGAATTGGAAGATCTACTGCCCTTCCTCAAAAAATATGTTCAACAACAGCAGAAAGTTGTTATGGCAAAAGCCAATGCCTTTATCCTAAAGTCAGCACTTCAGTTGGTTCTTCCATACAATCCAACTTTTAACCCTCAACACCATCCTACCTACGGATGTCTGGCTTATACATACATCGAGTTAAACAGGTAGTGAAAGATAGACGACAGGAACAGCATGATGGAACCTATGAATCAGGATCATATATAGGGAAAAAATCGTTAACTTAACATATGTTCACACTTACTTGTGTAAAATCTGAGCTTCTTTTCCAGCTTTTGCTTAGATTTGAGCTCATGCTTCTTAGACGACCCAGTCCTGCAGGCATTTTGCAACAAGGAGGAACTTTCAGAAATACAGTGGTCATTGCGCTACTTGGGCAGAACAATAACTTCCTTAGCCTTTAACTACAAACAATCGAAGTGACAAATGATCTTGATATTATCTCCAACATCATATAATCACCTAATGCATCAAATACGTAAGCATTGGTCGATGAGCGCCAACATAGCACTACATCCAAACAGGAATCAAACGGATCGAGAAAGAAGAGGGAGAGAGAGAAGAGAGAGACAGACATGTCGCTGCGTCGCGTTGGCGGAGCAGAGGGTGGGGATTGCGATACACAGAAGCCAACCCCGCGATGCCGGCGGCGGCTGGGCTAAGACAAAGCAAGCGAACGAGGAGAGAGCGTCGGCTGCCGGTCTGCTGGCTGCTGCGCAGGGGGAGCCGGGCGGTTAGGTTGGCGGCGGCGGCGGCGGCGGCGTCTTATTTCTCCGATTGTTTATATAACCCGTTACTTTTACTCCTAAAACGTTTTTTTTGAATCCGTCTTCTCTGAAGCGCTCGCGGAATCTGCAGCGAACCGCACAGCGCACACACAAGTCACCCCATTCACCGGCAGAAAGATTCCGCCCATCGCCCACTGCGGACTGGCCACTGGGCACGGGCTGGCAGGTGAAGAACCCAAGCAGAACCCACCATGTCACCGGCGGCGAGGCGCCTCCTGCTCGCCGGAGCCTCCCGTCGCCGCCGCTTCTCCACGGACGCAGCGGCGTCGGACCCGTCGCAGCAGCTGCCCAAGGGCAAGCGGTGGGACGCGGTGGTGATCGGCGGCGGCCACAACGGCCTCGTCGCGGCCGCCTACCTCGCCCGCGCGGGGTGCTCCGTCGCCGTGCTGGAGCGCCGGGGCATCCTGGGCGGCGCGGCGGTCTCGGAGTCGGACCTCGTCCCCGGATTCCGCTTCTCCCGCTGCAGCTACCTCCTCAGCCTCCTCCGCCCCGCCATCCTCCGGTGAGTGACCTCCCCCCCAAGGGCCAAGGATACGTCCTTTGCGATTCCCACACCTCGCTTCCTGTTGAATTCATGCGCCGCAGCCTTGTACTTAGATGTTTTCTGTCAATGTCGATTATTCTCCAATGTACACAACTCTGAACTGCATACCGATGTTTTGATTTGTGTCTGGTGATGATGACACTACTGCTGTTGCTGCGGGTGCTTGCATATATACTGTATATAAGCGACCTGGAGCTGGAGAGGCACGGGCTGAAGCTGCTGCCGCGAAGCCCTTCGTCGTTCACGCCATGCCTTGACGGCAGATACCTGCTTCTTGGTCCGGATGCGGAGCTAAACTTCTCAGAGATCAGCAAGTTCTCTAGGAAGGATGCAAAGGCATACCCAAGGTGCAGTTTGTTTTGGAATGATCTTAGATTAAATAAATGTTTAAGTTCCTGATTCCTGTGGTATCTATGTACTTACATTATACTAGCTCTTTATTACGATGATGATGATGATCTTGGTAGCATCTGTATGTGAATGCAGTTATGAGGAGAAGCTGGAGAAGTTCTGCAAGCTTATGGACTTTGTCATAGACTCGGCTCCACCCGAGCTGAGGCAGGAGGTCAAGTTCTCTATGGTTGACAGGATGAAGCATAGGGTCGAGAAGTCAGCATTTTGGGGCCACCTTTTTCGGCATGTGATGCAGCAGGGGCAGAAGAACATGGTGTGAGTGCTGAGTACTGTTCACATTGTTGTCATAGACCCTTGTCAACGATTTGATCAGCACCGTTTATGAAACCCTTTTTAAAAATCAAATTGTTGTCGGCAGGGAATTCTTTGACCTCCTCCTTTCTCCGGCATCGAAAATCTTGAACACCTGGTTTGAGGTCAGCATTAGTCCCATCTTAAACACTTCTGATCACATTGATCATATGAAGCAACTGTGTGGTTGGTTTATTTCAATTGACAGCCTGCACCTGATCTCTTGGACTTGTGAACAAATAGGCTTCTCATTGACTTCTGTCTACTGCAGAGCGAGGTTTTGAAGGCGACTCTTGCAACTGATGCTGTGATAGGAGCTATGGTAAGGGTGCTTTGAATGAACTAAGCAAAATATTTTGCCTAGCATATTGGCATTTGACTGCTGGATGTCTCTTTTATAGGCTGGTGTGCACACTCCAGGTTCTGGATATGTTCTCCTACACCATGTCATGGGGGAGACTGGTGGTCAACGTGGTGTTTGGGCGTATGCTTCTAACTTTGACTCGCTAAGATGCTTCTTATTTTTGTTATTTTCAGTAGGGACTTTGATCCCAAATGTTTTCTCAACTGGTGTGTATATCCACTGGCTGGGAAAACTAGTTTTCAAGGATTAGTGTTATAGAAAATGGCACCATACAATGTAGTCAAATCTGCTTGTTAATATGTTGGGTTTAATATTAGTTCTTTCTTCAGTTGATCTTTTTTTCTGTTTTTCAGAAAACTTATTGTTTAATTAAAGAAAATATTCACTTGCTACAGGTATGTCCAAGGTGGTATGGGTTCAGTGTCATCGGCTATAAGCAAAGCAGCTCTTGAAGCAGGAGTGCAGATTGTAACAAATGCCGAGGTGCCTTTACAATTCTTATAGCATGTAGGGCTGCTCTTTGGCAGAGTAATTTTTTTAAATTGAAACAGAAAACACCCGATCAATTATTCAAAATTGTTAACTGGAGTTCTCAAAGGAAAATGATCATTTGTTTTATGTAGTGGCAATTTTTCATAATTGTGGTTTACATTCCATATTAGGCATCTTGCTTGACTTGATGCTTTGTTCTTGTTTAGGTTTCCCATGTAATGGTTAATGAAACTAGTGGAATGGTAAAAGGGGTAAGTACTTTGATTTACTTGTAAGTGCATTTCATTCCTTTTAACCTCTTGAAAGATTGGGATTTGTAGGTAGCTTTGGCTGATGGAACAGAGGTGCACTCGCCAATTGTTCTCTCAAATGCCACTCCATACAAAACATTTGTGGTAAGGAAAACTCAGAATTATGTAATATTGCAATTGCAAAGATGTAACAGCTCTAGTTTTGCTAGCATAACTAAGCAAATATTTTTTATACTGATATGTGGTTTCTCTTGCAGGACCTAGTACCTTCTAGTGTTCTTCCAAAGCACTTCCTCTGTGCAATTGAGGCAGCAGATTACAGCTCTGTAAGAACTTGTGTGCAAGCATATCTCAGTACAATAATAATGGTGTTTTTTTAACCAAAGAAATTGCACCTAACAAATAGTCACTGAGTTGAAAAGCACTGTCATAACTCATTTAGACCAATGCCTGTCTGTGGCATCTATGAATGGGAAAACATTTTTTTTAATGGAATGGGAAAACATTATAAAACTTGAAACTTAGAGAAAGTCAACATGCTTGTAAGCATGTTGTTGATTATGATGTTGCAAATGTCTTCAATACGATTCCTGCAACAAAAGAAGGCCAACCAGCGTGGCCACGTCGCCTGCTTTTCCCGGCCGTCGGATCGGTCGAGCGGATGACCCAGATCGCGCTTTTTCCGGTTTTTTTGCAAAAAAAACCCTCGAACTTTACTCGAATCAACCTGCAGTCCAGTCCTTCTCTCAATTTTTTTTTGCCAAAAAGTCCTCGAACTTTACCGAAATCAACCCGTAGTCTAGGCTGGCCTGCCTCCCCACTCGGGCCTGATTCTCGCCCTTACTGGGCCTCGGTTGGCCGAATTTGGCCCGACGACGTTTTCCTATTTTCCAGCAAAATTATTATTTATCTAAATCGGCTGATTTTTTGTAAAAAAACATAATAAATCAAATAAAATCATAAAAACATCAAATTAAGTTTGTTGAACTCTACACAACTAGCACTACACTGTAAGCACATAACATCACATATTTTAGTGTAATTTTATTGCTATAAATGTACATCTACATTTCTCTAGAGTTTTCTGTAAATAATTAATAGAACCAATTTCTATATTCAAATTGCTAGGAAATTTTAATGATAGTTTAACCATACCACACATAAAATAAAATAATTGAATGATTTTACCCGCTTTACGATCTAAAAAAACATTGACCTCCACATAAATATTACCCCATGCATGGATTAATATTTAATAGTTCATGAAATATTGTAATATAGCGCAAAAAAAAATAACTTACCACTACTGTAACAAGCTCACCGAAACTAACCAGATACGCATAGCTCAATTTATAAATTAAAATAATATGCTCCCACTCAGGAATAATTTGATCAATCAGAGTTGAATACTACAAACTACTGCATAAATAAAAATATTATCAGCTGCAATTTGTTGAAATGACCACTTTCTCTAATGTTGACCTTTTCCCAAAAGTACAACAAACAAACCAAAACCTCTACCTAAATTATACTCAAACAAATTATCAATTAATGATATCTATTACAATAAAATAGTCACATATTGGCCTGTATTATTTGTTTCTTCTGCTTCTTTCATTCTTCACTACATGATGCTCATTGTTACCGTCTCCAAGATGTGACTTGACTATGACTTTTTCAAGTTCTATATTGGTAAAGTAGACATTTATATTTGAGGAATATGGAATTACTCTTAAGATGAATAGTTTAAACATTCCGATAATCAACAGTGACTCCAGCAACTGAAATATTATAACTCTAATTGATAATCGTTGTTGTGATATAATATGATTTTTTGGGGAGGCAGGCAACAACAAAGATTAATGTGGCTGTCGACAAGCTGCCACAGTTCCAGTGTTGCAAAGACATCAACCCTGAAGGTGGTCCAGAGCACATGGGCACCATACACATTGGGTCCGAAAGGTATATAATAAAGTGACATATTTTTTATTCAGTTGTATTTGATCTTTATTTGCAGTTACCGGATAAACAAATAAGGTGTCAGATACTATTTGATATCGCATTAATCATTTTTGTTAATGTATTGTGCATCTTCCCCCAGAGCCTGTGCTTATCAACATGAGTAGGACAAGGGAAATGATCTCTCAACTCAAGAATGTTATTACTCGATAACAAGTTGTGCTGTTCTGAAACAGTGCGCTGGTTATCCTGACTTTATTTACAAAATTTGTGACCTGCATGTACAAATTGATGCAATTATGTTCTTGTCATTTGTATCCTGGGGTAATAAAGAGAACAATCATGCTAGCTGCACTCATGTTATATGAGACCAGCCTATAGTTAGATATTCATTCCTTCTTTTATCAGAAGGAAAGCCAGATGATCTGGCACCTCATATGATTGTGTGAAAAACTATTTATTCGAGAAGAAAATTAGTATCACCTTGACTGAGTTATTCCACACTTATGGTGTGTTTGGTTTGTGGAATCACCCTATGCTTCAAGAGCTGATGCATAATGAGTTCATCCCATGAATTTTGGTGGAATCAAATCATTCCTCATGCATATACTAATTATTAGCTTGTGTGGAATGAGGTGGTGATGGATCAACTCATTCCATTCTACAAACCAAATAAAAAGTGAGGAGTGAGAAGAAGATGGACCACCTCATTCCTCAAACCAAACACACCCTTAATGTCTTCTAATATGGAAATTCTGCTTTCTTTCCAGCATGGAGGAAATTGACCTTGCATACAGGGAAGCAGCAGGCGGCATCTCATCCAAAAGACCTGTTATAGAAATGACAATTCCTTCTGTCTTGGATAAGACCATCTCTCCACCAGGTATGCATGATTCTTGTTCCATCATCATTGCAGTGGCATAAGGCAAAATATGTAGTGCAAGATATTTACTAAGACATACTACCTCCATCCTAAAAAGAATGCAACTACGGGTTGTGTGCCACGTAGAGTGGTTCACGTTTGACTAAGTTTTTAGTGAATAATATTTACATTTATAGCTTCAAATTAATGTATTACGAAAATACATTTCAT